>OZ012613.1:16992687-17363150 GCA_963942555.1 Aleiodes leptofemur
GTGCGATCTGCCAAGGGCCCTACTGCTAATTTTTTTTCTTTGCTTTTTCATTCCTCATCCTTCCATCTCCATCGAACGTACTCACACACATTTTAACAGTTGTATCCAACTACAGAGGCATTCTTCCTCGGAGTTTTGTGAACCGGCTGTGCAGCGTGCCTTCCAGCCTCCCTCCCCTCTTCCCCTCTTCCTCCCACTTTATTTCGCGTTTCTCTCCTTTCTTTTTCCGACCAAAGATCGTCTCCCTCGTTGCTTTGGTCATTCTTTTGTCGACAAGCCTGTTGCTTTTTGGAGCAACTACGTGCAGAAGCATCTTCCCCCCCCCCCCCCTCCCCTCCCTCCTGAAACTCCTCTCTCCCACATTTCCTGTCTCTCCATTTTTTCCCTCTCCTCTCCTTTCCGAGTGTCCCAAATTACGGCAAGCGTAAACCTTCTGGCTAATGAAGTCGCAATTCAAAGATTCTACCCATTCGCCGATTCTGCCGGCAAAAGACCGACAACAAGCGAGAAGAAAGATCCCTGGGTACGTTTAAATGCGTATATAGTCATTCCAAATCGTTTTCAACGTGTTTTTTTCACTCCCCCCCCCCCTCCCCCCATCTCCATAGACCCTCTACATTAATGCAAATTACGTATAAAAATGTTTTTTTTTTTTTTTTAAATCATTATTTCAACGTCTTCATGAAAATGACAGATATAAAAATTCAAATTTTTTTTGTCCAAAAAAACATTCATTGATAAATACATGTTTAATGGAATAATTACAGTCACTACTGACATATAATTTACGTAATTGTGAAAAGAAAGAAGAAGAAAAAAAAGAAAAAAAAAAACCATATTGGTCATTTATGGCAACTCAACCACTCGTTCAGCCCATTTTAAAACATATTAGGCCCAGCTAAATTCGTGTAATTATCTTCGATAAAACTAAGAGGCTGAGGAAAAAAAAAAAATTTATGTTACTTCTCTTTCCTTCTTTATCTTTCAACAAAATCACTTGGTTATACTCATTTTTTTTTTTTTTTTTCCTTTTTTTTTACTCGTGTCTTGTACAAAGTCAGAAATGATCGTGTGCCACTTTTGGCGGTACTTGGACTAAACGCGTTTCCCCAAGCAACACATAAAATTGAGGCATAAGAGGTAGGTGTAACAAGGGGGGAGGGGGGGGAGGGTTGGTTATGGCTATTGCTTGGCAGTCGCCATTATGATAATACGTGGAGGAGAAAAGGAGCAAGGGTTGTGGCGGTGGAAATATATATATATATATATATATGAAACACACGAGATATTCCTGCATAAATTATCATTTAATCCCCAAGTCTACTCTTACCCTCCCTCTCCTCCCCCCCCCCCCCCTCCCTCCTTTTCTCCAGCCTCTTCATCCCTCGTTCTCGTCGTTACTCATTGATTTCAATCCTGAGTCACAGAATTTTCAATAACACGAGAAAGTAAAGCTGCTATTATTTATTCAGGATTTTTTTTTCTCTCTCTCTCTCTTATAAAAAAATGAAAATATTCCAGTGGGATTGTGC
Source organism: Aleiodes leptofemur (assembly GCA_963942555.1). Lineage (NCBI taxonomy): Eukaryota > Metazoa > Arthropoda > Insecta > Hymenoptera > Braconidae > Aleiodes > Aleiodes leptofemur. The sequence goes on from OZ012613.1 coordinate 16,994,220, forward strand.
ATTTTCGTGGAGTATGCTTGGGATACATGTGTAACGAGTACTGAGAGATGGCATGCGTTTATAGTACTACTGGGCATTGTTACAAAGTGCACAAGACATCGGTTTATTGTAGCCATGGGAGTTGTATCACTCTACTACCCCCCCCCCCCTCCTACTTCTCAATTCTCCCTTTTACTGTTAAGTGTGTATCGCTCTGTTTTCCTGCTTGTTTCATTTTTCACTTTTTAACAAGCTTGAACATTCTCAATTCCATCAATTCGTCTTTGTGATCATTCCCAGATGAATATCACGGTAAATCATGGAGATACGCCCTTTTTTATCTTGGTTTTTTGGTAGAGAATTTCAAGAGGTGAAGAAAAGAATTGGGGTAAATCGACTTATCTCGCTTGGTTTCCGAGATATTTGTTAGAAATATGACGAAAAGAAGATGCTTTTTTTTCTCATCATTTTCATGAATTTCTGCCACTTAATTTAAGTGACTTTTACTTTTTTAAATTAAGAAAGGAAAGGTTACTTGATTTAAGTGAGGAAAGTCACTTGATTTAAGTGACTTTTACTTTCTTAAATTAAGGAAGAAAAAGTCACTTGATTTAAGTGAAAAAAGTCACTTGATTTAAGTGAGAAAACGCACTTAATTTAAGTGACTTTTACTTTCTTGACTTAAGAAAGGAAAAGTTACTTGATTGAAGTGAGAAAACTCACTTGATTTAAGTGAGAAAATGCACTTAATTTAAGTGACTTTTACTTTCTTGAATTAAGGAAGAAAAAGTCACTTGATTTAAGTGAGAAAACTCACTTAATTTAAGTGAGTTTTACTTTCTTAAATTAAGAAAGAAAAAGTCACTCGATGTAAGTGAGAAAAGTCACTTAATTCAAGTGACTTTTACTTTCTTAAATTGAGAAAGGAAAAGTTACTTGATTTAAGTGAGAAAACTCACTTAATTTAAGTGAGTTTTACTTTTTTAAATTAAGAAAGAAAAAGTCACTTGATTTAAGTGAGAAACGTCACTTGATTTAAGTGAGAAAAGTCACTTGATTTAAGTGAGAAAACTCACTTAATTTAAGTGAGTTTTACTTTCTTAAATTAAGAAAGAAAAAGTCACTTGATTTAAGTGAGAAAAGTCACTTGATTTAAGTAAGAAAAGTCACTTGATTTAAGTGAGAAAACTCACTTAATTCAAGTGACTTTTACTTTCTTAAATTAAGAAAGAAAAAGTCACTTGATTTAAGTGAGAAAAGTCACTTGAAAACTGATTTTCGAAAAATGGACATATGTCAAAAAGTACGAATCGAATTCTCTTCAAATAAAGCTTAAAAAATAGAGTTTATCGAGAGGAAAATTTCCACAAAATATGAAATTTTTCTATAAAACTGTTTCGCTGTAATTGATACTTTTACATACACACACACATGCACTAAAAATATAATTTTCTCTCCATTTAAATAATTTTAAGTATCTTCTATTTAAAAAATTACAATCGAAAATTCTGATGATTACATAGCTTCCATTCAGAAGCAATAAGAAAAATCATAACACAATTGCTCTCAAAACTCTAATTGATTGTTCATTGTTATTCTCTTTTCATCATCTCCATTTCTCTATCCTCAATAATTTAATTTAACACAATGTTTGACAGGCAATATTGGACGTGTAAGTGAGGTAGCAGTTCGTATAATTGACGTAGATTTCCACTTTCAGATTATGATATTAAAGTAACTCAAGAACAACCAAAACAATTAATCATTTTCACTACCTTGAATATAAACTGATACATAATACCTTCTTTCTTAAAAAAAAAGGGATGTACAGTGTACGTTATAATCGTTTTGTTGCATTTCTCTGTGAATATCATGAGAATGTACTTTATTCTCTCAACATATAAATAACTGCTAGTCGATGCCAGTGTATAAAGCAAGAGACACAGTCACGTTGGTGTATAGCTCTTAGCAACGGGTCTATATTACCTCGTACACATATTTCTCTTCTCTTTTTTTTTCCCCCATGAATTTCATTTTTTTTTCTTTTTTTCACCTACAGGAAATTGTAATCTATATTTCATATCGCCTGTGTCGATATGCAGCATCAACTGGTTCTTCCGAGTTGTCTCTCGTTATCAGTGAAACGTGATCATTTATAATGTATTTCAAATTTCAAAAAAAAAAAAAAAAAAAAAAAACTGTGAAATTTCATACATCAATGGTAATTGAGTGAAACTGAGAAATATTAATATTCACTTTTTTTTCTCTCTCTCTCTCTCTCTCTCTTTTAATGGGTTTCTTTTTCGTTGAATTTGCAGTTTTGTGAAAATGCTCGTGTTACAGTTCATTTAGAACTATTGGATTCTGTATGTATTGATGGAAATTGATGGTTTTCATTCTGATATCTGGTATATGTGGAGATTGAATTGCATGGAGCATCAAAATTTTTTGATGATTTTTTTTTTTTTTTCTAGTTTTTGTGCTGTTTCAAATGAATGAAAGCTTAATGAGGATATACAATACTTTTTTGATTGGGAATTATTAGACTTTTGCATTTCACAATTGCACAAATGCTATTGACATTCTGATTATTTGGATCTTTCGTTCTCTTTATTAAAAGGTCAGTGTTTAATTCTACAATGGAAATAGAAATTATTTCATAATAATTTCTGTTTATTTCAAATGATATTTAAAAGGTCAATTGAATTATGTCTTTTTTTCTCATTAGGGGGAGGGGGGGGGGGATTGGGGATTTTGATGAAATGCTGGGAGATGTTTTTTTTTTAAGTATTTTATTGGAAAACTATTGAGATTTCCGGTGGAAAATATGTGTCAGAATTGTTTTTTTCAATTTTTTTCAATTTTTTGAGAATTCGATTTTTTTTTACATTTTTGAGGAGTAAAAACCTTTCGATTTTCGAGAAAATTCGGTTTTTTTGGAAATATCTCTGGTTCTATTGGTCGTAGCGACCTAGGACCGATTTTAAATGAAAGGTGAGATCATTTCCCATAGATTCATGGAGTTTTGGATTCAAAAATATCGATTTTTCACATAGTTATAGAACCAAAACCGATAATCATAATTTTTTACAAAAATTCCCATAACCATCTGAAAAATCGATATTTTTAAATTCAAAACCCCATAAATCGATGGGAAATTATCTCACCTTTCATTTAAAATCGGTCCCAGGTCGCTACGCCCAATAGAACCAGAGATATTCCCAAAAAACTGAATTTTCTCAAGAATCAAAAGCCTTTTACCCCTCAAAAAGCCCAGAAAAAATCGAATTCTCAAAAAATTGAAAAAAATTAATTCTGGTACATGTTTCTCGACTGAAATTTCCTCAGCTTTCCAATGGAATCATCAAAAAAAATCTATCTCCCACCGTTTCATTATAATGTTCATTTTGCCCCACTCTTCACTATACTAAAATTGGAACGATACAGAAAAAATTAGCATGGCAACAATAAAAAATTGAATTTCCTAAAAATATTCCCAAAAAAAACGTTCAACATATGTTTTACATCTAAAACATCCTCACTATTTTCAATGAAATCCTCAGAAAACACCAAACTCAAATATTTCCCCTGATTTCTCTCAGTTTTCCCCACTTTCCCCCCTCCAATTTTCATCAACCCCTCCCTCTTGCATAATATTATGATTTTCTTCTCCTTCCAATAAACCATGACTTCCAAAAATTATTCACAATTCAATCACCTACCTTTTTTTCCCTCCAGCCTTCAAATCCCCCCCCCCCTAAAAAAAATAACATAATAGAATGAATAGACACCTAGCACTAGTCTCAAATGCCTGGGAGGCATCGAATTATCACGCTTTGACAAAGCAACAAAAAAAAAAAAAAATAGAAAACCCTAGACTTCTAACACTGGGTCACATTTGGCAGGGACACCCGGTTTTTATCTCAAATCGTAATGACAATTGGTATAATAAATCAGAGGGTTTTACACAGTGTATAGAGTCATATAGTGGAGATACATCCACGTAGAGTGGCTTGGGCATCGACATCGGGGTCTATTGACAAATGTCTCTATTTCAGTTTCTATGTATGGCCTCAGCTACCTTATTCCTCTTGCTTCAACTACCCCCCCCCCCTTCCCCCTGCACTAGACACCGTTAGTTTTACAGCCCTCGTGCTGCCCCTGCCCCCCCCCCCTTTCCCCTCCCCCCAAATATACCGTGAAAATCACAGATTGGGGTAGGTTGGACGGTTGCACATGGTGTCCATTCTCATATACTCACAATTGTACGTTAGATTATTTCTGTATGTGTTGTTAATTTAGTGTGTATTGACGAGTTGGCATTATTACGCGCACTTCATTGGGGAAAAAAGGGGAAAAGTGATAGAACATTGAGGGAATTTTGGTTGTCGTAAATTCTTGGTTTTTTTAAATCAGATTTTGATGAATTATTTGGGATAAGAAATAGCTTATGGGGTTTTAACAATGGAAAATTTGAAGAAATCGAGTTTTTTGGGGGCGAAAAATACTTTGAATGCAGTTGGGTTTAGAACGAATTTTGAGTGGTTGCAATTTGTTTTTAGAAACCTCGCGAAAATGACTCGATACTGTTAGGAAAAAATGGAAATTTCATGGACTATTTGAGGGGAATTTTCATGAACTTTATATTGAATTTTTTTAATGGGGAGATAATTGTGAAATCTGTGAGTTTCAGAGGAAATTCAAAGAAATCTATGAGTCTTACACAGAAGAAAATGTTTTCTTAATTTAAGAATGTGCAGGTCACTTAAATTAAGTGACTTTTCTCACTTAAATCAAGTGAATTTTTCTTTCTTAATTTAAGAAAGTAAAACTCACTTCAATCAAGTGCGTTTTCTCACTTAAATTAAGTGACTTTTCTCACTTAAATCAAGTGACTTTTTCTTTCTTAATTTAAGAAAGTAAAACTCACTTAAATCAAGTGCGTTTTCTCACTTAAATTAAGTGACTTTTTTCACTTAAATTAAGTGACTTTTCTCACTTAAATTAAGCGACTTTTTCTTTCTTAATTTAAGTGACCTGCACATTCTTAAATTAAGTGACTGCACATTCTCAAATTAAGAAAACATTTTTCTCTGTATAAGTGGAATTGAGACGAAAATTCTACAAATTACTTGAATTTTCAATTTTTTTTTGAATTTTTCCATTTTTTACTAAATTTTCAAGAAGCAATTAAACTGAAATTTACAAATTTCATTGAATATTCAGGCGTTAAATTATTTGAAAATCGATGATGTGTTCATTTTCAAATGACGAAAAAATGTCCAAAAACCACTTTTTTCCGGCTTTGACAGTGCAAATTATCCACTTTCTGAATCATCCTATTTCTCATTAATTCTCCATTTTAATCCGACAAATTTTGGATAATACACTTTATTTGACCCATTTTCAGCAATTATACCATTCTAATTGTAAATAATTTATAATCAGTGATTTATTGGTGGAGGCGTTGATTAGCGAATACTATTGTTACTGTTCAGACCCCGAGTTGAATTAACATTTGTATTTTTTTACGTCTCTGAGAGAGTAAAATTCACGATACTAGGAGGTTAGTGGACACGTAAAGTTGCTTTAACGCTTCCACAGCGAATAGGAAGCTAGCTTAATTCCGTTTGGCATTATTGTGAGTAATAGTACCCGTGCCAAGAGAATAACTTGGCTTCTACTCTGTTCAAATATATTTATAACTGTATATATCTATATATATATACACAATATCCAAGAGAAAATACGTAGTTTAGTTGTGGCAATCATTCTGTTTCCTGGAAAATTGACGTTAGCTTTATGGTTATAGCATTTAGCATTAAGATAGAGTCTCTATCTCCTTATATATCCTAACACCTGCGGAAATTATCCTGATTAAGACCTTTGAAATATTTAATGATAAATTCATGATATTCACGTGTACGTTAATTTTATCTGTCGAATAGTAAATTTAAAATAAGAATTTTTTCATTTTTTTTTTTATGTTCAATCAGAAGATTGAAATACTTGATTTGTCAATTATTTATTCACGATTTGGGAAAGAGTTATTGATGTCTTATTGGTTTTGTGTTGGAGATTCTTAAAGTGTCGTGACCTTGGTGCTCTGCCAAAGGCGTCATTTATAAGATGGTAAATTGAGAGATTAATAGGAATGAAAATTAATGGCTTTCTTTCTCGCATAATCCAAAGAATTCAGTGAATTGCAAATTTTTAATATACGACTATTTTATACGTAAAATCACGTGTCACTTCTGTTTGAATAAGATTTCTTGGTTTTTATTTTTTTTTTCATGTTGAAAATTTTTTTAATATGTCCAGTGATTTTACGTGACTCTGTCTGCTGTGTTTCAGAATTTTGTCTTTAAGACAAGTATTTTATTTTAATCCTAACATTCAAAATAAATCATTATTCCGAAATTGCAATTTTATCTGGAATTGAAATCTTAAATGAACTAGAAGTTTTCAAGTAAAACCACCGAATCTACACTTTTAATCTTTTGAATTAAATAATAATGTGTAATTTATTGTAAGGTGAAGAAGCTTTTGCTCTTTTTGATGGAATTAACCTCCCAAAATGTCATTTCATCCTGGAAAAAAAACAGAGCAAAGAACATTCTACAAAAAAAAACAAATTCGAACTACGAATTGAGATTATCACCACGTTTTGCATAACCCAAGGCCACGACATGGACGAAGTAGTGCATAGGCCTCGAAAAGGAACCTATCATGTCCAGTCCTATTACCGACACTCGAAATTTTGTTGAAAAATTCAATTGACTCAAACACCGCCCATCTCCATTGAAATGAAATGAAAAATTTCTTTCATAATACAACGAAAACAGGTACATTCTGCATATATAGCTTATAAAATGCACTTCATTGTTAAGAGTGGATTATTATCCACTCTTGACAATAAAGTGCCATTAAACAAATAAATTTATTAATAAATTAATTTTTATTAGTAAATTTTTTAAGAGAATCAAATTTCGGAAAAAATATGTAATGTGCAAGCAGGATTTGAACCCACGACCCTCTGATTACATGTCAGGTGTTCTGACCACTGAGCTATTTAAATAATGATGAATAAAAATAAAAATAAAAATAGCGAGTGCTAATTCATCGTTAACCATTTAGTACCGAAACCAAACGTAAGGCTTGCTTCTAGAGAGAGCATTTCCATCTTGTCTTTAGTCTAGTTAAGAATGGCGTTACCATTACCGCATTGTATTTTCTTCTATTCAAATAAAACTTATATCAAATAATGAAGCGTTATTCACAATATTTATTTCCATCTTTTTGTCAATAATTCGGAAATAAAACCAGAACTATTATCTCAAATTAGCGAGAATCTCTAATCTTGACCTCATCCAACTGTTGATGATGTGCTAGTCTTTTCCCTTCAGATCGTAATTTTTTTTTTTTTATTTAATGCATTTTGAACTTTTGAGGTTCATTCTGCTGCACGTGTACTTTTATACAGAGTTTGTACATTTATTTTTATGAGTGTTTACATAAAAGAGTGAAAAAAAAAAATCCAAAAAGGATACGTAGAGAAAATAATTATGTTGAGTGTTTGCTATAGATTCATATTTTGATTTTAGAGTCGTTGAGAAACTCGGTGATTTTCAAGAGAATGGTAATGTTTAATGAGTATATGATCTAATTGATATCATAGGGAGGAAAGGCTCCGTTTTCTATGAGTTTTGCAGTTTAAGATCGTAACGTAAGGAAAAAAAAAAAAAAAAAAAATTTGAACCTCTTGATAAGGATTTGAGAGGAAGCATGAGGATTGTAGGCACGAGGGGTGGGCACAGTGTTCTTGGAGTGCATAGCCGCGATTGTGTCAGATCGTTGGATGTAGATAGAGATCTGGGAATCTTGAGAGGGGGCCCCGTGTGGCGTACCATGAGCGTTACACAAGGCATTGGGGGTATATAGTATTGGATGAAGTGGTGCAAGGGGAGGGGGGAGAGAGAAGATTTCAGTGCATGGCTGGTATACAGAACGTGTCTGATACCAAACCGCACCAAGTGCACGAGGCGGTTGGTCGAAGGAACAGTAATGTAGCATACTGAGCATGAGTGAAGATACGCTCAAGGGTCTAAACTGCCTGAGAAGTACCAAACAGTTGGTATCTTGTGCATATTCCAATACTATCTTGATGCTGTACACACTGAACAGTATAGTATCTATCTTCTCTACTCTGGTCATAGTATCAAAGACCATCGATATGGCAAACATACACTGGACTTTAGTGAAACGATTCCGGCGCCTCAAACCATTTACGTTTGCTATCAAATATTTCACTTGAGGATTGATCATCATTCACACTGGAATTGGGTATTTCAAACTACAGTTACCAAACCTATGGTTTTCCCCCCCTCAATTCTATCTGTCAAATTTACCATGGAAATTCAAATTATTTTGTCATTTAACCGAATATTTAAACGTTCCCTATTGGTATTACACTCGATTCAAATGCAAATTCGTGATAATCACTGGTAGATACATCTCCATTTAATCGAAAGAGAGAGATAGATAGATAGAGAGAAAGAGAATATTTCCTTTCACAAAAGAATGAATCAACTCGGACTTTCATGAACTCCTCTTTGAAGAAATGAATCCGAATGAATAAAATATTTTTCATTCAAATGCTCAGGATAAAGAATGAAAAATTATAATCCACTTTTTTCTTATTTTTTATTTTATCAAGTATTGGATATGTATTCAGTTATTTTAATTCTTCATAGAAGTTAAGAGGTAAGAAAAAAAAAAGGAATAAATAAATGAAATGAAGAGATTGAAAAATTATGAAATTTGTCAGATGACGGGTTGAATATAAACCACAGGGCGTATATATTCTAGCAAGGTGTGAGGTCCATGGCGATCAGCTGTCACGCAGTGGCCCCTCCAGAGTTTCTGCTACTACGTAATTAAATTATGTTAATACCCACGACGGGCCAATTTCTGGACGGGGCCCTGGCATCGTGTAATTTCCTATCATTACGTCACTCGTCGGGCGAGAACGCCACACCGACTATCCCTCCTTCTTCTCACTCATTCTTCCTCTTCTTCACATGCCTTTATATATATATGGATATATATATATATATATACATATATAGATATATATATTGCTCTTTCGTATCCCTCCTGGCCGGAGGCCCAAGCGCTTCATTCACTCTATCTCACTCTTTTTCTCTTCAACTTCCCTTCAGAATAGACTGGGGCCTCCGTGTTATATATAATGAACGTATACGTTCGTGACTCTTCTCGGATGTGCGTCAATCTTAAATTCTGCATTCTTCTTTCCTCCCCCTCCCACCCCCCCCCCCTCTTTTTTTTTTGCATCCATTCACCTGTCTTACAAGACTATTGATGATACATTCCACACCTGGAGGAGAACTTTATCCAGATTAAATTGTATTCAATTTTCATGCAGCCAGTGATTTCGTCCAGTATTCCAATCCCTGAACATGAAAAAATGAGTTTTCAAATTTCTCATTAATATTATTTTTAGGGAATCATGGAATGCTGCGGGTGTTTCGAATATTATATTATTATCATTACATTTCACAGATATTTTTTTTTTCTTTATTCAATTAGTTTTAGAATTATTTTCGAAAAAAGTGTGGCATTCTAGGAAATTTTGGCGACACAAGCTGGTTGTCATTGATTTTTATTAATTTCAATGCCAATCGTTGATTTGATCATGTCCAGAGTTTGATTGAATTTTGACAATTATTCGGAAAGTTTCAGACGATTTTAAGAATGTCCCATAACAACAATGTTTAATCACATTTTTTTAACGTTGTTCAAAAAATTATAACTTTCTCACAAGGTATAAAAAAAAATCCGAATTTTTTACATAGGTTCCTGATCTTTTGAAGAATCTCAAAAAAAAAAATCATGACATTTTCATCATTTTTGACAATCTCTCAAAAATACCTGCAGAACATCTTTAACTGTGATTAAATTATTAATTATTTAAATTTATTATCTCTCATCAAATATATTCTATATTGTGCATGTACTAACACACAATATATATTCTTAAATACTACGTAAAAAGATGTAATTTATTTTCAGAACAACGCTGAAACATTTCTTTTCTCCATGGCAAATGGAGAATTGCAGAGGGGGAACGGGGAAAAGTTAGAAAACTCTGCAGTTTGTGAGGAAGTGAGAGAGAGAAAGAGAGGGGGGGGGGGAGGACTTATGCTAATTCGAGGTCTTGAAGAAATGGCTGGGCTAAGTGAAACGAAGTTTTTTTCAGTAATTATGCTGAAGCCCAGTGGAAAAAAGAGAATAGGAACAAGTGGAGTACATAGAAAAGGTAAGAGGTGAACAAAGATGTGAATGGCTTGAGAGGAAAAAAAAAATAAAAAATTGGAAGAAGAAAAAAAAAGGGGGGGAGGTTGAAAAACTCTGGAGAAACGAGGGAGAACTCGATATAAGGCCACTGAAAGATTTAATCGCATTCGTTACTCGCGGTGCAGTAGTCTCAACTTCTCAAGAGAATGGAGAGAAAAAAAAATATCGTTTTTTCTAGAAGCAAAATGGCTTAAGTGCCAAGAAAACGGATTTTCACAGGAAAAATATGTCCAAATGATATTTCAAAATATTTATCATGAAACGATGAACAAAAATAAGAAACTAAAAATTTGAGTAACAAAAGGGCGTATCTCCAAAAATGCTCGTATTAATTAAAAAAGATGATGAAAAACAAAAAAGCGTATGTACAGGAGATACGCCCCTTTTATATTAAAAAAAGGAGAAAAAAGGGGACTTGCGCCTTTTTGGTTCTGAGGCGATGATATATTTAAAGAAAAAATATCTCGAAAATTAATGGAGATATACCTCTTTTTTTGCCCTAATTCATTATGTAGAGGATTTCATCAGAAGTTGCAAAAAAAAAAGAATTAAGGCAATAAAGGCATATGTCCATTAGTTTTTTTCATATCATTACCTCTGAGCCCGAACAAAAAATTGCAAAATTCATTTTTCATTAGGAAGATATTTAATTATGAATGTTGTATACATGAGCGTAAATTGCATCCGTTAATTCTCATACGAAAATTATCAAATGTCTATTATATATTATTTAACGGAAGATAGAGGTGCCGGGGATATTTTCGGTCCTAATTATGAAACACAAGGGAATACAGGTGCCAAAAGTGACTCCAATGCAACACTTTGGCCTAAATTTTACACCTGTACCTAAACCTCCGTCACTCTCTATTTATCTCTCTTGCTCTTATGGTATATATTCAGTAGACTATCAAAAAGGCCAGAGTGAATCAACAAAGTTTAGACTTTCAACATTATAATTAACTCCATCTTTGTCAGGTAGTTGGTTGGATAAAAGGGACGTAAAACATTTTAGCTCGTGTTACAAAACCTCATGTCTATCCTTCAGCTTTTACCTTGTTTTATATATTCGATACATTGTATCGTCAAAGAGATGATTATAAGTTAATTTTCAGTTGAGTTCAAAGTATTTTTGATATATTCACAAAGTATTATACATATTGTGTATTTTGTTGTTTTCTGAAGAGAAAATCCTTGAATGAATATGTAACTATTTTCCATTATTCTTGAGTTTATGAGAATCACGTGGATCTTTGTGAATTTCAAACGCTTATTAAATATACATTATGGATGAATTATTTTGAATTCAAGAGTTTTGTGTATTAATGAGAATAAATTGTTCTATGTTGATTAATTCAGATTTTTGAAGAAGAGAGACATTTTGATGAATCAATTCTAAAGAATTCAAGACTCTTTTTTTGCTGCCGAATGGAAGCTTTGTTTTCGTCTTTTTTTTCGAAATCCCAATTTTTATTGGAAATTACTCAAAATGTTGGATATCTGAAATTTTGTGAGGAATCTAATGAGGAATTACTTGTTTTTATTCCAGACAACAATATTTATCGGATTGACGTAATTCCTCGTCTGATAATTCAATTACTAATTATTCGATCCGATTGAACTTCAAGAATTCAATTTAAGCATTGAAGCAAAAAAATTGAATGAAATTTATGATAATTTGTGAATAATTGATAAAATTATATTGTCAGTTTTAATTGATGTTGAACATTGTTTTCAAAAAAATAAAGCAAGACAAAATTAAACAAGAAAACAAGTGCCAAACTACATGAGTTTATCATCTTCACTGGTTATTTTTTATAAGAGTTTTTCTTTTCATTTTAACAACGATCTGCGGAGAAAAAGAGAGATAGAGAAAAAAATATATAGGAGAAAGAGAAAGAGTAACATAACCAGTCCCGTTGGTGGCATCGAGGTGAATTTACGATGCGGGCACCATCGGTCGTGCATCCCGCAAGCTTTATTTTAATGCATATATATACGAAAAAAAAAACAAAAAAAACCCGTGGGCCTATATTCCCCCCCTTAACTTTCGTTCCTCTTTTCGTTCATTTTACTTCTTTCTCCCATGATATGGTGTGTAGTGTATGGTCGCGCGTCCCGCTGTGCCAAAAATCTTAAATATTCATAATTAAATATGCTAATGGATCTCGTGTCTTCAACGGCAAAATAATTATAGAAACGGACAATAGTTATGATGCAGGCCCAGGAAAATAATTATTATTTGTTTTCATTAATTTTAAAAATAAAAATAAAAAAATTCTTATTATTCATAAATTTCATTGAAAAAACACAATAGGGAAGGCACATATTTTTTTTTTTGGATAATACTACGTTATACATAATGCATAATATCTTAGAATACTGTAGCACATCAAATTTTCTATTTTTATATCAATTATTATTAATAATAATCAATTAAAAATTAAATGTTTGAACTCAACGTTTTCCAGATATGACGTCATTACACTGAATTATTAGTTTCCAGTTTGCTCGTTAGTAGCGCCACCGCTATTTTCGCATATGAACTTGACATAACCAACATATCGACAGTTTTTATTTAGGTTAAATGTTGCTGGAATAAATTGTAATTGATTTATTTTGATTCTATTCCATTCAACTTTTCAACGAATTACTCTAGAGGCATTATCGGGGTAAATTTCTCGTAATTATTCATTTATTAATCAAAATAAAAGTAAATTAAACACACAGAGGGCGGGACGGGCTTAAAGTCCAATACATTGTAGTGACGTCACTGTCTTTTTGACACACTGAAAAAATGCACTTGTCAATTTGCAATTGTAATTAAAAAATGCACATGAGGATGATTTTGATATTTTTTAATATAACATTTATAATCTATAGTAACTAAAAAAAAAATAAAAAAAATAGGTGTCTTCCCTATTGAACAGGAAAATTGGAAATATTTATGTAATCATAAGAGGTACATCATTTTATGTTAATAAATTTTATACTACAACTCGTGGATTGTGCATGAGAAAGTTGTGAAATGTTGGAGAAAATTGTGGCTTTTTCCTTTTTTTTTTTCATTTATCAAACGAGAAATGCAATATGGATGAATAGAAATGACTAGGTGAAAGTGAGAATAGCTACTGCAGCATTGTGCACAATGTTTGTAGCATAAATCAAAGTAACTGAGGATGTAAAATTTATTAAATCATGGCGTGAGGGCCCTCTTTCTATGTGACGTCTTGAATAATCATGCAGCGAATAAAAAAAAAATATAAAAAAGAAAAGGATACCAAGCACTGAGTATTGTGTACCAGGGCCAATGCCATAATGGGGTTGGAAAAAAAGAAGCGATGAGAGAATACATGTTGGCGTTGAGACTAGAAAGGCCAAATGGAATATATCCTCTGTATGTTTATATATTGGGGTCGCGTGAGATAGTAGCATCATTTCTTGGCATACAATTAATTACACTCTCCTGTGTGTTATGTTTTGTGAATATTGCTTGGGCATTTTGCCTCTATCAATTTTACGATTTGTTATTACTTGGCATATTAATGATAATGGAATTCCGTAAATTTTTTAATAAAATCATTCTTTTTTAAAAATATTTATCAGAAAATTGTCAATTTTTTTTGTCATTTTTATTAAATTTTTTTTGGAAAACTCTTGAAATTTTCTACAAAAATGTCTCAAGTCCAAAAGCGATAAAAAAATCATCAATTAATTCAGTTTTCCATCAAATTATTCGATCTATTGACACTGTGAATAATTTTCCCATCAAAGCTACTTCATTTCCACATATTTCAGTGATATTTGAATATCACTATTGACTGATTTCCTTTGACTTTAAACTTTTAATAATTTATATTCATTCCTTTCATCGTTATCCTTTGATGAAATCAACTGCAAGCTCATATTATAGGCTACTTCAAAGCTTGTTACATGAGAATCAATGAAATTTAAACATTCAAGGTTCAAATGGAAATTTGTTTATTCATTTGGGGTAGGCAAGACTCATTGCATCTAACAGATGTTTTTCAGTAACTGGAATGAGGAAATTTTCAGTTTATGGTCATTTTACATGCAATCTCAGTGATACGTCCAGTGGAATTACAAATCGTCTCGGTTCAAATAGAATTTAAATTCAAATAAATTGAACAGGGTGTTTTCGCAATACTACAGTTCAATTTGAAATCTTGAGGTTGTAATGTTCAAGACCTGAACATTATCATCAGTTCAGATTTAGAAATCATGGGTTTGCTCGATTTTTATTTTTGATTCAAAACAAGTTATTGTAATCAATTCAGTTCGCGAAGTGGTAAAGAAAGTTAAGTCGAAAAAAGCTCATTTTACAGGAGAGCGGAAAAACTGATTTCATGAGTATTAATGAGATTTTGGTTGAACTTAACCCATTTTTGATCAGTAAATCATAATTCAAAATTATTTGTGACTCAAATCTTTCATGTGGCGAATGTAAAATCAAAAATAGATGTCATTTCTGAAATAAACTCATTTTTGGAGAAAAAAATGACTTAACTCCCTTTACTACTTCGCTACTGAATTGCAAATTATTGGTTTTATCATGAATTTGCTTAGTTTAAGATTGAGAATCACTGGTTTGCCTCTTTGGGCTGTGTATATAAATTAAAGAAGTAACACTGGCATCGAATTGACTGGGATAAATTTTAGTTCTGTACATCCCAAGACTTCACATTTCACAGTACTTGTAGTACACAGTACCATGGATTCTGGATGCAGTTAAAAGAAAGGTAAAGAAAACGAAAAATTGTGGAAAAAAATACGGTGAATCGTGAAAAAATACGCAGTGTCTAAAGGTGTTTGTTGCGTATATATATATACATATATATGCATCAGTGTTATCGCAAATCGCGTCGAGAACACGTCTCTTTGTCCCCCGCATCGACTTTGGGCGATAATTTCGAGTGGTATCGTCCGAAAAAAATCAGGATTTTTCCTTACACTCAACATGCCACGTTTAAATTCAACTTTATTTTATTTCTGTTAAATTAAATAATTCATAGTATGAATTTATTTTGTTTAAATTGTTGGAAGGTGAAAAAAAAAAAAAATTATTTGAAGATACAACCCAAGTGTTTATTTCAACCTTTGTACGAATGCCCATCGGTTGCATTGTCCCGTTCGCACCGGTAAGTCTCAGAGAATCGGTGGCGTGCCAAAGAGGCATTAACGTTCCGACACAATCCACCGGCAAATGAGAGGCCCCGGCTCACTCCATGGTATACGTGCCGAATGAGTAGGCCCCGAAGAAGAAGAGAAGCAGGAAAAAGTGATGAAAAAAGAATAACAGAGAGAAAGAAAGAGAGAGATAGAGGTCAAACTATGAGACTCACACGCCTGATGGAGTCTACACACGCCTTCGAAATTTCCGAATGTGCAAACTTCCGAAGCTGTGCAAAAATTGACACTGTTTTGTACTGAACGAGATATAGCATCGATTAATCGACATTTGGAGTGATTGAATCGGAACTTGATCAAATTTTGTTGTAATTTTTGCAGTTTTTCTGCAGAAATTGATGCAGGCGCACTTTTGATTGATAGTTAAACTGAAATAAGTGCAATCGAACTATCGAATGGTATTCGATATATCTCGAATGCAATGCAAGACTAGAAATTGAAAGTGCTCCTGCATGTTTTTCAACATTTTTTTATGTAATGAGCGAAAAAACAATATCACAACATCTTTTGATCGATCGATTTCAAAGATCGATTAATCGATGCGATATCTCGAATTGATTTCGAGATATCGCATATCATTCGATAGTTCCTTTTCAATCGTTTTCGTTCAAACCGATCAATTACAAAATTTCGATTAATCGATTTCAAAATTCGATTAATCGAATTTTCGATTGATCGATAATTCAATTTCCTCTCATATATTTCACTTTGAAAGGATATCGCATCGATTAATCGAAATTTCCAAATAATCGATCGAAAAGTGACGTAATATTGTGTTTTTTTACGTCATCAAATTACATTAAAAATGTGAATATTTTCTCAAAAAACTTTTTTAAAAGCAATTGATGTTTAATTGCATCGAAAAAAAATGATAAAACTCGATATCTTTACCTCTCAATCGTAATCGATTTATCGATTCAAAATCAATCGGTAGTGTCGCTTGTAACACGTGAAACCGTGAAATCGAATTAACACGCACTTTACCGCCCACCCTCCCTTCCTCCATCCCCCCTCCTCCCTTGAATTTCTCGGTTTTTTCTGTTCTTTCTCTTGTGTCCGGACGTATTACGAAGCCCCTTACATGCACACAGGTCCCCACAGCTGAAGTATCTCTCTCTTTTTCTCTCTCTCAAGGTATAAAAAAGTAAGGAATATTCGCGAGGCAAAGAGTCTTCAGGGTCTTGCGAGCGCATTCAGCCTTAAATCATCGTATTAACATGTGGCCCGACCGTGGCGAATACATGAAAATGTTAAACGCCCATGAAGACCGTCATGAGTCCAATGGAATAACACGAACAGCGCTTACGATGGATCTTTCCGTTTGCATGTGTAAAATCATCCTTCTGTGGATATATATGTATAGATATTTTTTTTTTATTTTTTTTTTTTCATTTTTTATTTTCTTAAGGGATGTATACGTGTGTTGGGGAATGAGTAACGATAAAAATCGAATGATTTAACAGTCGCCCCGGTGAACATTGTGACGCCATGGAACGGGGATACACGTCTCACGATATTGCTCCACCAATAAATTTAAACGAATACCCGTTGTTTTTCATACTTTTTTTTTTTTTGTTCCATTTGCCACTTTTTTTTTCTTTTCACCCGTTTTTATTCTGTGAATCAATCACGTGAGAGATGAAAAAATAAGTACACAAACTAAAATTGTGTGTGAGGCAACTTTTTTTTATTCATTTTTTCATCTATTATTGAAGGAATGAATGCACAGTGTTTTTCTTTTTTTTTCTTCTTTTTGCTCTTTGTCGAGCGTTTATTGATACTTTAATTCCATTGAGAGGCAGTGTTGTTTACCTTCACTGGTATCATGGTGACACGGAAGGAAAAATAAGGTCATAGCTGTCGCACAGAAATTGTTAGACTTATTTCATTGGAAACAAGTTCAACGAAATCCGATAAATCGTTTAATAAAAATTGGAACAGAAGAGATGAATGATTCAATGAGAACGCTGTTTCTAGTTGAAATAGTCATTTATTCGAGTGCAACACTTTACTGCTATTGTTGTTTTTCATTTTTTTCCTTTTTTTAGAGTGGAAAATGGGAATTTTTATGTATTTTTGAAAATTGAGTTTTTTCAGTTGTTTTGGAAATTCTGATTTTTTGGACAAAAATCGTTTTTTTTTTGAAAATTTCCGTTTTTTTAAGAATCTCTCGGGTTCTATTGGTTGTAGTGTAAAAATTCTGAATGAAGGTGAAAAGTGAGATCAATAATAGTCATTAACAATGCAACTTTACCATATACTTACCTCATAATTAAAGATTAACTCAATATATGAATGATTTCGACTAATTCATTTAGAAGAAAAATACTTAAAAATGTAAAAACAGAAAAATAACATAACCAAGATTGTTTGAAGAAAATATGTCAGTTGTAATGAGTGTATTTGATGATGACAGGAGAGAAGAATTCTCTTAGAGGATTTTAATTTTTAAAAAATGACTAGTATAATCTTATAATATGTAAATAACACTTGTCTTAATTATCATATACTCTGTTTCATAGAAAAAGTCTAAAAAATTGTATGATTGATTTTTTGAATGATTTTGTTTATTAGAATAAATACATGCCACCCTGATGAGGTCTGCGCATAGCAGACGAAACGTTGGTGCTTTAATAATTATTTAATGTGTTAAATTCATTAAATTCTGGAGTGACCACTATGGCCGATTACCAACAAAAAAATAATTTAAATAATGATGGTCGGAGAAAAAACAAAAATAACAAAATAGATCCATCCTCAAGAATTTCATCATTTTTAAAGTAATAGAAGTAATATTCTAATTAATTGCAAAAAAAAATAACAAAAAAAGACGTCAGCCTCATCCGAAGCAATTCTGATCCTTCAACGACCCCAATAGCAATAGAAAATTTGCTCTGCCTCGAAAGTAAGTCATCTGTATGTTAAGAGGTTGTATTACTTGCAATAACACGAGAGAGCATGCATCCCACGTTGTATCATGTTAATCCGACGTTATCCAACTTATTTACGTACGCAGCCGTTGTTACAATACCGAATCACGTGAAATTGGTAGTACAGGAAAGAGTAAAAATGCCAAATGAGAGAGAAAGAGAGAGAGAGAGATAGATAGATAGAAGCAAGAATGAGGAGGCACGTGCACTCAAGGCTCTTACGACGAATTAACTTGGCCAAATACTTGCTTGCAAATCCAAAAGCTTCTCTCTGGCGTGAATGTAATATACTGGATGCACTACGGCTATATACTTCACCTCTATACTGTTTTACGAGCGTTAACCTGAACGATATCTCTATTCCACGGGCATGACACGCAAACCTTTACATGCCTCATTGAAGATAGTGCAAAATTGGTGTTTGTATCGAGTTCAATGAGAATACCAAGTTAAATTACTTCCTATTTTTATCGTTCAACCCAAAATTTTCCCGCAATTCAAGTTTTTAAATCGATTTTATTTCGTCAGTTTTTTAATTTCCAGAATAGACTAATTCTTTTTTTTTAACTCTTGAAATTTTTAATAAAATCGCCTGATCTCGTTTAGTTTCCGAGACATGTTTTCCTAATATTTCGGAAATTAAGCAAGATAGAGTGATTTTAATTGAATCTTTTATATCAGTTTTATAATTAGTCCAATGGAAATTGACAAAAATCAAGGAAATCATTTTTTTTCATTTATCTTCATGACACAATTTGCATTTATCTTGAGAGGATGCTCCCAATCAGAGGCAAAACGTCCCAAATTTTGAAATAAATGTGAAGATTGACATTTACAATTTATCCTGTCCGATTCAATATTATGGACAAGAACAACGAAACAAATTTGTCTGAAAATTTCTTAATATTTCCAATTTTTTTCACTGGTCAATTGTGTTTAGTAAAAATCAATGCACAAATTAAAGAATAAATTGCTCTCTTACGTACTGTTGCGATAGATGTAATAAAGGATAATTGAGTTTTCAAATCATTCGTTTTGATTACATCTATACGCACAAGGTGAATATACAATATATATGCGTTGGAGGAGAGAAAGAAAGAGAGAGAGAGAGTGAGCGGGATGGATGAAACATAGGGCAGGTAATTACGGACCGCCCAGTACCAAAAGAGCAGGTGCCTGTCGGGCCCTCTCAGCCCTTGTCTCCCTCCTTCTCCCTCTCTCTTTCCCCTTTTTCGGTCTCACCATTTCTTGTCTTCCTCTTTCTTTCCGTGAATCGAGGTGTGAGGTTCAAATACTTGGACCGCCCTAATAGCCCCGAGGTTACTGGGGTCTTCTCTCTGGTCTCTCCCCTCTAGAACTCGATGTGGAGGCTGCAGAGGAAGAAGAAGGAAAAAAAAAAGGCATATATTAAAAAATAAGCATGGAATGCTCGCATGCATCCACGCACCTCGTGCAGAATATATTTTCGAAAAAAAATTGAAAACAACACCGGATGTATTTACCTCAATTCTCTTTTAAGGCTGTATCCCAGAGGAGAGTCGATAAAACAGGGAAAAAAATGAGGATTTTTAGGTTAGTTTTTAATTCATTGCTGATAATACGGGAAAGTGCTTTAATTTACGTGAAAAAATTACTAAACTATTCGCAAATCATAACTTCAACTTTTGAATATAATTTTTTCTTCTCGAATTTCTTTTATATTAATCTTCTATCACATGCATGAGAGAGGCGAATAGTTACTACCTTCTAATTAAAATTTCTCAATAACTATCCGGAGAATTGAATATTTTTTCCTTCTATTAAGGGAGACTGGGGCAATATGGACCTCCATGGTAACATGATTCATGATTTTTTTTCGGAGTGAAGGACTCGGTGGAAAAATCTGAAAAAATTTAACAAGATGCTCCAATACGTGGACATTGTTAGTGAATTTTTTGAAATTTTTTTGAAGACCCCTTCACTCTCAAAAAAAATCCCAAATCATTTTGACCTGCAGGTCCATTTTGCCCTGGTCTTCCCTATTTAGTTAAAACGCTGTTCTTTTCGCCAATAGTTTTTAAATAATGAGTCAACCCTGTGGTTCTTTAGTAATTTCGTTATTTCCGTCCGATTAAGGGCGTTTTATCCCCACTACCGCTATTTTCAGTAACTTTGATAATTCATATCTCATAAACCACACGATAAAAAATTACGAAAAAATTCAGAAAAATGTAAAAAAATATGATCTCCAATACGGCATCAAAAAAACAAAGAATTAACTGCATTCGCCTCTGCTGAATCAATGTATCACCACCTTAATTCAGCACTTTATAATCAAATTGATCTAATTCAAGATGAAACTTGTGTTATTGGTACATAATAATGAGCTAGGTCCTTTAATTGATTGAGTCACGAGGGTTTGAGAGTAGGGGAGTCAGTAATCCCTGGGCTTATACAGCTTATAGGGAAACCGTGTCATGCCAGGGATATATACTCACAGTCAACAGACTTTGTTATTTCCATCACCACCGGTAATCTATATCTTTTTCTCTGTTGCTCTTGTTATCTCTACTGGCATAGAAGAGGAAAATATATATATATATATATATGCGTATACGTCAAGTGTGCGTATCGATGCGATCGGCGTAATACCACGGCTCGATGGACAACATTCTCTGGCCACGGGGCATGAGATGGCCATTTTCGTGCAACTATCCATGGAAATTACCCGTTGGTTAGAACTATACGATACAGGGGAAATAGCTACAAGTGCCATCGGGCTACTCTCATTGTGTTTCATCGTCTTTCATAGTGTATAGTTACCCCCCCCCCTCCCTCTCTTCTCCTCCCCCTTCGACAGTTGTTTCTGTACTATCGTAACAGTGCCAGAATGCCCGAAATATTAATGACCATGAGGCATTATGGAATAATCCCCTTCTAGATGCTTCAATAACTGCTCTATTATGAAAACTTTGGCCAGAAACTCAGTTGACTAACTTCAGAAAATCATGAAATACAGAGTTTTGATTATTCGCTTTATTGTTAAGGGCTTTATTGGCAAATTTGAATCAGCCAAAAGTCGACAATTTAAATTTACAATTATTAATTAGACGTATAATGGTAATTTTGAGTTATTTAATGGTACAAACTGCTGTGAAGGAAAATAATAATTTTGAATTTGTGTGTATGTGTGTGTGTGTGTTTCAGAGGAGTTGAAAATTAAAACGATTTGTTACCGTAACATCTTCGCAGGAGGTCGTGAGTTAGTATAACCCATCTTATGGGCGAGGCACGTGAAATAAAAAGTGGAGATATATAAGAATAAAGTGAAAAAAAAATGAGGAGAGAAGATCGTGAACTGGTCATGAGGATGTACACTATTATTTTAACTTTTCCATATGTGCTAGAAGGTGAATGCCGAAGATATGAAGGGGTCCATGTTCGCCGAGGGTAATCAATAATGACTTAATGTCCTCCAATAACAGACACCATGGGTGGCTCTTTGAGAGAGACTCGTTTTCATTTTATACACATACATATATATATATATATATATATAGAGAGATAAAGAGAGAGAGAAATTTTTTTCCGCTTATTCTCTCTCTTTCTCATTGGCTTTCAACGTACTTACACCCGAGGGCAGTGGTCTTGGGATCTCGACATTTACCAGCTACTTTTTGAAGTCATTATTTCATGACCAATTTTTTCTCATCATTCCTTTCTTCCTCTCTTTCTCTCTTTCTTTCATTCTCATTATGTCCTTTTTTCCGTTGCTTCTAAATGAGTAATTTTCGGGGAAAAAAAATCACAGGCTGAAAGAGAAAGATAGAGGCTTTAATGCAGATTGTTCAATTTTTCATAAAATTCCCAAATATATGTCTCTTTGTCGCCTATCATTTTCAAGAATACTTTATTCACTTCGGACTGACTGAAAGTTGGACGTGGGACATGAAGAAATAATAAAAGGGGTTATAAGCACGAGTAGAGTTCTTATGGCCACCAGACACCTGTCATATTTCATGCTGAGTTTAAATATAGCGTATAAAACTTATCCTGTCAACAAAAGTTTACTGCTAAAGTAATAGCTATTAGAGTATAAAAATCTTTTTCGTAATTTGTACTAAAAAAATCATACATGGAGAGGATTTTTTTCGAGTAGTTCTGATAATTTATTTTTCTTTTTCAATTTTGGTCACTTTCGATGGAGAGATTTTTTTAAAATTCACTTTGCACCATGTTATCGGGGCAAATTAAGCCAAAAATGATTTTTGAAAAATTCGATATCGTTTTAATATTGGGAAAATGTTAAAAAATCGGAATAATGACTGATATTATTGTTGTGTGTTATTTTTGCATGTAATATTATTGTTACGTGTTATTTTGACCATTTACCTCCATGATAATTGAAAAAAAATAAAAATAAAGTAGATGATTTGAACCTGCTACTTGAATATCCATAAAACGCTAAAATACTCAAGAGCTATAATATAAAAGAAGTTTTGTAATTCAATTTTTTGCTTAAATTCTAATTTAGCAGTGAAGTTGGCTCTTGTGTCCGAAAGCCAAATCGAATTTTCAGGCAGAATAATCGAACGATTTTATAATAATTACGTTGATGACTTACCGTTTCGTTGGTAGAACCATGGTATGCTATTTTACACAAGAGAAAGTGAAGAAGAGAATGTGTAGATTGGATGCGATTATACATTAGCAGCGATGCGTTAGTTGGATAGGGTAGATTACCGTAATGAAGCCAGAGCGACCCCTCAAATGCGGTCCAACGACTCGAAATATGGATAACCATAACCACGTGGAGTTTCCATTCCTCCCTCTTCCGCCTACTTCAATTTCCCATCTCTTTTTCCATCATCATCATCATCGTGAGGAATCTCCACTCATTCCCCATTCTCCATTTCTCTCTCTCTCTCTCTTTCTGTCTGGAAATCAATCTGCCTAGCCGTTTATCTCGAAAAAAAAAGCCTAGAGAAATTATAGCTTAGAGACTTGCGCAAAGATTATTCAGTTGTAACAGAAAATTAATACGAAAGAATGAGGGGGGGATGGAGATGAAGAATAAAACGTAATTTGAATGAAAAAAAGGGGAATGTGGTGAAAACGATTTTCAATCAGACTGAGCCAAGTTGTCTCGTGATCGTTCACTCTGGGATTGTCAAGGGTAGTTTTACTTTCTTTTGTTGGTAATCGGCCATTGGGGTCACTCCCGAATTTAATAAGTTAACAAATTATTTTAATTGTCAAAGCACCAACGTTTCGTCTGCTGTGCGCACACCTCATTAGGGTGACATGTATTTATTCTAATAAACAAAATCATTCAAAACATCAATTATACAATTTTTTATACTTACATATTATAAGATTATACTAGTCATTTTTTTTTTAAATTAAAATCCTCTGACTAAGATACTTCTTCTCTTGTGTCATCATCAAATACACTCATTACAACTGACATATTTTCTTCAATCTTGGTTATGTTATTTTTCTGTTTTTACCGCCAATTTTTCACATTATTGTATCGCTCTATGATATGTTGCGCCATCTTTGTTGAGAACAAATTTTAAGTTTTATTTTCTGTCTCTCGCCATTTCCCCTCTTCATTTTGCTCAATTCCTAAATCTCGATATTCAGTAAAGCGTCATGAATATTCCTGGCACGCGGATGGTGGCTCAGGGGCGGCATCCACCAACTAGAAATGAATTTTGGGTTTACGTTGAGGGACAGAGAGGGATAAAGTGACGCCAACATGGTGGAGAAGGAGGAGGAGGAGGTATGGTTCTATCCAAAACGCTTGACAATAGCGAATAGCTAGTGCGGTCGAAGGGAATCTAAACTCTACCACTTGAACGTTATAACCAGGAGGAGAAGAGGATGACTTCGGCCTTATGAAACAGCTATGGTATACTGCTGTATTCACAGAGAAGACCATCTTTAATAAAGTGAAGTTCAAGTGTTCGCCCTTTCTGTTCTCTTGAGTTGTTGAGAGGACAAAGTTTGACGAGAGAACCGAGGCTTTTTTTTTAACTCTGCAGTTTCGAATAAGGGAGTCACTGTGCTAAGTTTTCACGTAACTTGTACAGAGAGAGGGCAAAGAGGCTCTCGAGTAGTGAGAAGTGGACGAACATTGAGAATTGTTCTTTGGGGGGAATAAAACGGGATTACTCGTTTATTTCATTTTTTTTTTGAGAATATTTCAAAAAAATAAGAACTATGACTGTTAGAGCATTGATCAATGTAATTTTATAGTCTCACTGATTTCTAATAGCGTGAACTCTGGAATTTAAGAAACTGCAAAGGCTAAAATGCAGTTCAAACTGCTTGGGAGTGACATTTAAGCCTCACATTTGACAATAATTAATAATGTAGCTCAAGTTCTTCGAAATGCCAATGTTAAATTAAGGAATACTTATCGACTCTAGTATGTCGTCTCTATCAGATTCTAAAATATTGATATTCCTAGCATAGTTCAAGTGATATTATCAAAGACAACTAGCTATTTACAACACAGCACAAGGCTTCTTTGGAATTACTATTAATCAAAGGGCCAGAATTCTTTTTCTATGATGACAAGTTAATATGTCTATAATATATTCAAACAAATGGAAACTTGCATCATTATCTACATCATTATAGCTTTATCTGCTAATTCATCAGCAAGCCACTTTCGAATGGTTTCCTTTTTCTCCACTTTTTACTAAATTGTTTCACATGAATTTCCATTTTCGTTTAAATTTAAAAGGAGAAGAGTATTTAATAATTTAATTCGAATTAATATTCAATGATTTCATCCAAATTGACATCATTATGTTTTGCGGATATCGATTGATTCATTCAATTTTTAATGTTTCCTTGGTAAAAAATCCTTAATCAATGTTATTCTTTGAATCTGATGAAGCGAAACATCATGTCTGAAGGTTATTTTCGTATTCCATTTATCGGAATGAGTATTTTCAAAAAGCATTTGTTTCATTAGAAAAATTTGTAAAAACCGCTTTTGTAGCTTTCATTTTCCTCTACAAAAAGATTTTCACAAAAGATTCGTTATCTCCCTCAATTTCCAAGATATTCTCTTCTGAATACTTGATATCTGACCAAAATTCAAAATAATTCACTGGACTGCATTTTCCATTTCCCAAAGGCCTGTAAAAAAAAATAATGGAAAATCAGTAGAAACGCAGAATACTAAAACCTGGGATGTGAAAATATGCGAGAGGCAGAGAGCAGTGTGGCATATAGTTTTTCTTTAGACTTACTCCTTTGGGGGCTGAAATGAGGAAAAATAAGGGGTTGCATAGTATGCACGACGTAACGACGTTTTAAATCTCTCTTAAAGGTGCAATGGGAGGAAGATATATGCACGATGAAGGGGGATGCAGTGGTGTATATGATGAAGCAAGAGAGTTATCGGTTTGGCTGTATATAGAAGCATCTAACGATGGGTCTGGAAGGTAAATCGATCTGCCTTTTTCTCGATTAAATCACTAGCCCGAAGATTTTACTCTCCAGTGCTCGTCTAACCACTGCTCCCTGTGTTTATATCCGTACCATATAGATTACATTGTAAATATCCAGGTTACGTACACACGATAATTCTTGCACGAGACTTTTCATTAATGACCAATAATTTTGTGCCTCACATTTTCTCCCATTTCAATGTAAATGAACAGTTTCATCAAAATGGAGGGCTTCTACAGTAACATGACAATTATTGGAATTTGGGATTTTTATCAGTCGGTGAGTGAAGAAAATGAGGTCAACTTCTTGCCATTTGTCTGAATCATATCGTTTGTTGAGCTTAGTGTAAACAGGGAAGCTCCATATTTTTTGTATATTCTTGTTGAGGTTATGATAGAGTTCGAGAAGTATTGTGTTAGAACTTGAATTAAATGACTTAGGAAATTCCAACTTATTGCTTGAATTGAATAATAGTGAGAAAACGACGGTTTTAAATGATAATAATAAAAGAAAATATATTTGTCGATATGATACATGTGACTCGTTTCTCTGCCATGTTCAATGCTATTCTCCCACACATATACACCTTTTAGCGCCCTTTTCAAACATAAAGGCGGACTCATGAAGCCTGTATTTCAAATTAACGACATATTGAATGAGAGTGCGAGTTGCAGACGCTAGGTGGCTCTGAGACTGAATATAGTGTTCTGACGTCATTTCCATTTTTTAAGAGTTTGGAAATGCTAATTTTCAATAGGCTATTATTAACTATTATAGTTATATATGCACTTGTATCGAAATATACTAATTTCATAAGAAATTAAAAATAAGATTGATCAATGCCTGAATTCTCATGCCCCAACAAAATAGCCTCAAATACTCGTTTCAAAGAGGTTATTCCAGTAATTCAATGGCACATTCAAAAACTCTTCTGACCATAAGAGCCAATACCAATCAGCTTTTGATAAATTCTCATCGCATAAATTCTATTCACATTCTATCGTTCCAATTCACTGAAAATTCAAAATGAAAAGCAGTACATTCACTGCCGTCAATGCAAACATCAACAAGTACAGATTCTCATGTATCGGGTGCCTTTCAATCCCGGGGAATCGAGAAGTACCTAAAGGTAAAGAGGCCAACTGAGAGAGAATAGATCAGGTGAGTGAGACAAATACAAATTCCCACCGTCAATGTTTCCCTCTGTAACCCTCCCTCCCCCCTCCCCCCTCCTCCTCCTCCCTTTCTTCCCTCCCTCACGAGACACTCTGCACAGATACACATACATTTCTCTCCACGAGAATGGAGGACTGCCATTTGAATACGAAATTCAAATGCGCTGACGAACCACGCATACATCAGTCTACGTCTATTTGAACTGGTCCCCTGTATGGTAATGCCCATGGAATGACAGACCAAACGCATTGGGTAAGATAGTATATCCCCTGAAACACCACAGAATCCTCTCGTATACGAATGAAGGGGAAAAAAAAAAGACGGCAATCCCTCTTGACTTGCGACTGGTATAGCGAAGTGGGATCAGAGCTGGACGTACTTGATGCAGAGAATGAAAGGATGAAAATCCAGGAAACAGAAGAGAATATGGCAAAGTAGACCTGTACAGTAAAATGATTTGGGATTTTTTTAAAAAAGCCGCAGCTGTACCAAAAATTCTGAAAAAATTACACAATTAGTTAGACATGTTGGAGTATCTTGTCGAATTTTTTCAGATTTTTTTATTAACTCCTTCAATTGAAAAAAAAATCATCAAATCCTTTTGACAAGGCGATCCATTTTACTCTGGTTTCTTCTAATCGTTTGTACTCTCGGTGATATGTTCGAGTGGGATAAAATACTTGAGGGAGTTTAAAGAAAATAATAAATTGAGATCATAGGAAGATCATGTTGAGTGAGCTAGGATATAAAAGAAAATGCCAATTCTGAAGTGGAGTTTCTTTTTTTTCCTTCTTTTTTTCCTCGTTTTTATCGCAGAATGAGGTACTCTAACGGTTGCAGATGGGCGAGAGTACACAGAAGCGATGAAGAGATTTATATATATCTATAGATATATATATATATATATATAGATATGGGATACGATAGAATCCTCTTCATTCGATACGGCGCGTCTCGGGGATTGAAGAGGCGAAAGAAATAGATCGAATATCAGGATAACTGCGCGTCATTGCACAGTGTCTCGGTAGTGTGACAGAGAAAAATGGAGAAATAGCCTGAAGGGGCGGGTGAAAGAGGGTAGAAAATGAGGAAGGTGACACGCAGGCTGGCTGGGGCAAAGTTTAAATGACTTTCACTGTTTTAAAAAGTTAAGTTACCAAAGAGAGAAAATCCAAGGAGCTTTCTTTCTCTCTCTCTCTCGTCTTTCTCATCGTCTTGCCCACCTCACTTTTATACTCTTCTCACACTCTCTCTTCTTTTTTACCAACTTTCTCTCACTCAGTGGCAATTTCCACAGCGACCGTTCTGCCTTGTTCACCCTTCGTATTACTGCAAACTGAAGATATGAGGGGGTGTTCATACACTTTTTCTTCTTTTTTCTCTTTTTTTTTATTAGCTCTCATCTACCTTTATCCACCCACCTTGTTCTCTCTACGTAGGTGATGGTGTTTACAAACATCAGGTGAACCATAATGTGACTTTTTACGCATTGTCACCATGGGACTAACTCTCGTGTAAACTTTTGACATTTTTTTTTTATTTTTTTTAAATCTCATGCTTTTCTCTACTGGTTATTTCAGGCCATTTCCTAAGTTTTAGGTGAGATTTTCATTGGTATTGTCTGTGGGTTTTTCGTGTGTTATAAAATAACGTTAAATCGAGATTCATCGAGGGACAAGACATTACAGAAGTACTTAAAAAAGTTATTTCATGATTACTGAATTATTTCCGACGAAATGAGAAATTTTTTTTAATACGACAGAGTTCAGGATTTTTTTTCAGAGTAAAGGACTTGGTGGAAAATTCTAAAAAAAATTGAGAATATGGTACAATATGTCTACATTGTCGAGGAATTTTTTCAAAATTTTTATAAAAGGCCTTCATCCTCAAAAAAATTCCGGATTATTTCGCTCCGCAAGAAAATCCTATATGTCGATGCAAGTGTGGATTTTTCAAGAGTGTGAAGTTGGCTGTCAATCACACGAGCTGAAAAAGTACTTTTCTGGTGAGTGTGAAGTTGCAAAACGAGCCAAAGGCAAGCGTATAATGTACAGTATTTTATTGTAAACCATATGAAAAGTGCCCCTAACCGCACGCTTATCGTGCGTAAAATCGAACTTTATGCACAGCGTGCGATAAATAAAAAATGACCCGCCTATTTTCAAGCAGAAAAAATCCATGAAATCTTACAATTTCCATTGGTTCCTTCCATATCAACCTAAAAATTTAAACTCCACAATTTTCACTCTTATCTCCTTCATCTCTTCTCTTTCTCTCCTTTTTTTTTAATATTATCCAGACTAGTAAAGTTCTCGTAAAATCGTTGGCGAGAGTCGTTACACGATCGAATGCATTTAAATAACTGAGTGAAGGCAAACTATACAAAACTGGAAAGCCCCATGGCAGTGCGGTGAGGTGAAAAAATGGAAGGAGATGGGTGGAGTTTTAGAGAATAGATGTGGAGGAGCACTCGTAAAATTAGCGTATTCCGTTGGCAGTGAGGGGGGGGGGAGGAGGAAGAGGGTGGGATAGTAGAGGTTGTACGGAAGCAATCGCTATTCCATGAATACGAAAAATGCTGAGAGCCCCGGACACAGAACGGGGCGCACGCTTTTACCTCTTTCTTTTCCCACCTCTTCCCCCCCCCTCTCCGTTGTTCCTCACTACCCCTCCACCCCTCCAGCCCCTTCGTCTCAACCTCGTGCTTCTAGCGTCTTTTACAATACTCTAGTTATCTCTTTATTAATATAAATATATATATATATATATATTTTTTTTTTTTCAATATAATAATTTTTTCAAAAGCACAAGAAATGAAATACTCGATTGTTGTAGAGATTCACCACTTTATAAATGTAATTGCTAGAAGATAAGATGAGTGAGTAAAGACCACCTGGGGTTTCCCTATTTTCAAACTGTTTTGTAATGCTTCATCGAGGGAGTATAACAACTATGGTTTCCATGAAATTCATCTCTATATGTTGATACGATACGCAAAATTCACAGTAAAACACCAACAAAGGATAAATCGATAGGTGAAACTTGAATAAATGATGAAATAAAAGAAAGAAAAAATTCATTCTTTCAACAATTCCATTAAAGAAAACTACTCGATTATCCATTAGATGGATGAATTGTGAATTACTATCGATTGAATTCTTCCAGGGGCATTCGATTAAAAAGTTATCAATAACTGAGAGCTCAACATAATTCATTTCAATGCAATTCTTTCTCAGAATTACTATTAAAAGTCATAGACCTGAGGAAACAGATTTTTTTTATCAGATCTGGAGGGGGAATATTTATGCGTTGCACATGATGATAAATCTAAAATCTAGGAGGGAATTATGATAATGAAGAGAAAAGAAAAGAGAGAAAGATTAACGTGATCGAAAAATTAAAAAAAAAAAAACACATTCAGAGGAAGACGTTGCATCAGGTATTCCTCGACTGATCTCTAGACGTCTGAGTTTCATGGAAGTCAAAGCCGGAAGTTGAACCGGTTATTCACCACTTCAATATGGCCTCAAGTTTTGAATATATGGGAGACTCTCAATAAAGTTCACACTGTAAAAACTAATGTCTGACATTAAGACACTTCTAAAATGTTTTGAACATTCCTCTGGTAGTGACGATTCAGTTGTCTCTAAATGTTTGAATCTGCCAAAGTGTCTTATTTTTCACTGACATAATCCGATATAGTCCAACGGCAGGATATCTGGCACTCACATAATCTATAAATGTATACGTGTCCTGTCTTCGAATAGGAACTGAATTGAATGAATTTCTGGAGACTGGAAGGTGGAAAAAAATCAATTAAAAATTAGTATATTAATTTCTTTCTTATTTATTTAATCCACGTTATCATTGTTCTCATATTTGTGTAGGTAATTACAATACTTGACTGAGACTGATACTTGACTGATGTGTCTGAATAGCATTTAGCAACTGAGTTTCGCCATATACCTTCAAGCTCCAATGACTGAACAATTGAAAAATATCTTAATTTCAAACATAAAAAGCAGCTGAATATATTCATCTTAATTTTTCAGATACAAAATAATGTCTTGTCCCTTTTTAAAACATGCACCGTTTTCCATTTTTAGTTATTCAACTTCAAGATACTTTCAATTCTAAGATATTTTTCTCTAACTGATATCTCAAATTAAGACATCTGTGAAACATTAGTTCTTGCAGTGTTCCGCTTTGTGCTTATCCCCACTTCTTACGGGGAGCATTCTCCTCTGCGCAGTTCAATGCGCAGAATGTCGAAATATGTCCAAAATCAGACTGGGGAAGTCAACAAGAAACTTTAATGGAAGAATCCTGTCCCACATGAAAGATCATAGAAAATTTTTTCGTGTTCTAGTAACTTGATTATTCTCAAATAAAATTCCAAGATGGCCGCACAACATGTGCTAATATTTCGTACGCCACTTGAATATTCCAATAAAAGTAATCAATAAAAATTCGATAGATCATTTCAAAATTCAAACAGAAGCAACTTTATTGAAAGTCTCCCATACATTCATTTAAATCCCGCTCAAATATGTGCATCGTCACTCTGTCCAATGACTCAAAGATTATGACATTGAACATCAGAAAGGAAGAAAAAAAAAGGGTTCTAAGATGATATCACATTGTAAATAGCCATGTAAACTAATTTTGGTTACTGTTACAAAACACTGGTCCATAAGATATTGTGTTACAAACAGAGTGACTTGTTGTATCAACTATCCGAGTAGATAAAAGCGTAAATAGAGGTTATGTATGAGCAAGAGATGAAATAACACAAAATAGAGAAACAGCTTGAATCTCGTGTATTCGAATTACCAATGAAATTGTTATGTCTCACCTCAATTTCAATTGACTCTCCGCATTGCGACATCGTTTGGCCTCTACTGAGGATGCTGGCCTCTCCCTCTCTTTCTCTCTCATCTGCCGAATAGTAACAGACGGGCCAATTATCCGGTTCGGCGGTACGCTTTCAATCTTTACCTTTTTCTTCGTATCAAAGTGTCCAGAGTCAACGGTTGCTGATCAAACAACAGTGAAAACGAAGACAGAATCATGGAGAATGAAAGAAAATAAAAAAATCGGGGTAACAAAGAGAGAAGAATGAAAAAAAAAAAAAGAAATGAAATAATAAATAAGGTATGAGAATAAAGTAAAAGGGATTTTCTTTCTTCTTCTTTTAATACAAAGTAAAAATAGTTCGAGTGCACTTGTACTTTGTAATAAGTTATTCATCAGGGTTTAATATCGAGTAATTGAAGAAAATTATAAACTTGAGAATATTAAAATTAACAGTGAAGTATATCATTGATAACAGTTAATTATATTGGAAAGTTGAGTGTTTTTTTTATCATTTAAAGGAAGAGAAAAAAAAATTTATATCCAATGAGCAGGTAAAAGCACAAGCCTCATGATATATATATATATATATATATATAGATATATATGTGTGTGTGATTCTCTTTGGCTGAAAGATAACAGCTGAAAGCTTGCCCCATTAAAGGCACTAGAGATGGTGGACATTCTTCTGTTTGATGAGAGTAAAAGAAGAGAAGACGATTGAAAGTTGAAAAAAAAAATTAAAAAAAGGAAATAAAATAAACTGTTGTATATAAAATCGGGATAATTATTCCACACGTAAGCACAATTAACATTTTGTTGCACGGATCTCAGCGATTGAGGACATTAACCCAAAGAGAGAGAGAGAGAAGAGGTCCTCTGAAAAAAAAACGAGAGACTTTTTTTTTTTTTTATGACTCAGGTATGCCTTTCTACCCAGAAATACCAAGCAAGATATGGATAATCTGTCGTCCACTCGTCAAAACCTTTACTGTCTCATTTATCTCCCGAAAAAGAAGAATCGATAAACAATAGAATAATGAAGGGGATTCTATCAAATACGGGACTATTTTAAGCTGAATTAAAAAAAAAAATAATAATAATAATAGCTCGACACAATTTACAACTGATGCGTCTAGATATAGAAATAGTTGGTTTGAAGAACAAGAAGAAGGGAACCAGTTTGTCGTTGGCCCGTTATCCCCAGGATCGTAAGAGGGTACATACCCATATATATATACATACACACAGACACGTGTATTAGTGTGTGTGTGCAAGGGCCCTACGTGTCCACCAACGCATTTGGGAAACAAATGGTTTGTGAGCAACGTTAAAGAATAACGCAGTGTGTCCAGAATTTTTTTATTCCCCTTCCTCCCCCCCCCCCCCCTCTTTCCAAAGATTTTACCTTTTTTTTTTGTCGTCATTTTTTCCACGCTCCCTCGGTTTTTACAAGACCAAATGGTATATATACGTGAGCACTAGTGCGAAAATTCTCCCGCGAGGCTTCCAAGAACTTGCTTGGGCAATAATTCTTGAAGCGTCCTCCCCCCTCCCCTCCCCCCTCCTTTCTGTCCTGTGTGTTTCACTCATTCCCGCAATGTAATGGTCCGCTTCCACGTGCCCCTGGAGGTCTCAATTTACGGCTAATTTTGGGAGCTAATTGTGGTGATCCAAGTTCCTTTCTCATTTCTCTCCAATTCCAATGACCAAAAAAAAAAGAATGTTCATTCTGGAGATGAAAAAAAATTCTCGAGACAAAGACGTTTTTACGGGGAAAAAAAAGGTTCATCATAGATTTTTCAGGATTTTTTTTCCTCATCCATTTGTCCAAGCTTTGCTGAGAAAAAATTAAACACTCCACACACACACAGACAGACATCTTCGTAAGATTTTAATGAAACAGGCGGTACTCTCCATCGGGGGTAATTGAAATCCCATGTTTTCCTTCGACACCGTTGATACGACGTCAGTGCACGCGCTCAATGAGATATCCCGGAACCCGTTCGCGTCACGTTCGCGGAACGCAGAAGGAAGACGAGAGGAGCAATCGACCGCCTCCCTCCCCCTCCTCTTCCTCCCCCTTTTCGTGTCCTTTCTATATCGTCTTTCTATACCTGTCTCGTATATACGCGCTCTTGGGACCACAGCCTCTAAGCCGATTATCTCTTCAAATATTGAGACGTGCCCGTTCGACAAAACCACGGACTGCTTCGATACTATAACCAAGAGCCTGAGAGGATATCTCATCGCTCGTTGTGTGTGGCTTCTCTCACTTTATTTCTTTACGTCAGAAAATTTTCCACAACTTTCGCGAAGACTGATGTAATAGAGAAGTTTGATAATTTCATTTTTTATTTTTTTTTTACCACTTATTTCTTTCGAATATCTTGGAAATAATGGAGATATGCCTTTTGAGATTGAATTTCCGATTGGATATAATGAATTTCATGTTGACAATATGCTAATGATGTCAAGAGCCTAAGAAAGCCTCTGTTACGTAGACCACTAGAGGCGCTGAAAGCGTATTATAATTTAATTTTGAGAAAGAAGGGTACTTAGTCCAAGATGGCGACCGAAAGGAGTCCAAAGAATTGTAACTCGTAAAAAATAAATTAATAGATATTTTGGAAATAGTGCAATTAATTAACCCTCTCATAAACAGCCTCAATAAATCATGCAAAACGTCGTTCATTTGACAATTATTTAGTATTGTTAAATTAATTTTTCCTAACCTCCGATCATCCCAAAATAATAATTATGGAAATTGAATTGAAGAATTAAATCAATTGAACTAATTACACATGCACAAGTTTCTGAAAAAAATTATGAATGTGTTGACAATCAAACTGGGTTTACTATCGAAGCTCACATCATTCCACTTTCAATTGTTATCAGTTAACCACTGACCAAATAAACTAAAAAAAAATAAAAAAACGTGAAATTGTCAATGATAGTACACTTTCAGAGGCGCACGTAATTACGTGAAAAAGCCACGTGCATAAAACCACTGGGCAAACTCACCGCATCACCGGGGCTGTAGGCCCCCGGAGGTGAATAGAAGAGAGATGCAGTCACTAAAAGGGGATGATGCTGTGAATGAGAGAGAGAGAGAGAAAGAGAGGGGAGGGGTGGGGTGGTGCGGTTAATAAACTCGGGTACATCGAAGGCAGCCACAACATACGGTGGTATATGCACGAGTTTCACCATAAGCTGTAAAAGCATGACCACGGCCCATGGTATAACGAGGGCACGGCCACAGCAACGAGTGTGCTGTATTATATGTGGTCTGTTGTTGTTTCTGTGCAGATGAGAGTACTCAATTTTGAATGCTGCGGATGTTCAGCATTTAGAGAGAGAGAGAGAGATGAAGAATTTACGATTAGTCCATCATGAGAGAGTTGTTGGAGTCATTGATTGCTAGGAAACAAGCTTAATTTCAACGAAAAGCACGAGTTCACTGTGCACTGAGAGAATTTTTCGAACTTTGGAACTAAAAATGCAGCAGGAAAGACCTTGACTATGAAATATATTAACAGTGACCGAATTTTTGTAAAGTACAGCTATCAGATAGCCCTTTCAGAATAATTCTACGTCGAAATTACGTTAAAAATGCGTTCAACGTAAAAATCATTTGTTATTGGCTTCGTTAAAAAAATGATATTATTGGAAAAGGGTTATTGAATAAATTTAAATTCCAATTTATGTCAAGTTCATTAAAGTCGTCGTAGATTACCTATTCACAATGTCTACTATTTCGATTTTTGGAGAGAAAATGATTGTTTAAAGGAATTAATCAAATGTGATTCAAGAAAAATTGTATTTTGGCAGTGGTAACTGAAGATTATTCTCTTACCGACTCAGTTTCGGTTTGTAGAAATGAAGAAGAAATTTTTTTCGACTCGAGTACGTCGAAAAATCGTTCAACGTAGTTCCAACGTATACGTTGAAATGATGTTGTACGTTGAACGTTCAGTCAACATCAAACATGGAAGAAATGGAATTTTCTGCCCTGTTCTACGTTGAAATTGCTCAATGATGCCTATACTAATTTCGACGTATTTCAACGTATAAATTGTGGTTCAGAACACCACTTACGGCGAAATACGTCGAAAAATTTCGACTCGGGAGTACACATGACTATAATTTAACTGTTTTAATTATAATCCTAGATGCGATTATTGATTCAACATAGTTCGTTTTCCCTTTTAAGAAATAGTCGTATGAATAGGAAAAAAAATTCCCCCACTGTGCAAATTGTCTTTCAAAAATGCCTGCGAAATTCAAGAAGAAAGGCAAAAAAAAATGATGGAATCTACTTCACAGCAGCCTTGAGATCGTTTAAAAACGAGTTTCTTGATATTAAAAAAAATAAATTCCAAAGGAGAAACAAAAAAAATCCTGAAATTTTCACTGAACTTCACCTAAATTTAAAGGGGCAAAACTTCATTTCAAGAAGAAAAAAAAACAAATTTCGAAGGTAATTGCAAAAGGTAAATGAAAATTTTATTCAAATAGTTATTTCCAGAATGACAGTTGAATTTCAAGGGGCATTTACTTGCTTTTGATTCCTCATTTATTTTATTTCATTTCCTTCTCTCTTATACCTGTCTCGAGTGCTTGATGGCAGAATAGACGGGGGGAGGGGAGGGGGAGGGATGAGGGAAGGGGGTAGACGCGAGTCTGTAGAGGGGTGGGAGGGGAGGGGGGGGGGGGAGAACGAAACGGGCGGTAATACACGTTTGAGCGAGCACATAAGAGAGTCAAGAGGATAAAGGCAATGGTTAAAGAGACAAAATGAAAGAAAATTAAAATAATAATAATAAAAAAAAAAATGAAACAAATAAAAGAATATAAATAAAAGGTATACAAATGTGAATTTAGCGAATCGTATCGTATTCGAGAGGTAGAGAATAAGTACTGCAATGCATTTGCTTGGTATAGAGGGCCAAGTTTATCGTTTGTCTTGTCTGCCCTTTCGATTGAGAATTGCGAAGAAAAAAGAAAACGTAAAATATAAGGAGACAAAAAAAAAGAGGCAAATAGAAAGAGAAACACAGAGAATTGCTCTCTTCCTTATACTCTTTTTTTTTCTCTTTTTTTTGTGGATTCGCATTGTGTATCCAGCCGGAGGATGGATGAGAGGGAACAAAAGCCTCCGAAAAAAAAAAGAAAAAGACAGTAGATTTTGTGTTATGTGTATCATGAAAAGGGACCGAGAAAGAGAGGCTTCTTGCATCACATTCGAAGGCTACTGGTCTTATCCAAACGACAGGGAGATTCGACAATATCTCGATGAACGCTCTCGAGTGCAATACAACCCTCCCTCCCTCCCCCTCCTCGGAATGCTCCTGAAAGAAGAAATAGGAGGAAAAAAAAAGACCTGATTTCAATTTTTTTTCTTTTAATCTCAGAAAATGTCTCTCCCTCTTTCTTTTAATGACAGGAGTTTCTCATTCCTATTTCGCGTCTCTCCCCTCCAATGTTTTGCCCAAGTATCCGTAAATTATTATGTACAAGGGAACTCATAAAGTAGGGAGTAAAAAAAAGGAGATATTTCGAGTATTAAAAAAAAAGGAAATAAAGTGCATCAGACTGTCTCATCGACTGTGTTACATAAAGTATCTGGGAATGACGTGGGATTTATCCTATCACACACACACACATTTACACACATGTCTAACTACATTTCGCATCTTTCTCTCTCTCTCTCTCTCTTTTGGTCCAGCGAATATTGTCGGAGTGTAGTCGACACACCCCGGAACCCCCGGCGTCTCGCTTCGTCACGCGATACACACTCGAAGGAGGTTTTTAAAAGAAAAGAGGAGAGGCCATGGGATGAGAAAAAGAAGGGAGGGGGGAGGATGAGAAGGAGGTGGAGAAATGGAAAGGAACGAAAGAAGAAGGCTCCTCGTGTTTGGAACACGCGATCAGAGTCGAGGGGCGCTGGACTCTCGCGCGTTTGCTGCTGCTGGTAAAAGTAACCCTCACCCATTGCCTTTTTTTTTCCATGTGTGTGAAGAGGGGTGGTATATACTGCACAATCTTTCACGTTGAGGCGGCAAAGGAATGCCTTTTTTTTTTCTTAAACATTTCATCCATATCTTTTTCTACTTCTCTCACTCTTTCGTCTCTCTGTACAAAACTCACTGTTTCAACGGATACTGGATAGGTGTTTCATCTCTCTTTGGAGTTTTTTAAAAATCGCTTTTAGCCTCTTTACTGCTGCACTTTTTTTTTTTCCTTTGGTTTTGGTCCTTTTTATTTTTTTTTTACGAGTTTTGTATGTACGAGTGGAGCTTATTTCGGGCGCGCCACTGCGCATCAGCTTCTCGGCTTACCTGAGCGAATTCAGCGGCTCGTATCGACTGTGGCAATCATAATATACGCAGAAAATGTTCAGCCTACTGGAAATCAAATGCGTGTATTTTCTGTATGCCACAACATATATTGCTGCTAGTGATGGCACAAGTCGCGTGAAATTTCATGTCAAATCAATTGATTTTTTTGGGGGTTTTTTTTAGTTTTTGTTGGTGGGTAATTGAATGAGACATTAGCTGTGAAAATATCGTGTTATCGGGAGATCTTTCTATTTTTCATTTTTATTTTGCATGTTAATAATTAAAATTCGAGGATATTTATTTGATATTTGGTGTTTTAAAATAAAAAAATAAAAAAAATAAAACTCGCTCAAAAAAGTACTTTACCGCACTTGTTAGATAATATACTAATCTATTCATCTATCTTACTAATTTTCACTGTACTAAAAAAATCCGAAAAAATTCCCAAACATACACCAATATATCTTCACTACAGCCCAATTCTCCTCTCAAATAAATAAAAAAACAAAAAGCAATGAAAATATAATGAAAACTTCAATAAAATTTCTTCCACATAATTCGTGATATTTGTGTTTCTTCCCAAGTTTTTTTCATAAAAAAAAAAAAAAAAAGAGATATGTGAGTCTTTCTGGATGTGTTGATGGTTTGGAACGACTACTTCTAGGAGTAGATCGACGTCATAAATTCGGAGCACGCTCCGCGCGTGCCGCGGCTCGACAGCTACCGGAAACGATTTGCCGAACGCGCGTTTCTCTTCTCTACGTGGATGACAGAGAAAAGAGAGAAAAAGAGAGAGAGAGAGAGATAGAAAGAGGCTGTGTAGCTCCCACCACCTTATATATATATATATATATATATATCGTCACCTTAGAAACAAAGGGGCGTAAGTCCTAACCTTATACACAGCACTTACGCCCTTTTTGTTTCTAAGGCACCAATATATATCTATATATATATGGCAGTGGGGGGAAAAGGCCAGAATAGAAGCATACAGTTCCAAGCATCCCCCAACCCTCCCCCAACCCTCTGACTCTCTTATATCTTGAAAAAGTTTTCTACGCGTGGGCATTCGCGCGCAATTCTGGCTCACATAAATAACGACCCCAGGGCTTGTACATTGCGTTTGTAAAGGAGAGAAAAGGGGGGGGGGGGGGAGGAGGCGAAAAGTCTCTCTTAGTTTGTGAAAGGGCTTTTTGGTCGCAATAGGAATGGAGGGGGGGGGGGGAATGTTCATCTCACTCTTTGGCCAATGGCAGTCGTCCCCGTTCTTTAATGTCTTCCGCCTGTTGGATGAATTATTATCTCGATACTTATTCCCCAAGTGACTGATAGTGAGGAAAAAATGGCACAAAAATATCATGGGAAAAAGGGGGGGGGGGTGGGGGGATGCAGAAAAATTCCCAGCATAAATTACAATTCCACGTTATTTCCTCTCGCAAAAACAATTGATTGCAGTTAAAATAAAAAAAAAAGATGTGAAAAGAAGGAAATGATACTCATTACTGATTTCAATCTCATAATTCTTCGTTGAGATTTTAAGTTCACCGTTTTTCCATTAAAATTTTGAAAACAAAATCGAAATAAAAAAAAATCATCCATTAATTCACCCTCTCTCAAATAAGTGCATAATACACATACACACACGTGTTATGTATATATGTATGTGTACATTACAGTTATCGTTAGATTTCCGGTTAACATTATGCACAGAGTGAGCCCCATAGGTAAATTGAAAATTAAGGAGAAATACCACAAGCGTAACCAGACCGCATCTCTCTCTCTCAGCTTGGCTGTGTATGTGTAGATGAACTATATAGCATATATAAATTTCAAGTTGAAAGGCAAGTAGAGTATACCTAGGTATAAAATGGCGTTGAATAAGAAAACGGTGCGATCAATCTCGGATAACCTATGCCTCGACACTGAATCCACTTCGCCCAGGGCTCTTTATTCTTCTTCACCCCCTTCCCCCTCCCCTCCAAACCTCCACCGTTTTTTAACACCTCCCCCCTTCCAGCCCCTTTCTCCTTGATCTAAGAATTTACACTGGGAGTATGAGCGTGCTCACTTGAAATTCATGCGAGAATAAATTTTCCTTACAATCGATCTCCGGGTAACGAAAGCATGGTAAATGTGATCGAGATGGCGTTTTCATTCAGAAAATAAAATGAGCAGAATAAAAAAAGAAGGTAAGAAAAGAAAAGGGGAGAATAAAATGAAGACGAGGTAAATCAGACGAGAGAGATCGTCGCGTGATGCTGGGGTGCCTTAAGGTAGCAGGCGAATGGACGTCTCTACGTATGTAAGTTTCTAAATAGACTTCGGAAGCCGGGTGCGATCGTGATCTAGCTCTCCTTTCGTTCCGAGTTACACGCAATGTGCGGCCCTCCGGACGGAGTGGATATATACCCCTTTTTTTCCCTCCCTCCCCCCCCCCTCCTCGCAGAACATTCTGCCTTTTTTTTCCTTCTCTCTCACTTGCTCGCTCACTTGCTCGCTCCCTTGCTTGCTTGCTCGCTCCCTTGCTCGCTCACTTGCTCGCTTACTTGCTCGCTCGCTCGCTCGCGCGCGCACCTTATTTCTCGGATTATCTCTTTCTTCATTGCGCTCCCGCTGTCTTTATTTCCACTTCACTCTGAACGCAGCACACACCGATCGCTTAGTGTAATCCAGTCGGTAAAGTGTAAGTGGTTCACCTTGATAGCCCTCTCTCCTGGTCGCTCCTTCTCAATACTACCACACACGTATTATATTTCCTCACCAATATGACCAGACTCCAACTCTTCAATTTATTCTGTCTCTCTTTTTTTTATCTCTCTCTCTCTCTCTCTCTTACTTTGGCTTGGAGAATTCTAGGTTGATGACTGCTGGAGCATCTCTTCACCTGCACACGTTCCGGAGATTCTCTGTCTCTCTCTCTCTCTTTCTTCGTCTCAAAGTATTGCGCTTCACTACTATGCTGTACTGCCAGTTGGCGGCCTCTTCTCTTCGCTCATGACCTGAGGGTAACGTGTACCTGGCCCGCCCATTTGTAGCGCCCATGTCTGGAAACAGCCGCCCGCGGAGCGATATACACAGAGGCGCTTGTGACGTGAGTCCAGGGATCAGAACCTCGGGTTTTTCACTCCACCGCGTTTCTATGCTTCTTTTTTTTATTTTTATTTTTTTTTTTTTTTTGGCAAATAATTTGGCATTTTATGGGATATTGGAAATTCATTGTCAAATCGCAATGTTTCGGTTTTGATTCGAGTGACTTGAGGCTCTGCAATTAAATGATACGTGGAAAGGGGCGGAGTGGGGCAAAATGGACCCCCGAAGCAATAGGATTCAGGAATTTTTTCTTGGGGCGAAGGAGTTCATAAAAAAATCTAGAAAAAATTCAGATGATGCTACGATGTGTGGACGTTGTTGGCGAATTTTTTGAAATTTTTCTGTGGTTTTTTTAATGAAAAAAAAAATCACAAATTATTTTAAACAGATTCATTTTGCCCTGTTTCCAATGATGGTGACAGGACTGAAAGTCTACTGCCAAAATATCTGCTACTTAATTATCTATTGTCATTAATGTCTGATTGTAAAATATCTCCTTTTATCTACATTCTATTGTACATTGATTATGATGCAAGACTTGAAACGATTGTTGACAAATATGGATCAATTGATTTGCTTGAGTACCTATCAGGTGTTGCTGCTAATATTGTATTATAAAATTTTCCACCGTTATTTTGATGCTTCCATTGATGAAAATGACTGATTTATATTAATTTTACTTTGATTTTCATTTACTTTGATGACTGATTTATTTTCTTTTTTTGTTAAAAGTCCGAAAGTCACTTTTTAAAATTATATTAATCATTTTTTGTGTATTTTCTTCATTATGTTCATTTTATCAATGTTCCCAATAGAGACTATATGATTATGATAGGGTAGACTCTTTAATTCAAATATTGTTTTTCTTTTTTTTGTCTCAGTGTAAAAAAATTTTTTTGATTTTTTTTGGTTTTATGTTTTATGAGATATCTAAAATTTCTTTCATTCGACAAAAAATAGTGTCAAACTAGTATTTAAGTTTTCATAACGAATATTTATATCCAGAATATGTCCTATTAACCTTTTCATTAATCTAGAATTCATCCGTTCAAATATCACGTTAATTTCTCGTATCACAATTTTTCCCCTGTTTTATTTAGATCCAATTTCATTAATTTCCGAGTTTTTTATCATGAGTTATGAACATATACGCCAATCACCACGATTTCAATCAGCGTGCAAAAAATTGAAAGAAAGAAATAAAAAAAAAAACAATTCAAATATCAGAATATTGAATTTTTTTCCATTGTTCCATCAATTTACCCTCGAATTTTTTTTCCATCATCTGCAGAAAAAAAAATGAAGAAAAAAAAAAAGAAGAAAAAAACGGAATTTAGAACACGAAATTCAAGTAACTCGATACGGAGTCCCGGAGAGTTCGTGATGCAGCGGGGCCCTATGGGCTAATTAATTCGAGAAAGAGAGGGCCTTATATCTTTCTCGACGATCGAAACAGCGGAAAGAGTGGCCCAAGACCCACACACACACATACACACAGCTATAATCACACACATGTAGTCTAAAAGAGTCACGCTAATTATACAGCAGTACCCAATGAATTAAGAGCGAGAGAGAGAGAGAGAGAAGAGAAAAAGCATTTTTATTATGTCCAAAGGCTCTAAGGCCTCCTATGAACAAATTTCAAAATACATAGAAATCATACAAATATAGGGGAAGGTGGGGCGAAATGGACATCAGGGGTAAAATGGACACATCTAAATTTTTAGGCAAATATTCTGGAACACTCTTGAAATTAATAGAAATATTGGTGATAGATTATTTTTGATGATTTCATTGGAAAGCTGAGGAAATTTTAGGCGGGAAACGAGTGCCGGAATTAATTTTTTTGAATTTTTGGCGATTTTGACTTTTTTGAGCATTTTAGAGGAGTAAAACCCTTCCTTTTTTTGAAAATTTTCAGTTTTTTGAGAATATCTTCGGTTCTATTTGTCGTAGCGTAAAAATTCCGATTGGAGGTGAAAGGTGAGATCATTTGCCATCGATTTATAGGGTTTTAAATTTAAAAATATTGATTTTTAAGGTATTTATGAGCATTTTTGTGAAACAGTTTTTGGCCTATAACTATCCCAAAAATTGATATTTTTGAATTCAAACTCCCATAAATCGATGGGAAATGAGCTCACCTTTCATTTGAGACCAGCCGCGAATTGCTACGACCAATAGAACCAGAGATATTTGCAAAAAACTGAAAATTTTCAAAAAAGAAAAGGCTTTTACCCCTCAAAAATGCCGAAAAATATCGAATTTTCAAAAAAATCTAAAAAAATATATCTGACACTGGTTTTCCGACTAAAATTTCCTCAGCTTTTCAATAGAATCATCAAAAAAAATCCATAATACCCAGAAAGCCTCTTCAGGATAAAAATATTTATTTATCCATAAAAATTATTCGTCATACAAAATTAATTATCTTTTATCAAAAATTATATCAAACTATTGTGCAATAAAATTAAAATGATGTTTTAACGTTTCTCGAAGCATTAAATATTAAAATATCATTTCGATCAATTTCGCATAGATTCGAGTACTACCATTAAATCTATTCTCACATTCTATTATTTCGCATTTCAAAAATTCTAAATTCAATCCACATAAAATTAATCAAATCCTCCAAATTCACAGAATCTCCAAAAATTTAATTAACTCCAAATAATTAGCGAATTCCCTAATATCCTAGTACAAGAATTCCTATCTAAACACAATTGTCGGAATTTTCATACTTCCCTTTATATTAAATACGTCAATTTAATATGTTCACATGAAATTCATGG
The DNA here is from genome assembly GCA_963942555.1 of Aleiodes leptofemur. Lineage (NCBI taxonomy): Eukaryota > Metazoa > Arthropoda > Insecta > Hymenoptera > Braconidae > Aleiodes > Aleiodes leptofemur. The sequence goes on from OZ012613.1 coordinate 17,038,413, forward strand.
CTCATTCACTTTCTCTAATTATTCCAAAATTGCAATGATCAAATGAAACGTCAATTTCCCAAATAAACCCCCAAGATTCTCCACAAATCCGCGACCAAAAAAAAAAAAAAAAGAAAATAAAACGTAAATGTAAAGTTGGATGGAGAGAGAAACGGTTAAATCAAAGAGAAAAGACTATTCCAAAAGTCGTCGTAACCACCAGTGACTGTAGGAATAACGATTCCCTCGACCTTGCCAAACAGGAATACGTATACGGCTGAAAACTACTGTGAGAAGCAGAAACAATTTATATATATATATATATGCCTTTACCATCTCACTCGATTCACGAAAGCGGTGGATAGGTTGTCACCCGTGTTCAGTAGCCGAAAGTAAATGCGCTCCTCTTATTATTCGGACAGAAGATTTAAGCGTGGGGCTCGCCTCTGCGCATGAGTTATGCTCAAAAATTGAAGTTACCCACCCAAGGGTATCCTTCTCTCTTTTTCTCTCTCTTTCTCTCTGTGCACATACACACACACACACACACATAAATGTGTATTCTACTTGAGTGCGTCTTTTCCATTCTCCAGTCCTCACTGCCGCCACTGTGCAGTAGCTCCTCTCTTTATCGATTTCAATCCTTTTTTTTTTACTTTTTTTTTTTTTTTTTTTTCTATTTCTCATTTCTTTCCTCGGGTTTATTATTATTATTTGATTTTTAGCATCATTTTTCTCCGGTTTTCTTGGATGCTGTGTGTGTATGTATACATTGTTGACTTGTAGAGGGGGAAGGGAGGGGAGGGGGGAGGACCCCCTACTTCGGATTCCTTTCACTGAGAATTCGCGAATTATAATATATGCGTATGCAGCAGAAACGACGAAACATCGACTGCTGAGAGACGAGAGTCATCGTTTTGTTTATTCTCTTCTTCCTCGGGGGCTTTTGTATTCTACAACTGCTCATTCTATTTTCACGGAGGCTTGTGTATGTGTGTGTTTGTGAATCCTTTCAAATCGTTTGACATTGTGTCTTCTCTTGTTTTACATTTTACCTCTAAATGATGAATTAAAATTTTTGGTCTTTTTTTCTTTCAGCTTCTGTTTTTTTTTTTTTTTTTCGGTGTAATTTATGGATTTATGAGATACTCGGGGTTTTCGGGAATAATTAGGTGGGATTTCAGGATTTTTTAATGCGTTACTCGTTTTTTTGTGATGTATTATCTCATTCATCTTCAGCTTCTTCATTATTTTCTTTGAAAAAATTAGAAAATAAGATAATCTGTTGTATTTTGATGTTTAAGATTTTTTAGAATTTTTGTAATTATTTTGAAAATTTTTTCCAAATTTAGTTTTCAATATTTGGAATTTTCCAAAATTTTCAAAGTTCTGAAAAATTTTTTAATTTTTTTTTTTTCACTCTTCATTTTCATTTTCTTCTTTCATCAGGGAAAAAATCTCTCTTGATAACAGTTTGACGAGAATTTTTCAACGTTTAACTCAGGCATCTTCTCCTTGTTTCGTCTGAACTTGGGATGAACCAAAATATCAACGTGATTTTAATTAAAAAAGTTTATTAAAAAAAGTTAATAAAAGAGAAGTCACGGAGAGAAAGAAAGACAGATAGAGAGAGAAATATATATATATATATATATATAGAGATGAAAACATGAAAATTATGGCATAATAAAGTATTATACATTTCATTTTAATTTCAGCCGCAAAATAGAATTCTAGTGGAAAAAGAGGGTGGAAAAGAGACGGGAATTGTGGGTGAAAAGAGGGTGGTTGAGGGGGTGGAGAGGGAAGTAACGCCCATCCCTTGTTCCACGCAGTGATAAAGCAAATAAAGCCACGTCGTGCCACAATAAACTGCCAGCCGAAATCGCGTGATTTAAATAAATTTACATCCGTTTGTACGCGCAGAATAAATTTCACTTTGCTCTTGGACGCACGTTCCTCTTACTCTTACTCGCTGCCTTTTTCATATATATATATATATATGAACTGTCTATGTATCTGTTGCAAACCAGCCCGTTGTATACCACTTAAATGGGGAAAATAGCTTCGAAAAACCCTTTCATTGTTGTCTACATCAGTTTTATCAATGAAATAATCAAAGGAATTAATTATCTTTGAATTTTTAAATTAATGAGGGCTCTCACATTGAGATTTTAGAGAAAAAGAGAAGAAAATCGATTTTTTCTCGTAATCCCATTGAAAAGATGACAAAATTTCCGGTGGAAAAAATGTGCTGCAATTTATTTTTAGGATTTTTTAAATGAAAATTTGATGTTTTTTGGCTAAATCTGGAAATTTCACTTTTTTTGTACATTTTTTTCTGTTTTTTTGAGAATATCTCTGGTTCTATGGGGTTTCGAATCGATTTTCATCAATTTTTGATGAAATCATGAGATTTTTAGGTCTCTGCAGAGTTAAAAATTAATTAAATATCAAGAAATTTAAAAATTTTCGTATCAACGTTTCGGTTTCTATGCGAAACCCTCTTCAGAATACAATCATTTATTTATCTGCAAAAAAAGAATTCAATATAAAGTAAATTTTACAATTGTTTGTTTTTTTTGTTTCTTCAGTCTTAAAATCCAATATTTCTCATAACTCTCTGAATTACCTCTGAATTTCCGTTGAATTGAATGAGAACTGGAATAATATTTTCACAGTGCCATCAATGCCTTGAATATTTAGCAAATGAGCAGGTGAAGTGAAGATTTTAAAAGCTGCGTTAAAAGCCTTTGAAAGCATCGTAATCAGAAATACGAGGTGATAAGCCTTTTTCAGTAAAATTCACATTTCATTTAAAATTCAAGTAATTCACATGAGCTCAGAGAAATTATCTCTTCATGTATATGGGTGAACCGAGAAAAAATTAATTAACCAATAAAAAAAAACAAAAAAGTGATCCTCGAAAATTATTTAAGGGGTAACATTATTGTAGAATTTTGAAAAAACTCGATTTTGTCTTCTTCTTGCTTAAAAAAACGCATTTTTAATTCTTTAATTTTTTTCATTTCTGTAATTTCCATCAAAAAAATTTTTAATTACTTTTTTAATAAAAAATTTGAATTTTTAAATTTTTCATCAGTTTAAAAATTAATTTTTTTTTTAAACAATTTTGATTACTATTGTAATTAAAAATTTGACTGATGAAATTTTATAATTCTTTTTCTTATTCGAAATTTTGATTTTTTCTTACTAAATAAGAACTTATAATTTAATCCAATCTAAATGACACTTATAATTTCAACATTCATAATTTATAACATAACATTTATGATATAACATTTAAATATTTAAATATTTAAACATTAAAAAATTTAAACATTTAAATATAACATTTATAATTCAATTCAACTAATAAAAATGTTAATAAGTTTAATCAAGTTTCTTTAAAATTTTGTATAGTTATTTACAGTTTTAATAAGATTCATGAGGCTTTTTTCGGGACTACTATCATGAAAAATAGAAAAATCCAGATTTCAAATAAGAAAGAATTATGAAATTCCATTAGTCAAATTTTAAATTACAATAGTACTCAAAATTGTTAAAAAAAAAAATTTTAAACTACTTTAAACTAATTTAAAAATCCAAATTTTTTATTAAAAAAGTAATTAAAATTTTTTCGATGAAAATTACAGAAATAAAAAAAAATTAAAAAATAAAAAAAGCCAATTTTTTTTGCCAATCTGTTTTTTATTGCCACTTTTTCTATAGAAAAAATGCCTTTTTTTTAAGGTTTTTACAGTGGTGTTACTCCTTAATGCATTATTTTGAGTAGAAACGAATGCTCGTATTATAGTATCAGGTATCAACGGGTTACAGATACGCCAGAGAGAGTCAATGTAGAATCAATGGGCCCGAAATGATATATGAGGCGCAGACGCAAAATGGCATTGGCTCTTTCTGTTAACCCTATCGTGTGCCCTATAGGTACATTACAGAGGTAAAATCGCGAGTAAAGGGGGGGGGGGGGGGGAGGAGGGATAGGGAGTATGGTTGCGTGGTGCTTCCGGTAGTGTAATAAAGTCGATAATAACACCCGAGCCACGAATATTTAGTGCTAGCCGTAAATCTTTGAGCAATTCGACGCTGCCGTTTCGTCGTACAACGCGGAATACATTATACGTATTTCTCTCTTCAACAGTGTGTCTTTTTCACTATCTAACGTGTGTGCGGGACTGCGGTGGGCTCTTCCATTCTCGTTACATATGTACCCACATTTTATATCTGCGATTTCACTACCATCTCCTCGTAATAACATAAAAATTTCTTTTTCCACACGGGGGCTATATATTGTAGTACGAAGAAATACAATATCCTGCGATTTTCATCTGTTTTTGTATTATCTTCTTTTTTTTTTGTTAGTGAATTTTTTTGGGGGGGAAGGAGTCGATGAAAAAATCTGAAAAAAATTGGGAACGTGGTCCAGCATGTCTATATTGTTTGTGAATTTTTTCAACTTTTTTGGGGCGATCGCTTTTTCTATGGAAATCATTTTCTTTGATGAAGAAATACAGTGTACGCTAATTATGATTTTTTTGTTGGTGAAGGATTCAAGAAAAAAATCTGAAAAAATTGGAGAACATGCTCTGACATGTCTACATTCCTCGTGAATTTTTTCAAATTTATTTGTAGCTTCGCCTTTTTTTTATGGAAATTGTTCGGAATTGGTCTCGCATTATCTATTTTTTATTGTTATTAATTTTTTTTTCAGTGAAAGTGTCGATGGAAAAATTTGAAAAAATTTGAGAATATGCTCCAGCATGTCTCCACTATTCGTGAATTTTTTCAAATTTTTTCCTGTCATCGCCTTTGTTTCATAAAAATTGTTTCCCAATATTCACAAACGGTCCATTTCAACCGTTTCAATAGATATTCACAGGGTCCCTCAAACTTCCAACTTCTCAAAATTCTTTTTTTTTCTCCCGAAAAAAAAAAAACACAGAGATACACGAGATTACATTGGATTAGCATTTGAGTAAAGTGAGAGAAACTCAGGGAATTGCGATCGGCGCGTCAGCCACTTTTTTTTTTTTTTTTCTTTTCGTGGGCGGATGGCAGATAAATTGATTTGTGACCCTGGGATTGCGATACGATCCATGGATAAAAGAACCCGCGTGTGCGCCCCACTGACTCCGCACAGCGGCTCTTGCCTCCCACATATTCCTGACTCTGATCCGAGATGTTTTTTTTTTTTTTCATTCAATCCTTTCCTTTTTCCAGGCAGTTTTTTTTCTCCCGCTAGAAACTCGTTCTTCCCCCCCCCCTTTTTTTTCTCATTCCACTATAGGATATGTGTGTGAGTGAAATGAGGGGTAATGCCAGAATTTCGCGTCATTTTTTGCAGAAAGACGCAAATTTTTCCATAATTCTCAACGAATTTCAATTAAAAATACATCAATTATGTTGTACCTGTCATTTTGCTTCGAGAAACTATTTTTTTTTTTTTTTTTTCCTTCAAAAACACAAGAGCAGTATGCATTACACGCATTGATCGATTACACGCAAAACCTGATTTATATTCCCAAGTGAATGCTTTTGCGATGTTTGCGAATTCCACATCGTGAAATGAGAAAGAAAGAATGAGAAGAAAGAAAGAGGAGAAGGGAGGGGGTATAGCGTATTTCGAATTCCACGCATCGTGAAATGTCGATCGTATGAAACGATTCGAACGTTTTCATTCTCCAATTGATATAAAATAAATAAATAAAAAAAATTTAAGAGTGATAAAAAGAGAAAAAAAAAGAAGAGAGAAATAGTAATATTATCGATTCTCAATTCACTGTCAATTCTTCAAATTGCATTTGTATTATTTCCATCGACAAATCGGCATGCCATTGGGTTTACAGTCTTTATTCGTGAGTTGGACTGAGAATGGAGAGATCGGATCTCTTTTCCTCTTTCTTTGAAATGTTATGGCTCTATTCTAACCAAACTGCCTCAAGTATCTCTCTTTCTCTCTCTCTCTCTCACCAATAAGAGATAAAATATTTCCTTTAATTTGCTTCTTCAAACGTTTATTCTCTGCTGTAAAAAGAAAAAAAAAATTTCTCTCTCGTTCATTCATTTTCTTGGTGCGTCTCTGCAGACTTCGGCCATCTTTATTATTCAGGCATTTTTTTCTCAATTTTTATCCCTTTTTTTTCTCCTACAAGTATCATTGTAACTCATGGTTTCCCGCGGCGTGATTTTTATTCATCAGTGAAAAAAATTCATTTTTGTTGTACAACGTGAATCAATCCAATGGACGGTTTTATATCTTCCGCAATGGGTACTTTTTTTTTTTTTTTTTAAATTTTTTTTTATATATATACAAGGCAAAGTGAATATTGGAACGGTGGGCTGGGGCCATTAATGGCCGTACCCGTTTGCGTGTTAAACACCAGTTATCTTATACCCCATCGGTAAGTTTTACGTTTTATCCATTTGCTTCAACGTCTTTTTGGTCCAACTGGTCGCGTGCTTGTTTTACCTTCAGGTCTTCATTCGTGAAGGAGTTGTGCCAGTACTTTTGATCTCTAGACTCATTTTTTCCTCCCCCCCCCCCCCCCCCCCCCCCCCAACTACCATTTAATATTCATCATTTACCTTGAAAATCAAAAGAATATCTTTTTCCCCACAATTCCTAATTTTTTTAAACTATCATCTGAAATTGCACGTTTTTTGCCCATTTTTTGTTGAGAATATCTAGGATATTAATGGAGATACGCCCTTTTTATACTCGATTGGAACACTATTGGAACATAAATTTTTTTTGTCTCCAAAGTATCAAAAAAATAAAATTATTTGCATCAACTTTGTCATCTCATTCGATACAGTCGACTGACTCCTTTTGTTTTCAGTTGGTGAAATAACACGATGGTCAATCTATTGATTACATTGTGTAATCAGTACAAACGAATCAATGATGTAGCACAAAACCACAGCCAAGTTACTTTTTGAAAGGATAGAGATGCACTCAGTCAATTACGAGAACTTGGTTTGAGAAATCCTTGGATAGTTCTACTTGACTGTCCAATTGAAAGAGGGAAAACTTAATACTGTGTTCAGTGACCTCTTTGATGAGTGAATTTACAGAGTGACTGAGATACTTGAATACAAGAGAAAACTAGTAACAAAGTCTGAAGTTATAGGGATTTAAATTAAAAAGGAAATGAGAGAAGAAAAATGAGAAAAATGAAATAAAGTTCATTAATAATCACGTTTTTCAATTGAGTGATCCTCTTAATTGAATAATTATGATAATTAGTTTGACAAAGTGTGAGTGGTGAGACATCGATATTCTGCAGAAACGAATTTTCTGATTCCAGACACTTTATAATTGTATTATAAGGTGAAATATAAAAGAAAAATAAAGTAGAATTGCTTGATTTGATTTTTTTTTTTGAAATTTCATTGAATAAATTGTTTTGTAAAAAATCAATAGTCTGTGATTTTTTTTTATTCACTACAGAGTTTATTTTTTGATGAAATCTTCATCTATTTAGATATTGGGAAAGCACATTTTTCTCATCGAAAGTGCAAATCTATTCTTTTGACTCAGGACGATACTCAAATAATTGAGATTATATATAGGAACAGCCATCCGGAAGCAAACACTGCAAAAACTAATGTTCGACATTAAGACACTTTTAAAACATTTCAAAGATTTTTTTGGTAGTGACGATTCAGTTATCTCTAAATGTTTGAATCTACCAAAGTGTCTTATTTTTCACTGACATAATCCGATATAGTCCAACAGCAGGATATCTGGCACTCACATAATCTATAAATGTATTCGTGTCCTGTCATTGAATAGGAACTGAATTGAATGAATTTCTGGAGACTGGAAGGTGGAAAAAAATCGATTAAAAATTAGTATATTAATTTTTTTCTTATTTATTTAATCCACGTTATCATTGTTCTCATATTTGTGTAGGTAATTACAATACTTGACTGAGACACGAAAAATGTTTTACACTGATGTGTCTGAATAACATTTAGCAACTGAGTTTCGCCATATACCTTCAAGCTCCAATGACTGAACAATTGAAAAATATCTTAATTTCAAACATAAAAAGCAGCTGAATATATTCATCTTGATTTTTCAAATACAAAATAATGTCTTGTCACTTTTTAAAACATGTATCGTTTTCCATTTCAGTTATTCAACTTCAAGATACATTAAATTTTAAGATATTTTTCTCTAACTGATATCTTAAATTAAGACATCTGTGAAACAAAAATTAATTGTTCAAATGGAAAAAACAAATCGATTGCTATTAATTTGTAAAAGCATCACTTTCATCTCTATAAAAGCACAAATGCCCGAGGTTCTCTGAACCATGGCAATGCATATACCACTACTAATAAAACTGTGATACGAAGGAGTATGCCTTTGTTCGTATTATAATGAATTCAGCAAGTTTTGTCGAGGGTAGTAGTTTCCTGGCCCTGGCACCCTCACTGGAAATTGGCGTATAACCCAGTGTGAGGAGAGTGGGCTGTCTTTTTTTATTTTTATTTTTCGGCAAAATGGAGGGAGGGTAGTCTGAGGGAAAAGGAACTGAGTATATATATATTGGATGTACATAGTGGAGCCGATGGAGCAAAGGGCGAATTGTGAAAAGGCATATATATATATATATGGAAGAGAGAGAAAAGTTGAAGCGGGGTTACAACAATTTATGGACTGACGCTTCCTTTATGACGATGTTGCCTTACTTCTCTTTCGTCCCTTCATCCTGTGACAGGAATTTTAACCCTTGTGACTCACCGACAATTGGATTTCAGCATTATCTCAAGTCTATTAGGGGGTAAGAAAAAAAAATGTCAAGTATGTTGAAACTTCAATTTCAGATGATGTGAAATGTCGTTTGAGAGTCAAAATTATTTGGTAATATTTTTTGAATTGATAGATAATGTGGAATTGATATTAGGGAAAGTAGGGGTTTGATGAAATTGTTGGATAGATTTTTTTTGATGATTCCATTGAAAAGGTGAGAAAATCTCAGATTTAAAATAGGTTCTATACTGTTTTTTTTGTGGATTTTTCGAAAATTTGACATTTTTGAAAATTCGACATTCCACTTAAAATCAAATAATCAAAATGATTATTCACATTCAAAAAATCCCTAGATATTTCATTCTTCTTCGTTCTTTCATTCTCATTTAATAGTCTGAACTTCTTCCTAAAAGCCGCATGTTCATTATCCTCTAATGAGGATTCTTTATATCATCTGAATCTCTTCTATTGTACGTACTCTGAATTCTCTCATTTTATAATAACATATCACTGTTCCAAACTCCACATTATAAATAACGGACTCGCCTCCATGTTCTCATATAAAGGAATAGAATTCAATGCCCACTGCAGCTCTTAATAATCCCTCCCCCCCCCCCCCCCCTCCCCTCCCCCTTCCCACGAGCCTCAGAACAAACTAAAATTAACTAACCCACAAAGTCTGAAAGAAAAAATCCTATAACAAGTGGATAATAGTATTGCTGTCCAATTGATATAGCTTTTTCTGCTAATACTTTAGCAATATGCTTTCGAATGGAAGTGATACAACTTTTTTCAAACTATCATCAAAATATCAAATTTTGAAGAAAATTCATTAAAACGCCAATAACTCGAGAATCAATCATGCAAATAAGCTCAACATTTACAGGCATTTAACTGATATAACTCTCGAGATAATATATGAGTATAAATAACATCAGTTGAATACTTTCCAGAAATTCCATTAAAAACTGATTTTCGAAAGATGAACATATCTCAAAAAGTATCGATCGAATTCTCTTCAAATAAAGCTTAAAAAATAGAGTTTGTCGAGAGGAAGTTTTCCACAAAATATGAAATTTTTTCCATAAAACCGTTTTGCTGTAATTGAGACTTTTATGCTGTTGTGTAACCTACCACATTATATTATTTTTCCTAATATGTAGTTCATTACCTATGTTTATATTGAGATGTACAACGCGTATCTTCGGCGTCATTTACGATTATTAATCCCTTGCCCGTCTGTTCGTTCGCCCGAGGTCTTAATTCATCCCTCCATTACTTGGGTCCTCGAATAAACTGACCCAAGGTCCCCAAAACATCTTAATTCATCCCGAAATTTCCCTATCATAAAATTCATTCCCGAACATTCTAAATAAAAAACATTAAGGGAAAAACCCAAGAAACTTCTAGAATAAGAGTTTCTCCCACTACCTTTCAACCCTGCGATAAATACTCCTCGATCACCCAAAATCGAGTTAGTTAGTAACATATCTCTGAAACGTAACGATACTACAACGTTATTGTAATTTGAGAAAATCACAGTTCACGTGTTAATTTCAATTGTTCAAGTTGTGTTAATAAATAATTTGGTACTAAAAAGTGAGTTCTTCTTTTGGTACACAACAATGCACATACAGACATACACACACACACAGACATTCGCTAAAAATATCATTTTCTCTCTATTTCGATCATTTTAAGTATCTTCTATTCAAAAAATGAGAATAGAAAATTCCGATGATGACATAGCTTCCATTCGAAAGCGAAAACCTCGATAATTCATGAAATATTGAATTAAATAGAGAAAAAAAAATCATAAAATATTAGGAGAACCTCAAAAAGTTTTGTCTTTCAATAAAACAATAAATTCAATAATTCTTCCATTTTATCAATCAATAATTCAGAATCGTTCTACTTTCACACTTGAATTCATTGCAAATTCACTGAAACAATCATACAATCGATTGTGAGAAATACATCTCTCTCTACTATAATGAGTAGTCGAATAAATTGCCATGTAGAATATAACGGTCCAAATCCTCTCTTCTACATACAGGCATCAATAATATTCGCTTGTCTTTCATCTCTATAACACGTATGCTGCAATAAATTGTAGCTGAATTGTTAAGAGGTATATAACCGTGTGTAATGATATTTTCCACCAATCACAAATGTTACAATAGAAATATGGGCTTTTGCCATTCACATACACACACACAGACAGCAAATAATCAGACAGAGTTGAATATTATTTTTTATTGCAGCAAACAACAATTGCGTGAATTACTCGGGCTTTTCTGTTGAGAGGTGAATTAATTGCTGAGAGATAAAGGATATTAATCTTTCTGGATTGATCTGAATTGTCATTAATAACAAAGTGGAAGGATTTAATCAGTAATTTGCAATTTTATTTACAGTTTTATATTCAATTCTTTTACTTTTTTTTTTGGGTTTCTCAATAATTCTCAGGATTTTATTGCAGTTAATTTTCATTGATGAATTCCGATAATTGAATTATTCTCTCGATTTTCGCGATTTTTTTTCCAATTAATTCAGCTTTTAATTGCCTGTTATTTGTGGTAAAATGAATTTAATTAATTAAATTTTTTTCGAGATTGTTGATTTCAATGATCATATTTTTATTTCATGCATATACCTGATTTTCAGAGGCAATTGGTGTTTTCAATATCAGGGTGGTTACAATTTTTTTACATTATTAACATTTTATATGTCAAAATATCTTCACTTTTTTCTTTAATATTTCAAATCGTTTTTACTTGGATTCAGATTAAACCTCTTTTTTTTTAATTTTCCAAGTGGAATTTTGAAAGAGTCTTAATGAGGAAAAAATGCAAATTCTTCAATAAAACACTGATGATGCTCATATTGCGTATGGAATCAGTTAATAATATCTTATTCATTTATTATAATATTATTTTACAAATTGATTTCATTCAGAGTCAATAAGCGAGTATTTTAAATATAAATGATCATATATTGTTAATTTGATTATTGCATTTTTATTTCCATGTGAATCAAAATAAATTAACAGTTTTATGATGAGTTTGTCTGATGGCTTTTAACCTGATGAATTTCGCTCAATTTCCAAAAAACACAATAATTCAAATTTATAAAAAAAAAAATTCCAAATAAAATAAACTAATTAATCAAATTAAAAGGAGCAAAAAATAATTATCTGCCTCATAATTCTCAACAATATAAATAAAATTCAGAAATAAATTAAACTGCATTTAAAATATACATCACTTCAAGTTCGTATCAAAATCAAACAGCAACAAAGTTTAATGCAAACTAACTGATAATTACTCGTACTTTTGTGTCTCCAAGTGATAAATCACAATGTGGCCTCCAAGATAAGCTAAAAATACTTCATCTTATTTTCCCTCAAAAAAAAAAAAAAAAAAAACTCACTTTCCACGAAGAGAGAGTGCCTAACACTTTGTCTTATCTCATTGGCGCGAGCAGAAAAGGATTTCTTACCCCGCGAGAGACAAGCATTCAATTACAATAATAACGTCACTGGACAATGAAGCGTTTTGTGTCTTGAAAAGCTTCCCAAGCAGGTGAGTATAGCCCCCAAGTGAGAAAACAAAAGCACCAATGTGCCCAAGAGAGACAGATTTCCTTGTTTTTTCATCTCTTCTGTGTGAGAATAATCCGAGCAAGTTCCAAGCAAAAGCGGATTTTTCGGGATGAGTTTGAGGCAAAAAAGGGATTGTGTAGACTGCAAGAATGAAAAGATGATTGTGTTAAAAGGGCCTAGACCTCTAAATGGAATAAAGAAGACCACAAAAGTATAAAGTTCGATGAGATTCTACTATAGTATCATAAGACACCTTGTGCGCGCCAGCCATTAGATGACAAAAGCAAAAGAGGGAAGAATTAGCCAGACGAATGGAGACTGAATAAAGTTAGAAGAGAAAAGAGTATGGATCGATGCCCTCTTGAGATTATATATATATATAACTGTCACCACCAGAGTGCATTTCTCATCCGCCCTCTCTCTCCCCCCCCCCCTCCTTTTTCCCCCCTTCTTTAGCTATCGTTGCCACTCACATTCCAATTCTGGAATCCTGAAATATCTTAAAACTTCATAATTCGATAAATAAATCAGTGGAGAAGAACGCTCGTGTCAGGCAATCAGATGCCACAAAAGGAGGAGAGGAGGGGAGGGGGGAGGAAAGAGGAGGATAGAAGGGGAAATGAGTGACGTGTTTTGTCATGAAGCCTGAAATTCTTTGGAAATCCATTTACTTCTCTTTTTATTAATGGAGAAAAAGATAATATATGTTTTTTCTTTCTCTTCAATTCTTTCTTTTTTCGTTCATTACGATAAACAAGATTATAAAGAAAAAGGGTTAAGTGATCATCATGGAGCAATATACCCACGCAGGCAAAGCCCACCAATGGCATTAATAATGAATGACCGTCATTTTAGAATCGCCGATAGTTTCTTTTCATCATTCTCTCTCTTTTTTTTTTGTTTTTTTTTCTTTCTCTCTCTGCCTTATTCTTACCGAGATCGCCCACCTCTTAATGAGACGACGAGAAAAGAAGTTGCATTGATACGAGCGTGGTCATGAAAATTTTGTAATTGACTTGAAACGTATTGGTATCGAATTTTAAGTTTAAAAAAAAAAAGGAAATCAATGAGTCTCATCCGGTTTTGTATTCATTGGACAGAGCAATATGAACGGGTAAAACGACACCGATAACGAGCAGTGGTATCTTTTGCTGAGAATGTATAGCGGAAAACAGGCTGAATGCATCTATATATATATATATATATACATATATACATGTGATACTGACAAAGAGAAGAGTGAAAGAGGTATATACACGCGTGTGTAGCAGCATCCCACCACCTACGTCGATGGCAAACTACGTGAGGTCAACCGCAGTCCACAGTGTTAGGATGCTATATACAGCAGTGAGTCGCAAAATCTCACTCTCTCGCACCAATTGTTTCTACTGTATTTTCGTATATATGTCTTTAGTACTGACCACGTTTGTACGGAGAGAGAGAGAGAGAGAGAGAAAGCGTAAACAACTATTAGGCTAATTGATTTGCCTGTACGATAAGTCAGGACCGATAATTTCATTGGGAATCAAACGAATACGTTAGACGGTCATTTGACCGGTCAAGTGACCGTTAACGAGGAAATGTCAAAAAAACGACTGGACGTGGTCCAGACGGTCAAACTTCATGCAAATAGACTAAGGATTTTTATTTGGTGACAATATTCTAGGATTTTCATGGAAAAATGACTGGAAAAATGACCAAAGGAAAAAGTGACGAAGAATTTATTATTTAAATAGCTGAATTTGATTGTCGATTTTTCATATTTATTCTTGAATTTCCCAGAAAAAATGAGCCATTTCTTCGAGTCTTTGCACTGAAAGAGACCAATTAACTAGAAAGTACGAAAATTGGAAGACGGTCTATTTAACATTTGTAAATATTGACATTCGGTCATTTCAACATGTAACTTTTTTTTTTTAACATCATTTGAATATGTGAGTATTGAATTTGTTTCGTGTTAAATAGGCATGTACCAATTTTACATGCCTAGACATGTAAAAATGACGGTTAATTACATGTACATTTAATTCACTCATCCATGCACTTTTTTTTTTTCAGCACAAAATTTGCAGTGGGAGAAGCAAGTCAATCAGAATACACTTGTTACAAACGTAAATCAGAAGTGGTGATGCTAATGTATTACGTGTTTCAATCGGCAAAATCTATGAAGCCAATTGGATCGATTGTGTCGTGGCTAGCCCCCATTGCACAGGGGGATGAGAATCGATACCCAGTTACCAAATGCCTTTTACTAGCAAATCCGTATGTTTGGAAAAGGGGAGGAGAGAAGAGGGGAGGAGAGAGGGATGCTGTGAGTCGATGCACACAGGAGAGGTTGACGGTAGCAGTAATTGCGGCGATAATTCTCGCGCGTGAACATGTGGCGCCATGTCACTCGCCTCTTAATCCTCTCGTTACCCAACTCAATGGCTCTATCTTTCTTTGTCCTTCCTTCTCTCCCTCTCTTTTTTTCTCGCTCGAACTTTTTGAAGCCAACCCCCTTGTTCTTTTTTGCGCTTCTCTTTTCCCCTCTGTGAGCCTCTGGTGCAAACACTGATTCCAAAAGAGTTATTGCAACTCGACATTTACATACAGCAGAAGATCCATTTCCTATGGATTATCACAGTGACAGAAAGCGCCCTTTCAACTCTGTAATTTATCAATTTTTATTTTTAATACCATCATTAAGATTAAAATAATTATTCATTGCATAATCCTCCATACACATATGTTTGTCTACATAATTATAAAATTAAAAATTAAAAAAAAGGGGAATTGTTAAATTTTTGTGCCTTTTTTTTCTTTTTGCTCTCTTTGAGGTCGCGGACTTTCACCTCCTGTGCCTTGGGAAGAAAGGCTTGCGCGCGTGACGCTTACCGAAAACCCACGAGCATCCCTGAAAGCTAAAAAGCCCCTGGCGGGCTGCTCGTTTGATCAGCACCGCCCACCAGAGTCCCGAGAGCTCGTTTCGTGCCAATCGATTTTCCTCGGCTAGTGTGTACCTCTTCTCTTCTTCTCTCTCTTTTCTTCTCATTCTCTCTCAATATCGTCCATTGGGCCAGCTCTCTCACTTCATCGTATTCCCTCATTCTCTACCTCACCTATTCTCCCCTCCCTCCTCCCCTTTCACGCTCTCTGAATTTCTCTCTTTTTTTTCCATTCTCACCAACTTGCGAGAGCACACACCACTACTCCAATCCACATTTCAAACGCTCTAGCCAATTCCATTTTGCAATGCGAGCTCCTCTGGCAATTTAGGGTGGTGAACATTTTTGACGTACATCTCTTCTCCTCCTCTTTTTTTTTTTTCCTTTTTTTTTTCGTTCTAACACTCTCTTATTTTGCGTTTTAGTGCCTTCGCTCATTCATAATAACGGAATTTTCACTGATGAATTTTTCGTTTTTTTTTTCTGGGGAAATTAAGGAAATCCAAAAACATAGTTTTGAGGAAAAATGCGATTGAATTCAGTAGCGAAGAGGTAAAATGAGATAAGTCTATTTTTTTCTCATTTAATTATTTGGAAATACGTTAGAAAATAAGCGAGATAGAGCAGTACTGCTCTGAAACTCTTTTGTAACTCTTGAAATTCTCTACCAAAAAAGATAGGTAATATCGCCTTATCTCGCTTAGTTTCCGAACTTAGTCTTCTTGAAAAGGATCACAAAGATAAGTCGATTTATCCTGCTTTACCTCTTCACTACTGAATTATTTCGAGTAGTCGTAAGCTGAAGAAAGCATTTTTCTTTTAAGAAAAGGGCGTCTTTTTGCTTTTGCCTCAGTCGAATTCGGGCCCCTCGCACCCGATCCTCACCGAAATTGAGCCGAAGCTATCTCTAGCTCGAACTCATTGAGGGACAGTTTCGAAAGGCTCTAACTCCGATAGTTTGTCTCTGATTGACTTGAAATTTTAGGACAATATTCTTGACAGATTGAAGAATGAGAAAAAAAATGAAGAAAAAAAAATTGATACTTTGAAATTTCAAAACCCATGTAATTTTGATAGATTATATCGGGTTTGAACAATAATAAAAGAAATAATTATTTATCTATTATAGAAAAAGGTATTTATTTGTCAGCACGTCTAAACACGTTCGATGCTACAACCAGAATAATGAAAAGATGCAATATATAAGAAGCGCCCTCGCGCGTAGATATATGTGAGAGGAAAACTGTAGCGGGCGCCACTAGATTCTTTCAAATTTCTTAATGAAAGGCACTTATTTGCAGAGAAATTCCTTTATTCATCCCAATGAGCATGATCTCGAAGAAATTAAGAAAAAAAAATTAAAAAAAAAAACTCGATTATTAATGTCACGGTTACGGAGTGAAATGGCGAGAGGGGGATGGAGAAACGTGGAAGAGCGGTACTGGTACATGCACGCGCGCGCACAAAAGCCAGTGAGGCGAAGCGATTGCTTTGTAATTTTGCCCACCACCGTTATCTGCAAACCCGATCGTGACTATCCAACGTGCATTTGGCGGCGCACAACACAAAACCCACCTCCCACTTTTTTCCCTCCCTTTTAACCAATATGAATATATATATATATATATATATGTTATATATTTTCGTGTGTGTGTATCGTATAAGAGCAGTAGGAAATGAGAGCCATAAAAATAGATGAAAAGGTTTATTATTATTTCAAGTTTAATTTGTAATTGAAAGGGCGAAGATAAAAAAAAAAAAAAAGTTTTTAAGTCATAAATTTGATGGTTATTTTACTCTGCCACGTGTTGAAGAATTTTTCAGCCATTTGATTAGCGGTAAACCAATTTTTTTTCAGAACAATAGAATGAGGACAGAATCACACAGTGAAGAAACGGAGAATCTGCGGTCAAACTAAAAGCGCGGGAGTTTTTGAATTGAGAGAAAGACAGGGGGGGCTTGTGTAATGCGCAAAGGGAAAATGTGTACAGGCACTTATTTTCTCTCTCGTCTCTTTTTTTTTTTCGTTTTATTTTTCTACCAGAGACGCAATTACCACACGACGAGGCCCGCGGCAAACTTTACGATCGGTGAATGAAAGCCCAGCCATTAATAGCAAATGCCGGTCATTGCACGCTCAAGCTCAAGCAAAACTTCTCCTTTTCCCCTCTGATTATTGAGAAGAAGAAGAAAAAAAAGGGGGAATTGAAGGAATTCAGTGTCATAATTGAGATGATAGGAAATAAAATTTTAAAAAAAATAGAAGAATTTATTTTGCTTCACGTGACACGTTTTGCCGATGTAACACGTCACTGAAAGTAGAAAACATATATATAGCATACCCATAAACGCCATAAAAAGCCAGCGATAAAATTAAATATCCATTCCATGCGAATAATATTAATAAGCTTTATTGTTTTCTTTTTTTTTTTTCTTTCAATTCATCTCCACGCTTCTTTTTTTTTTTTTTCCTTTTTTTTTTTCAAGGCGGAGATGGTGTATGGAACAGGTTTAACCTTGGGAAGATGAAAGAATCTCCACACACAGTCAATGCTCTCTATAGAAATGCAGGAGGTGAGATGAAGTGTACATTTACTGGATTTTTTTTCAATTGATTCGGTGAATAAAAATTCGAGGGAAAAATTCAATTTTCTCAGGGGAATTTTTTAAAAATATTCTTAAATATTCCTCTGAAAATAATGGAGATACGCCCTTTTTGACTGAAGCCGGTGTTTTTTTTTGTAGAAAATTCTCAGTTAATCAATGAAAATTATCAAAAATTATTCAATAGGAGAAACAATAAAGACTGATATAGTGCAACAGAATTGTTCTTTAATTTTAATATTATTATGAAAATTTACGTTAATCTAAAAGTATTTCAAACTTTTATATTAAACGATAATTCATTTAAGAAATTTTGGGCCAGGCTGTTTTTTAATGTATGTTTTATTTTTATTGTATTTATAGAGCCTGAAGAAGCTTCTAATCAGTTTTTTTTAAAATGAATTTCAATATAATTATGAATTAAGTGTCAAAAAAGCGTATCTCTATTTTTTTCCCCCAAAAAAATCGATTTACCCAGTTTACAAATTTTTACTACTGAATTGTATCGCAAATTCTCGCAACACTCTGTAGCCATGGGTTAAATGAACACAGTGGGGCTTAGAAGACTAATGCACAAATGCCAGAACTTTTTAAATTATTCTTTGGTGTACCACAGAATCTCATAAACATTGACAGTCTCGAAAACCGCAGTGTGTGCGAGTTATTGAGAGTGAAATTTTGTCGGGCGATTTCATTCTACAATTTTCGCTGAGGGATTGTTGGAGAGAGTGGGAGGAGGGAGGAGGGGGGGGGGGGGGGGGGGAGATGGAGAATGCCCTTTTGTAATTGTATGTATGTTTGGATGGATGAAATTGTTCACGCCTGAGACCTTATTCAATTTTTATGATTGTGGTGAGAGAAAGAGCCTGGATGAGTGAGAAACAAAAAATTAAAGTACGAATAATAAACTGGAGGAGTATTATTTTTTTTTTTAATACGGTTGCTCGGCCCTTTTTTTTAGCCTCTCAAATGGAGTCCCGAGGTGTGGAAATAAAAAGTTTGTTTTATAACCTTTTTTTTTTTTTTTTTTTGCATACTTTTGCCCTTTTTTTCTCTTTGTTTTTGGGGATTATGCCGAGACTCGGTACGCGGGAAGGTCATTTGATCCTTGGTAGGCGAAATTGCCCTCGGTGAATTATCATTAAGTCAAATGAATTTGGTGGATGGAAAAATTGTCTGGTTTTTTTTTCATTTCTGGTGATTAAAGACATTCAGGTACGACTTGATCAAGTGAATCATTTTTTTTTCTTCTCATTTGATGGAATAAAATTGATTATAATTGATGTTTACATTATAACTTTAACTTTAACAGATTTTATTAACATTATATAGGAGAGAATGGGGTAAAACGGATCCCTGCAACAACATAATTTAGGATTTTTTTTCGGAGTTAAGGACTCGAAGAAAAAATCTGAAAAAATTTGAGAAGATGCTCCAATATGTCTTCATTTTTGAATAATTTTTTCAAATTTTTCCATTGATCTGCCTATTCTCTAAAAAATCCCAAATTATTCTAACAAACAGGTCCATTTTGCCTCACTTTCCCCTATATACATTACAACAATATTTACAATAATAACAAATTGCGCAATGGTTACAGAAAATTTGGAGGATAATGTTCCAGCCCACTTCTACAAATATATCGTGACTGTATGATAAAAGTAACTTAATGAGTGGAGATATTGAATGAAATGAGAAATAGGGAAAAGCGCATGAAAAACCCTGATTCTTGATGAGTGATTAGTGGTTAATAGCGGCGATTTGTTGACCACCTGGAGAGAATATGTGGATTTAAGTCTTTGAGGAGGTGATTTGAGTGCATTTCGAGGTTTAAAGAGAATTTTTGGGTTAAGTTGACATTATAATATAATTATTGAAAATTATCTTTCAAAAGTGTCAAATTTAAAAAAAAAATTCCTCAAAAATAAAGTTCAGCCCATGTTTTCCATCGGAAATTTCGCTATCTTTTAAATGGAATAATGAGAAAAATCAATTTTCCACTATTTCAACAAAATATCCAACTTCCTCCATTTTCCCCTGAATATTTAACTAGCAATAATTTAAAAATGAGGCAATAAACATTTTCATTGGCTAATTAATCTCCAAGCAAATAATTTCGTCATTGGATGACAGCACAGCAGTGGGAAGGGGGGGGGGGGGGGAGGAGAAACATTAGTATTTTACAACGTGAAATCGACTTTACTAAATCATAATTAAAGAAGCACTGAGGGCAGAGAGGAGACGTGTTATTTCACGACGAGTAACCATAATATATGCCCACTGTTTTGCTCTGGCCAGTCTACTTTATAATGCACATGTATAGCCACCAAGTAACTCGCCCGTGTGGACCATGTGTCTTCTCCACTGTTAATGTACACATTTTTCGTTCATTTAACGTATCCTCTTGCATTACTCACTCTCCCCTTTCCTCTTCATTTTTTTT
The DNA here is from genome assembly GCA_963942555.1 of Aleiodes leptofemur. Lineage (NCBI taxonomy): Eukaryota > Metazoa > Arthropoda > Insecta > Hymenoptera > Braconidae > Aleiodes > Aleiodes leptofemur. Next base: position 17,058,752 of record OZ012613.1, read on the forward strand.
ACCCCCCCCCCCCCCCTCCCCCTTATGTTTTTTCCCCATTTTTAATTTTGATGTAAATCACTTCTTCAACTTTCCCGTTATTTATACATGGCACATAAAGAAGAACATAAGATTCATGTGATTGTACATTACATATTTCTGATTTTACAGAAAAAAAAAAATTAATAATAATTAATAAATATTCATTAAATTCTTATTCATAAAATCCTTATTCTTTCGATTATCAAGGCATTCCCCCCCCCCCCCCCCCCCCCCCTTTCACCCCTCCACTATCCAACCTCCCTCTTCGGAAATCCGTTTTCAATAATAAAATAATAATTCTTTCCAGAAATAAAATTAAACAGAGAGAGAAAGAAATGTCGCAGAATTTATTTATGAACGCTATTACCAACAGCCTTTCATAACATAAATGTTTTAAGATCCTCGGATTTTTCTCTCCGTGTCGCATCCTCACCCCCCCCACTCCCTCCTTCTCACTCCCTCTGCAGGGGCAATATCAGAGCAAATAGATCCATTTTAAAGGCGCACGAGAATATATACTACCAATGGAGCGGAATAATGTCTTTGCGAACCGCACTGGGAGACGCCACAAATTTGATTTTTTTTTTTCCTCCTTGCGCTTATATAACTTTGTTATAATCCCCTGTCTGGCTTTTACCAATCCTCCCCCCCCCCCCCTCTCTCCCTACTCACTCACTGCAAATACTTCTTTATCCTTCGATCTCTCATTTTTCTCCATTTTTTTTTTCAACCCCCTAGTCAATGAAAAAAAAAAAAAAAAAAAGAAATCCATCGAAATAATCGTCCGGCTTGAAATTCAACTGTTTTTTTTTTATCATTAAAAAAATCTATTCCACTCTATTGTAGAGGAAAATAGAATTATTAAGGAAGTCAAGTGGAATAAAATATATCTCAAATGACACGAGAAGACCCCCCCCCCCCTCCTCTCTCCAATGAGTCGAAAACGTAACATCCAACTCTCAAGTTTTTTTTATTTCCCTTTCTTCCTCCTTTGGTGTACCTTTGAGAGGGTTGGAAGGAGGTGGGGAGGGAGGGGAGGGGAGGGGAAAAAATTTTATTCCCGAGCGAAAGGTCTCTATTTTGTCCCTCTCTGTCTTACAACCCTCGCCTTTTCCCTTGCGTTTACCCCCCCCCCCCCCCCCCCCCCCACCTCCCTCCGTCTCATGAACCTGAGCGCTGAAGCCAGAAAACGAAAACGAAGTTTACAAACGAACGAAAACTCGATTTAGACTGCCATGCATCATGCGCCAGGGCTCCAGGATTTTCCCGCTTCCTCGCAGCCTCCCTCTCTTCTTCTTCTACCCCCTCCCTCCTCCTGCCCCTCTTCCTTTGCTGGTATTCCTACCTATCCAAGGCCCCTATGTACCGTTGGAAATTCATGGTAGAGTCAAGCGATTCTCAAATCACGACGACACTGTGGATCCCATTTTTCTGTTCTGCACAAGTTCGTTTTGAACGCCGAATAGTTCCTGTGCGAAGTGAGTGAAGAAGGAGGGAGGTGAGCATGGATGAGTTTATAGGTAAGAGAATACTTATCACCCTCAGAGCCAACACACATTCCATGCGAATTTCTAGTCATAGTTGGATTCGTTCGATGCTTCGGTTTTCATCGTTTAAACTGGATGGACAATAATGAAATGGTTGGAGATGGATTTTTTTTGATGATTCTATTGAAAAGCTGAGGAAATTTTAGCTGGAAAAAGAGTGTCAGATTTATTTTTTTCGATTTTTTTGAAAATTCGATTTTTTAGGGCATTTTTGAGGGGTAAAAGGCTTTCCTTTTTTGAAAATTTTCAGTTTTTGGCAAATATCTCTGGTTCTATTGGTCGTAGCAATTCGGGGATGGTCTCAAATGAAAGGTGAGCTCATTTCCCATCGATTTATGGGGTTTTGAATTCAAAAATATCAATTTTTGGGATAGTTATAGGCCAAAAACTGTTTCACAAAACTGTTTCACGAAAATGTCCATAAATACTTTAAAAATCGATATTTTTAAATTGAAAACCCTATGAATCGATGGCAAATGATCTCACCTTTCACCTCCAATCGGAATTTTTACGCTACGACAAATAGAACCGAAGATATTCTCAAAAAACTGAAAATTTTCAAAAAAAAGAAGGCTTTTACCCCTCTAAAATCCTCAAAAAAGTAAAAATCCTCAAAAATTCAAAAAAATTAATTCCGGCACTTGTTTCCCGCCTAAAATTTCCTCAGCTTTCCAATAAAATCATCAAAAACAATCTACCCCCAATATTCCTATTAATTTCAAGAGTTTTACATAATATTTGCCTAAAAATTTAGATGTGTCCATTTTGCCCCACCTTCCCCTATATAAGTAAAGAACAGTCAGAGGATTTGAAAAATGTTTTTTTGGAGACAAGTGAAAAAATTGATGGCAAACCCATCCAAGTAGTAACCAAATACCCAGCTACTCAACTCGATGAAAAAAAAGCTGAAATACAGGGAATCCCTCACAAGGGAACCACTCCAAGTTTTCGAGCGATTAGTTCAAATACTCATGAAAATTCGCGATAACCCAATCATCCATCACTCAAGGTGTTGATGTACCTTAATTCCATTTGTCTGCCTCTCTCTCAAAAAAAAAATAATAATATTCGTGTTATTCCCGTGGAATTCATCGTAAGCGTGTAAGTCAGGTTAGATTAGACGTATAAAAATCGAATAAGATGATGAATAGGGCATTACCAACCGTTGGCATGGCATCGTGTGTGCGTGGCGGTATGATTTACGACGAAATCAAAAGACGCCGTACAATTTTTATCCACTTCTCTCTCTTTTTACCTTTCTTTCTTCCCTCATTTCACTTATTTCCTGGTAAAAGAGCCAGAGAGATAACATAATTGCCAGCGCGTGTAGTAGCTTCTTCTTCATGCTCTTACCAAAATGTATTTTGTGGTATATACAAATGTGGCTCTCTTCGATCACGTGAAAATGTCTCTCCGATATGGGCATAATATATATATATATATATATAGAGAGAACATTTTGTGTATTATAGAGAGAGAGAGAACTACCCAAACCACTCTCATGAACTTACAAACTTGCCTTTGGTAGAAGATATTCTGAGAAGTGTGTATCCGAGTGGAGATACAGTTGACAGTAATTAACGACGACGAATTTTTATTTAGCATTTTTTCTCTCCCTCTCTCTTTTATACATTTTTTTTTATCCCACTCCTTAATTCATTCCATTTTTTTTTCTTCTTTTTTTACGTTATTCATTCGAAGTGGCTTTCAAACCAGGACTGATAATATTTGGGCAAAATGTGAAGTGGAGAATTGCGTCGTGAAAATTGATAATATATCATGAACAACCCCCTCCCCCCCCCCCCCCCTCTTCCCACCACGAGTAAAAACCTGGCGTGAAAGAGAGAAAGAAACTATAGGATTCTTTATAATTGGTTAGGTATTTGCATGCAGTCTTTACGCTTATTGAGGTTTAGCCGGCATCGGCATCTCACGACGTTTTGATGGAGACCGGTCCACTCACCTTCTCGCTCACATCTCTCTCTTCCTCCCCCCCTCCTTCAGTTGAGGCTCGTCGGTTTTTATCATTAATGCCTGGTACGCAACCGGCTTGAAGCACGCGATGGCGACATCTCTTCGTCTCATTCTCTTTTGCACTGTGTATAGTCAGAAGTGATGCTGAACTGAATGCGTTTGCCTTTAATTTTTGTATTTTTCTTCTCTTATTCAGCTTTCTTGCACTTTTTTTTTTTTTTTTTTTTTTTTTTTTTTTTTTTTTTTTTTTTTTTACTGTCTCACTCTTTTGACATCCTGGGAGGTGCTTTTGCTTCGTCACGGCCCCCGCTTATACACGTCACATCGATACTCACCAGGCGCATTACACGTACACCTGGAAGCCAGTAAAAATATTAAGTCAAATATACAACATGAGTCAGGTAATAATTAAAAGCACAACATACTCCTTTTTTTCTCTTTTTCTCTTTTGACAAGGAATATGAAAGATTCGGATTTTTTTATTTTATGCTCATTTTATTCGCGATTTTTTTTTTTTTTGGCTTTTTTCGATTTCTCACCGCTACGACACACGTAATGACGATTATAATGAACGGTTAAATTTCTCACGCGTGCTAGGTCTCTGGATAATTGCAAAGATGCATTAATTACTATTCAACGCTGTTGTAGTATAATAGGCGAGCCAGCGTGAATACGAAGAGATTTTGTATAAATTTGAGAGGGTGAAGATAGAATGAGAAAGAGAGAGAATGAGAAGAAATAGGGAAACATAGGGATTGGCTTATAGAAGTTAATGGGAGTTTACTATGTAGGCATCAAGTATTTTGTACCACGTCCGAATCCAGCCTCCTTTACAGTCACTAATAGTATATCCGTTTTGAAAGTAGTTATCACATGCTTGAGAGAAGTGCGTGAAGGACTAAAACATGAGAAAAATCTGAAAAAAATTGATAAAGTTCGGGAACATGTCTAAATTGTTGATGAATTTTTTCAGAATTTTCCGATGACTCCTTCACTCCGAAAAAAAATCCTGAATCAGCTTAAACGCTGGTCCATTCCCCCTGATTTTAATGCTTCAAAGAAGCGCACAAGACAAAAAAACTTCAAAAAAATCTGAAAAAATTTGATAAAGTCCGGCATCATGTCTACATTGTTGATGTATTTTTTCAGAATTTTCCGATGACTCCTTCACGCCAAAAAAAAATCCTGAATCATTTTCAAACGCTGGTCCATTTCCCTGATTTTAATGCTTCAAAGAAGCGCACAAGACACTAAAACTTCAAAAAAATCGGAAAAAATTTGATAAAGTCCGGCATCATGTCTCCATCATTGCTGAATTTTTTCAGAATTTTCCGATGACTCCTTCACTCCGAAAAAAATTCCCAAATCATATTTAAACACTGGTCCATATTTCCCTGATTTTAATTATCGATAATTTTGAGGATTAAAATCGAGACGTTTTTTTCTTATCCTCCCCCCATTACATCTGTAGTCAAATAAATTGGAAAAGAAGAAATGAGAAAAGTAGATTCGCGTGGGCACGTTTTTTCCCTCGTTCTTCGGATTTCAAACTCCCAGTAGTATATGTAGTGAAACGAAGAAAGGAAAGAAAACGGTAGAAGTGGAGCCCTCAGTGCAGAGTTACGCTGGGGTAACGAGTTCAGCCAGAGAGCTTAAACGAAAAGTACTTTGCGCACTGGCGGAAAAGCTCGAGTAGAATTTATAGATCCGCGGATGCCTCGCCTCTATCTATCTCTCTCTCTCTCTCTCTCTCTCTTTTGCTCTCATTCGGTTGGTGCTTTTGGTACGGGGCATGCAACTGCGTTAGAGTGAGGAAGAGGACTGGCAAAAGGAAAAGAGAGTTATCTTTCTTCTCGGATTAGACAGGTAGAAAGGGGGGATAACAGTTGAAAGGAGAAAGGGTGGGGGGGGGGGGGGGGAGATCCACTTGTAATCGCCTGGCGACGATATAATATTTCTTCACTGTTGCAGTATCACAAATTCTGTAGCTCTTTGATATTACAGTATGTAGAATTTTTGGTATTTTCTGTTCACTCAAATGTCAATTCATAATTAATTGAAATTATATTTATTTAATTAATAGGAGAAAATGTTGATTTAATGGTTTTATGTATTATTTGATTGCAGAGCTTGAGGATGCTTCCAATCAGAAGCGAAATGTCACGAATTTTGAAATAAATGTGAAAATTGATAGTTTATTATTAATTTGATCCAATATTCAAATTAAACTATAAATTTATGTTATTCAATTTGATTCATTTATGGAATTGATTTCAGAGGTGATTGCACTTTTGTTGTTGACTTTGCGACATTTTACTTGTTAGTTTATTCATAAATTTGAAACCAAAGTTTTTATGAATTATTGGATTGACAATGTTTGAGGTTTTATTTTATTAATTTTCGGGAAATGGAGATGCTGGTGAAACAGTGAGAGATGAAATTTTTCCATTGATTTCATTGATAAACTGAGGAAATTTCAGGTGAAAAATATATGTGCTATAATGTATTTTTTTTTTTTTAATGAGAATTTTTGTGTACTAGCGCCGTCGGCGGCTAGTGTAGATTTCTATTTTTTATTTTAAATTTCAATGATACCTCCGTATACTGAGCAGATAGAAGAATTATTTTCAAAGCTAACTAATCCTTAAACGTTTCGGAATAGTTTAAGGAAGTTTAGGAAAGCATTTTTATAATTTGGAAAAGAGTCATTAATTTATTATAAAATTTATAATTTTTTTTATGTATAGATAGCAGAAATAGCTATCAGAGATAGCAGAATTTAGGATTAGATAGAATTCAGGCTCAGCAGGCTGAGCTAGGCTCAGCCAGGCTCATCCAGGCTCAGCCAGGCTCCGCCAGGCTATATAATCAAAAATAGCAATCTATAATGCTTTCCTCAACTATTCCCAAACGTTTAGGATTAGTTAGAATTCAGGCTCAGCCCGAATTCTAACTAATCCTAAATGTTTGGGAATAGTTTAGGGAAGTTTACGAAAGCAATTATAGATTGCTATTTTTGTTTTATATAGATTTTCTTGCGCTTGGAGGCTCAAGACACAATTTTCATTTTAATTAGATAATTATTCATTCTTAAAAGATGAAATTGATTTTCTTAATATCCCCAAATGACTTCCAAATAAATGAAAATAATTTCAATGTTTTTAAAATTTATTTCTGCTATCTATACATAAAAAAAGTTTTAATTAATAATAAATTAATGACTCTTCCCCAAATTATAAAAATGCTTTCCTAAACTTCCCCAAACTATTCCCAAACGTTTAGAATTAGTTAAAATTGAAAATAATCTTTCTATCTGCTAAGTATTTTGATGACTAAATAATTCAAAACAATTAGTTTCCATAATGTCCACCAGAATGCGCTTTTGTCGATTCGAGTTCGATTATCCTTCAATTCGAGATGAATCCGCCATGTTCGATTTTAATGCCCTGTCCTTTTTATGATGGGATTTTTGAGATCAGGACTGGAATTGGAGGATGCTCGGATTTCAAATACTAATATAGCCGCCATTGATGTTTTTATGTAATTAATTGGATTAATCGTCCCTATTCGTCCCAGTAACAGGCGTTTTTTTATAATTTTAAAAATTAATAGACATTCCGACAAACAAGAATATATATATGACGTCATATGTAGGAACGAAATGGAAATTAAATCGATGCTCGCTTCCTCTACTTTTCAGCCGTTAAAATTTGAATTAGTAAACGATTCCTTACGCATACAACCAATTTTTCACAATTTTCAATCACTTCACAGTTTTTTTTTTTTTTAATATTGTTCATTCCTGGAAGCCATGTACATAACAATTACAATTTGAGTTACAACAATAAACATTTGTATAATTGTTCGATGAAGCTATTGTTTTGCGAAAAAAAAAGTCAGTGATTGCCATGCTTCTCCAAGGCAGTTCCGAAAGTTTGGAGTTGGATATTCATGCCATTTTCTTATTATGTTTTTATATCTGTTTATTTTATTTTTTTTCCTCAGGATATTGTATCCGAAATGGAAGGCTTCTTCAAAACCATTTCTGTATTCCACTTAACAGTATTCAGCTTTATTTTGCATGAAAAATAATTTATCACAAACTATTAATTAATTTGAAATAATGCAAAGTTTTTTACCTCATTCCCATAATCATTGTCACTGTTAATGTATTGCAAGTGTATCAACCGGAGTTAGTGGCGAGAGAGCGAAGCAGAGGAAAGCCTGAAACTGCTCTTGGTTTCGCATATTATACGAGTTGAATATATGTGTCTCCGTTAAGCGGACTTATTCACCTACTAAAAGGGTATATACATATATATATAAATATATATATATTATATACATATATATATGCTTACTCAATTCCCGCGCTGCAGCTATAGCAAGCAAGCAAGAGAGAGAGACAGACAGAGGGAGAAGGATAATACAAAAAGGGGGGAGGGAGGAGGGAATACTCACTACAAGTACAAGTGAGTAGAAACACACAGAGTGAGATAGAGGGAGTTGAGTCGGATCGTGGCTATACGCCTGCAGCGAAGAACGTACGTTGCTTCATACTAAACCCTGGTTCGAGTTGCTCGGTAGGACAGTTCAACGAGCGTGTCTTTCGTGGCTGGATCTCGCTGGCCCCTCGAAGAAATTTTTTTAACATCGTGAAAAAGCCCCTGCCAAAATAACGTGCAAGATCACAGGTAAATAGAGAATATCTAATTTTTTTGTTGGGAACAAAGTGTTTGTGAGTGACTCTTAGTCCAAAAGAATGAAAGAAAGTATTGAATAAATAAAGAGTTTGTTCAAAGTTTCATGGGCACTTATATCACACAATTTAACAGATATCTCTCGTGCAAGTGTTTATTTTTTTTTTTTTGGGTATTTTTGTGATCAATTTAAGAGGGTAATTTTCGGTGGAGATATGATGTTGAGGTGATTTATCATTTTTTTTTTTTTAACAGTTCAATAAATACATGTGTGCTAAATTTATGGCCAATCGATTTACGCTATGTTGATATGTGAATTATCCAGCAGTGATATATAACCACACTTGATATCGATAAATGATGATGTGAGCCATTACACTGATACCGTTATCTATCTAGGATCTGTTTGGAAATTGCATTGTTGTGTATCAATTGCTTGTTTGTTTGTGACACATCTTCTGGTGTTAAAGCACTTGTGATCAAACGGGAATGTCTTGTGCACTTAATCAAAATTATTTACGATTGAGGATTATTGAGGCTAGTGTGTTTAAACTTTTGAGCCTTTTTTGACTAGATTTTTATTATTTGTGACGAATTATTAGCTTTAAAATTTTTTTTATGATTGAGTTCATTTGATTATGTATGTTAATGTGTATGTGCAGTGACAACTGTGACACGCCGTGCAACTAATTCAGGTGATGCACGGTGGATTTATACTTGAGGATATATATTTGATGTGCAGCTGAGTACAAGTGATAATAAGTGTGATTTTGATCAAATTTTGTATTATTTTACGGCAACTAGGGAAGTTTTTGAGGATTCAACTGGAGATAAGCTTGAGGTAAGACATTATTTTGAACAATTTAAGAGGAAAAAGGAGACCTGGTATATTTTGGAAATTTTCGAATACATGTTTTAGAAACAATTACGATTTTTTTGAATGAAATAGAAGCTCTTACTTTCTCATTACTAATTTTTTTGAACAATTGGTTTGAAAATTCAATACATACAAGGGCTTCTGTTATCCCTTAAGGTAGTATACCAGCGAACAGTTGATAAAACAGAAAAAAATGAGGATTTGTAGGTTAGTTTCCAATTAATTGCTGATAATCCGGAAAAGTGCCTCAATTTACCGGAAAAAGTGATTAAACTATTCGGAAGTTGTCTTCAACTGGAGAATGTAAAAAATCCTTTTTGATATGGCTTCAAAAAAATAAGGGTTCAACTGTACTTGAATTCACTGGGATACCACCTTAATTCTTATATTTTTTATTTGATGATTCATCTGTGCCTGTCAGCACTGTGGTAATCCACCCGTTTCTCATGATCGACGCACAGAGACAACAGAAAAAAATACAAAATAGATAAAAAAAATAATACTTTTATTATATATAAGCGAAAGAAAAAAGACAGGCACTGTTCTTGATGACTCTAAAAAAAAAAGATAACCGTGTTCGTTCGAATGGCAACAAACGTACAAACTGGTTCCCGCTTGGATGTCTCGTCGTCAAGCTTCAACCGAGTTGATCAAACACGCCTCGATGTGTCCCTATTTCATGATTTTTTTTTTTACCTTTCATTTTTTTCTTTGATTCATTCTCCTCTTTTTTTTCGGGTTGTACCTCCTACTAACCCGAACACACAGAACTAACTCTATCGCTCTGAAAAATCTGTGTCAAGCGACATGTTGACACGTGTTGGAAGTTTGCACGCGGATCTCTCTTCTCTCCTCAGCGTTTACAAAACCGACAGCATTGGTATGTGTATTATAGTATCGGATTTCATTTCATGTGGAAGAGGTGAGGAGAGAAAAAGAAAGAGAGAGAGAGAGGATGAGAGTGAGATGGGTAGAAGTTAGAAGGAAAGGGAAATTGGCTTTTTAGAAGCTACTCTCATGGGTGCAACGTCAGCAACGAGTGGACTGACGCTGTACAACACATATTCGCTCAATTTTCCAGCTAAAATAGAGGAAAATAACGTAGGGAGGGAATTAAAAAATATCGTCATCTCAGAAGCAAAAGGGCGTAAGTGCTGTGTATTTAAGAAATTATTGATTCCCTTAAATGAGAGATAAGTGAGGATTGGTCACTCGATTTCAGATGGAGACATCCTAATCCTCAAAAAAAATTAAATGACCAATTTTTCAACACTTTATGATTGAGATTACACTACGTTTGGCATTACCCAAGGCCACGACGAGGACGTAGTGATGCATAGGTCTCAAAAGAAGAACCTGTCTCAAAGGCGTCAATATGACGGTAATTTGACCATCGTTGATCAATTGTTGATGACTGACCATTTTGGTACAAAAATAATGACCTAAATGTCGAAAAATTGACCAGACATGGTCCGAACGATCAAATTCCATCTAAATAGATTGATGATTTTTTTTGTAACTAAATTTTTGTATTTCCATAAATTAATACGGTTGGATGTAAATTGAAAATTTTCAAGAAACTTTGAAGTCAAGTCAGAAATGCTCACAAAATTGTCACAATTGATGACTGACCTGACACATTAAAAAAAAATTACAAAATTGAGGAAATACCAAAAAAATAAAAATAAACTATGAAAAATCATGGAAATAAAATTATTAAGTTGAGGAGAGAAATAACACACGTGTTTGTACGCTATAAAGTCGCACGGGTCAGTAGCTATCGCGTTGCCTGATTCAAGATATGAGATATAATTTTATTATGACGTGAAGCCGTCCAGGTACACTATCCTTGAATCGGTGAGGTACTCCCCGCGGCGTTTGGACCGCAAAATGAGACTCAACTGACTTGGGCCATTTCGAATATACCCGTGGGTTGGAAAGAAGAAATGATGTTATACGTTCTTTTACTTTATAAAAGTTTTTATCGTTTAGGTTTAATGGAACGATTTGCAAAAATGATGAGAAAAAAAAAGAAAAGTTAGGAAAAAAAGGTAATTACGGTTTTTTTTTTTAAATATTAAATGGAAAATTCTGGACTTTTCGAGATTTTTTTTTAAAAAGGGAGAAAAGTTGTATATGTTGAAGTACTGTGCTCTTTCATTTAATTTCCATGGCTCTGAGTGAATGATGGAATGTATGGATTTTCAATCATTCTTTCGACTCTATAAAGTGATCGCTCATGCAATTTTAAAGGCATTTAATGGAAAAATGCGAAGTTTTGGGTAGTTCAATGTTAACATTTCAATGGTTTCAATTTTATTGAATTGTCGAATTCACATATATGGCAATTAATCATTTTTCATCGTCGATACTTGCAATTTTTAGTGGAATCCATTCGCAATCGAGTAAATAATTAAATTAGTTCATGAATGCGCTGAGTTATTCTGCACAAGTAGAGGACTGTGTATCGTTGCCTTAGCAGCAAAGGGGCGTAAGTGCCATTTTCTCTATTTTTTTGAATTGATAGTAACAAAGAGGCGTATCTCCAGCACATGCCTCTTTTTTTTGTTATAAGCATTTTATTTCTCATTATAAAATTACAAAAAAGGCGCAAATCCAAATAATAAAAAGACATAAGTCCGAGGAGATACGCCCCTTTCACTCTAACATTAGTAATTACGTTAGTTTGTTATTCTAATCGTCAGATACCAAAATAACGTCAATGACATCATAAAAAGCACTTTTGGCATGGATTTGAGAGTTACGTCTTTTTAACTCCAGAATCAAGCGTTTTTTTTCAGTACTTACGCCACTTTGTTTCAAAGGCGACGATATTATTTGAGAAAACTAAGCGAGGTGAGTTACAATTCTAGTTAAGATCGGATTAGTCATTGGAAATATTCGGTTGAAGTCCCAGTGAATTCGAAAACTGCAACTGCAGCCAAATTATAAGCTGTTCTAAAGCCCATTAGCAACATATGGTGCTCGTTCGTATTACTATTCTAAATAACTTCTGAAAATTGGTAGACAGTGAAGGAGTTTTGAAATTTATGAAGAAAATAAAGGAGATGTAAAATTCTTTACATTATTACGCATACATTTTACGAAGAAGTTGTTGATTTTTTATTTATTTTTTTTTTCACCGGCATTTTGCCAACACAGTCATGTCATATGAGCTATAAATACAGAGAGAGAGAAAATGGACGTTTTATGAACTTTAATGTGAGACTTTTTACGATCTAACAAGACGATGCTTTTCAAATGAAATGTCAATGAAGATAGAAATGTGATTCTCACTGCAAAATTATGTTCATTCCATAGTTTTATCCTTTTTGTCTTTCATTTATTTTCAGTTTCTGCTTCCGAATTGAAGCTATGGAATCATCAGAATTTTCGATTCTAATGTTTTTAATAGAAGATACTTAAAATGATCTAAATAGAAAGAAAATCAGTTTTCAATAGAATTTCTGGAAACTATTCAACTGATGCTATTTATATTCATTCATTATCTCGAGAGTTGTATCAGTTAGATGCCTGTAAATTTTGAGCTTATTTGCACGATTAGTTCTCGAATCATTGCCATTTTAGTGAAATTCTTCAAAATTTGATATTTTGATGATGGTTTGAAAAAAGTTATATCACTTCCATTCGAAAGCATATTATCCACTTGTTTTTATTTATCTGAAAATACATAAGTTATGGTTTTGTGCAATCATGCAGGAGATCGGTCAGGGCATATTAATAGAACGTAACTTCAGCCAATAATTCTGATGTAGCGTAACTCAATTTAGAGCATCGAGCGCGACTAATCATTCAATATAACCATTGACCGTAAGTTGGTATATTGCGTACATTTAAACATGAGACCGTAGTGGATAGTTGAATGGCCAAGATGAGTGGTTAGCCACTCGGGTATCACTGTGTTATATCGTTTATAGCGTTCCGCATCGATAAGTAATCCAACTAATATCATAAACGACCAGTGAGCTCATACCTCGGCTCATTGCACTGTGTCGGAGTTAAATTCATTATGCAAGAATGCAGGATAAAAAGATGGAGATTCATTTTTTTTTTTAATGAAAGACTCATCCAAAAAATCTGAAAAAATTTGAGAATATGCTTCGATACATATACATTATTGTAGAATTTTTTCAAATTTTTTCATAACGTTGCGCATCTTTGCACTTCTTTTTAAACAATCCTTCACCCAAAGTAGCAATAAAAACGAATGCATTCGAACCATGGTTCTGATGAAGAATTCGAATCAGCCAGAACGGATGCGCATAATTGAATTGATGTATATATGTATATATATATGTGTGTGTATGCGTAGACAAAAGAGCCTGAAAATAATACACACGCGGTTAGTTGGTAATCATTCAATTACTCTGTACTCCTAAGCCTCGAATGATTTCATTTGACAAAAGGCCATATCGCAGGAGTTAGTGTGCCATAATAACTGATCCAAATGCATGCGCGTACGCTCCACTGGAGTTCACTTCTCCTCGTTAATAATGTATTCATTCGACGACCAAATAAGTCCCGAGGTAGGCTATCATCGTTATCTTTTTTTCTTCTTTTTTACTTATCCTTCTCGCACACATTCAAGAGAGAGACTAACTGAAATCACCGAGTCTCTGTGCTTCATTATGCTTCTCTTCTTTTCTTCGTTCTTCTTCTTCTTTTTTTTTTTCATGTAGTTATGATTGCGAGAAAATTCAACGATCCGGAGAGAGATAAGGATCACATAGTTACCCATTGCTCGATGTCTTCAGTGAAGTAGAAATTGTTTCACTACGAAAATAGAGGGATAAAGAGTGAAAAAAAGAGGAGAGAAAATGTGCACGTAGAAATTACAGTCTGTCGAGGCATTTCACGTTTGCATAAAGTGACATATTTTTTTTTTTTTTTTTCATCTTTTCTTTTCTTCTTTGCTTCTTCTCTGAGGTAAACCCTATCTCACCTCAACGAAAGTGGCATTTTATGCCACGTAACAAGGTCACACGCGGTATCACCTCTACCTTGCGCCTCTGCAAGTAGCATTCTCATAATGTTGCGACAGCCTGGGTGTCATGTACAGCTCTCCCGCAGGGTTGTGTTGCTGCTACTTGGACGGCAAATGTAGCGCCTCTCTTTTCTCACTGTCTACGTAGTACAATGCATTATATATAACACAAGTAAAAAAAAAAAAAAAAGGATTTTTGTATGATATCAAGGAAAACACTTTTTTTCATTCATTTTTCGCGGATAAAGTCTCGCGGTTTGAGTAAAGCTGAATGATTATTCGATAGACTTTTTCTCAGTTCAATGAGAAATGAAAGATTTTCGAGGAAATTGGTAAAATATTAAAAAATCAGAATAATCAAAATATTTACGGTAACTTAAAAAAAAAAAAATTAAATAAAAACACATTATTTTGACCTGTTACTTGGATTATTTCCTTATAACCACAATAAATTATTCATCTAATGCTCAATTATGAAGTAAAAAGCATTAGCCACTTAATCGCCATTAAAACAGCTTCTTCCATTAATAACGGTACTTAATGAATGCGCTCATGTAAATCAAAAAAAAAAAAAAAAAATAAGTGCAAAAAAATCCCCTCCGCCATATTCTTCATTCGTAATATTTTTCATTCATTTCATTTTAATTCTCTCTTCTCTCGCTTTTTCATTTCCTTTCTTTTTCCATCACGAAGATCCATTTCTTCAGGTCAGGACTGAAAATTAATTTTCAAGACCATTAATCGACCCTATGGTACACGCTCCAATGAACAATTGTGAATAAATACACTTGGTACATCAGCTACCAAGGGAACGGTAAATTGAACGGTAGATTTCAAGATCAGCGGCTCGTAACGTTGTTTTTTCCCTTTTTTTTATTTCATTTATTTCTTTTTGATTCTTCTCATCTGCCTCTATTTTTCCTTTTTTTCTTCTTTCGTTTATTCAATAACGCAGTAACAACAACAAGCCTCCAGGTGTTATTGATACAAAGAAATACAGCCAAGTGATACAGTGGAAAACAGGTGAAATTTATTTGTTAATGCATACAGACAGGTTTTTTTTTTTTTTTTTTGTGTGTACGTGTAGAAATATCCGATGAGAAATAGGTGGGATAACTGAGATTATAGAGAAGGTCCTACATAACTACTATATGGTTTTTGTGCAGTACCGTAAACCCTTGGCACTTGTGTGTTTCTGCCTTATTCAAATCGTATCTCCCAGGGGCCATTTTCGATCACAACAGCGCGGTATTGACAAAACCGCTTTCCTCATGCAAAATGCATGAATATTTTTTTCTCAGTCCTTTTTTTTTTTTTCCTTTTTTTTTTTCAACTGACGATGTAAAGCAGCCCCCATGTAATCCTCTACTTTCTTCCTCTCTAACTCCCGTTTTTATGCTGAGCATTGGCTGTACACGTGGTATGGAAAGAAAAATGGACCAGGAAAATCACCAAAACGTTGAAATATCACTAAAACTAGTGAAGACACGCTTTTTTTGTTCTCAGATTTTTATGGATAGTTTGAAGAACTTCAAAAGGAAAAAAAGGACGAAATTGCCTTATCTCGTTTATTTTCCGTGATTTTCAAAAAAATAGAAAGTAATGGAAAAAATAAATCGCTAATGAATTATTTTTCACAGATGTCTTGATTTAAGATATCAGTTAGAGAAAAATATCTTAAAATTGAAAGTATCTTGAAGTTGAATAACTGAAATGGAAAACGGTGCATGTTTTAAAAAGTGACAAGACATTATTTTGTATTTGAAAAATTAAGATGAATATATTCAGCTGCTTTTTATACTTGAAATTAAGATATTTTTCAATTGTTCAGTCATTGGAGCTTGAAGGTATATGGCAAAACTCAGTTGCTAAATGCTATTCAGACACATCAGTGTAAAACATTTTTCGTGTCTCAGTCAAGTATTGTAATTACCTACACAAATATGAGAACAATGATAACGTGGATTAAATAAATAAGAAAAAAATTAATATACTAATTTTTAATCGATTTTTTTCCACCTTCCAGTCTCCAGAAATTCATTCAATTCAGTTCCTATTCAATGACAGGACACGAATACACTTATAGATTATGTGAGTGCCAGATATCCTGCTGTTGGACTATATCGGATTATGTCAGTGAAAAAAAAGACACTTTGGCAGATTCAAACATTTAGAGACAACTGAATCGTCACTACCAAAGAAATCTTTAAAATGTTTTGGAAATGTCTTAACTTTTTTTTCATTTTTTTTTATCACGAAAAAACACTCAACTATGAATTTCATTTATGAATAGTGAAGCAGATTGTTACTAGATAATATCGTACTAAAGAATTCTTCAAGAATGAGAGTCTCTTGAAAAATAGAAAGGTGATTTTTCTTTCAATTCTTCTTGGATAAAATGTTTTAAGGGGTGAAAGTCTTATTGCTCGTCTTTATCAGTTCAGAACCTCTTGGTAGTTTTTGGAAAGAGTAAAAAAAAAGGAAGAAGGTGGATGAAGGTTTGAGAGAATGAGAGTGAGGAAGCGCGTACCCACCTAATCGTGGAGGAATAATGGGGCTCGTAATTAAAAGTTGAATGAGTAAGGTTGGCAGGCAGGAAAGGGAACTTGGGGAAGGAAGGATGGTCGAAGAAGCCCAGTTCCTATTTCCCGTTGAGGGAAGAGACAATGCTGAATCACACGGACACACCACCAAAAGAGAGTATAAGAGGAGGTGAACTCCAGAGTCTCTTCTGAGGCCCTTAAGTCTCCCCTCAAGTCTACCACTGAATTCACCATTTATGTATCATAGTCAAACAACACTGATAATAATGAACAAGGTGAAAAAATCTGCAGTTTCTCTTTCTCAGATGGTAATGAATGATTTTTAGTCGATCTAAGATTGGAATTTGACTAATCAAGGACAGTCAACAGCTTGAAATCATTAGAAATAATTGGAATTGAGGATATGTCTGATGATTTCATTGAAAAACTGAGGGAATTTGCCATCAAGATGTCCAAAATAGCATCGTAAAGGTCTAGAATCCTTCGAAAATCAATTTCTATAGATTTCGAATATTTAAAAGCATCTAAAATCAAATTCTAGCAGACTACGATGTTCAAAAGTGTCAAAAATCATATCCTAGCGGATTACGATCCCTAAAAAACTCTTTTAGAGTAGCGTAGTCCTATAGAATATCTTATTCCTATGTAAAATTGCAAATTTTTTCGATAGTTTTTGGGCGATTTTTCTCATCGATTTTTTTTGTGAAAAATGAAAAATGGGATTTTTGTTATTGAATAAAATTTAACTTTTTTTTGAAAATTGCTAATTCAATAGCACGAATGGCATTTTTTTTCTCAGTGTAAACATCGATTCTCTGAAATTCGATTTTTTTTTTGGTAATCGTCCATCAAACTCTCTAATAACCAAAAAGCGTCATTCAAAAAAAAATACCAAAGCAGAATTTTCATCAAAGGATTCAATCGGAAAATATCCAAAATACCTGTAATAATCCTCCATTCCCCCCCCCCCCCCCCTCTTTCAACACTATACAGCTCCAAAATAATCAGGAATAATTCTCTCTGATGAAATCCATTGGAAATTGTCAGAAAATTCCCTTTGATATCACAATATTGCCTCCATTTGCTGTAATACGAGTGAATCATTAATCGATTCATGAAGTCCAATCATCAGTGGGATTTGACAGCATCATCGATCCATCTCAGCGTTGATGGCAGGACAAAAGACTCCAACACTTGAAAATAAAAAAAATTAAAAAATTAAAAAATTCAAGCGAGAAAAAATTTTAAAAAAAGGAGGGGGGGGGGTGAATGAAAAACTTAAAAGGCACCATTTTGGATATACACGGTTAAAAAGAGACATTAAAGAGTTGATAGGCATATATATATACATATATAAATATATATGCTTTCACTCTTTTTCTCCATTGCCAATAGTTGAACAAACGAGGCATTCATTCGGTGTTGGCCACTGAGAGCAAAAATATACGTTGGATAGAATACGTTTTATATACTATATATATGCAGGAGAGGTCGATAGTTGTAAAGATTTCTCCCTCTGGCCTTTCCCCGATAAAATCCTTTCAGCCGCGCACCACATACAGCCCAGACAGCTTATATTGATTGTTTAAAATTTATCATCCATCCAAGTTGCTTTTATTGTAAAACCTTTGCTGGCATTCAATCGTTATTCACTGAGCGAATAATGAAATCATATGAAAGGATTTTAAGAGAAATAAGAATGAAGAGTTTTTTTTTTTTTTTTTTTGTAAAATTATCATTTATTCATTCATTGTAATCGATTTATCCAGAATTTCATGAGTTTTATTTCTTTGATGATCAGTGATAGGCAAGTGGTGATGGGCGATTTTTAATCGATATCGTAAAATCGATTTTCTTCGAGTGACTAAAAAAAATCGATTAATCGATATTTCGATTAATTTTTAGAAAAATCGAATGTTTTTGTTTTTGAGAGAAATGCGATATATCGAGATTTGATGCGAGATATCGCATTCGATTAATCGAATATTTGCAATCGATTGATCGAGAAATTGCTGTACTTTTATTATTATTGAAAAAAAACGATTTTTTCTTTTAAAAAAATTTCTGAATTTTCAAAAAAATAGATTTTTAGAGAATCGATTTTTTTCTCGAAAATCGCCCATTACTATATGAAAGAAAGGAGTGAAGAGCTGAATTCAAGTGAGTGCAAGGACCTTTTTACTTCCTTGCTAATATACAAGATTATGCTGAGATGAGTCCAATTTATGTCGCAATAAACACCTCCCATCAAAAAGAAGTTTGGCATTTTTTTCTTGCGAGTAAAGACGTATCCAAAAAAATTTGAAAAAATTCCCCGATAAGTTGAACATATTGTAGCATCTTCTCAAATTTTTTCATATTTAAAAAAAAACTCTTTCACTCTGAAAAAAAATTCTCAACAATAAAAAACGCATTTCCATGATTTTATCAAATTTCTCCATTGAAATGTTTTTGCACTCCGTAAAGTATTTTTCTTCTGTCCAATAACTTTCTTTGAAACTCTTCAAGTGATGAAAGGCAAGAAAATGAAAAGAAAGGGAGAAAAAAAAAAGTTGTAACTATAGTATAGTATATATACACACACAGGTGGCCGAGTTTCTGTCTCTTCATTTGGTAAATGCGACAGAAAAGCGAGAAGAAAAAAAATTGCACAAAAAAAAAAAGAAAAGAAAAGAAAAGAAAAGAGTGTACGACATACTCAACATAAATGGCAAAGTAATTTCTTATCACCGAGTCTACGAGTGAGGTAGTTGGAATGTTTTTTTTTCTTCTTCTTTTTCTTCTCCTCTCTTTCCACCTCTCAGACACAGTGAAATATCGTGGATTTATGGTCGATACAAATCGGAGACAGTAGAACGCACAGTGATATGGATGAAAATACCGTTGACTCAGGCCGTTCTTCCCTTATAAACGGGATCCATCGACCACCCATTGGTCACTTGGCCTGAGAAGAGCCCCATATAAGCAAAAAGCACCAACTGAGATTCTTGACTTCTAAGTCCTCGAGAAACCGATTAATCGTCTATCGACTCTGAGCTAACCGTTTTTTTTCTTCTTCTTCTTCTTCTTCTTCTTTTATTCTTCTCTCGGGCCGTCTATATATCAAGTAGCAATATCTATATCACGATGGACATAATTCAATGCGAGTGGAGAGAAAGAAAATTCCTCACGATTTAATAGTCAGAGCACAAATTAATGAAGGAAAGAAGAAAAATGAATTAAGGATGAATTTTCGAGAAAATTGAGGTTTCTTATAATTTTTTCTGATAATTCGAATATAGCAAGTATATGGGGAAAGTCGGAAATGAGTCGAGATTTTTTTTTATAAAAGCCGCAACTTGAATAAAAAATCTGAAAAAATTCACCAACAATGGAGATATATTGGAGCATCTTGTCAAATTTTTTCAGATTTTTTCACAAACTCCTTCACTCCGAAAAAATTATGAAAAAATTCAGAAAAATGTAAAAACCCCTTTAATTCTCTTCGACTTCACTAACATACTATCTTAAAAAAAAATTGACTCAGGTCAAAATTACCCCCCCCCCCCCCCTCTCCAAAGGGCCATTGTATTCCCTCACAATTTCCCCCCCAATCCCTCGGGAATTTTCTCACCGCGATAAGGGAATACAAGATAGAAAAAGACAGAGAGACAGAAGAAAGATCCATGGAATCTGAGGAAAAATCTGCAGATTCTCAATAAGCTGACGGGGCCAAGTCCACTGGGGATGCTGGACGCGTACAAGCCAATGCCAAATTGCCTACGAGCAGGGTGGAAATGGGCACAGATAACACACACACGAATACAGCAGCGATGAGCTCCAAAAGGAGTCCAAAGGAAAAGTAAAAAAAGGAGAGAGAAAGAGCAACTGGAGAACATTGGCAACACGTAATTCCAGTGGACAGAGTGTACTCTATGTTTCTGCTCTTCAACAAATTCCTTTTTTTTTACCCCATTTTTTTCCCCTTTGGTGGTTTTATTTTCTTTTTTCTTCGTTTTTTTTCTTCTTTACTTCCCGGTAATAATGATGCAAAAGAATATATATATATCCATTCAATGCAGACGGTTCGAATAATACACCGATGGAGTATATGGAATGACTATCGACCGGTTTTCTCGTTGTTACCCCAGGAGTATAAAGATATTGTTTTTAGGCTGCGGTTTTGCACTGACTCCCTCTTGGGAAATTGAACCCGCGAGTTTCGCTGCCAGCAAACTCACCGCTCATTTATTACCACCGCTTTGGCCTCTGGGTGGCCAAATTTACCGGCCCCTGTTTCCCCTCATAACCCCCTCCCCTCCTCCCCCTCATGCCCCCTCTCTTTGCTACTGGCCTATCACAGAACGAATGCTCACGAGTCATTTCCACTTTACGGCCTGGCAGGGAAAAAAAAATAGAGGCAACGAGAAAAAAAAAGAGGAAAAAACAGCTGGAAATTAATGGAAAAAAAATTTACTGGATCTGACGATTTTGCCAAAGGATGCCTTTTCCCCCTCCCTTTCTTTTTGTTGCTTTCTTCAGGCTTTTGGGACAGTCGCGGCTACTAACGGGTCACTCAAGAACACACAATATGATGACGGAAGTAGTCGAGTGGTAGAACAAGATAATTATACTTTTTTTTTTGTGAATTTTTTTTTTTTGAGAATATATTGGAAAATGAAGGAGATACGCCCTTTTTGGTGCACTAAAATTTTTGTAATTCTTGAAATTCTCTACAAAAAAAAAAGAAAAAAAAATACCGACAAAAGAAGCAATCGGAAATTAATTTGAAAAAAATAATGGAGATACGCCTTTTTTGCTCTGATAAAAATTTGAAATTTTTGAAATTTTTTCCAAAAATGAAGAAAAAATAGCTTAAAATTAATGGAAAAAAAAATTAACTGGATCTGGTTATTTTGCCAAGAAATTTGTTTTTTTTTTCTCTTCTTTTTTTTTCTTCTTTTGGGACAGTAGCGGCTACTAACGGGCCACTTCAAAATGTAATATGCTCGCAAGGGAGATGACCAGTTCCGCAAGGCTGGCAATTCCCTGGAAGACTCTTGAGAGACGAAAAATTCTTACGATATTGCTACTCGTAAATAGCCGATTGCATAGACGATTTCTTGTATTATTATTCTTTGAATATTTTCAAGCTGTGATGACGTGAGAAAGGAAAGAGAGAAAAAAAAGCGTTGGAAACATCCGTAGACTATATATTTGCCAGAGTTTTTCCATTGCATACGTGCGGGGTAAAGTATTTTTTCCAATAAATATGTATGATTTTCTTGGAGATACGGAAAAACACTTGAGACAAAAAAAGAGGAAGAGAAAAAATAAGGAAACTTTGACATGAAATAAAGTATTTAGACTGAATTTTATTATTTTCTCGGTAAATATTGAGTCTCACGATTTTTTCTTCCGAATTGAAGCTATGTAATCATAAGAATTTTCGATTGTAATTTTTTTAATAGAAGATACTTAAAATGATCTAAATAGAGAGAAAATGATATTTTTAGCGAATGTCTGTGTGTGTGTGTTTGTATGTCTGCATTTTTGTGTACCAAAAGAAGAACTCACTTTTTAGAACTAAATTATTTATTAACACAACTTAAACAATTGAAATTAACACGTGAACTGTGATTTTCTCAAATTGCAATAACGTTGTAGTATCGTTACGTTTCAGAGATATGTTACTAACTAACTCGATTTTGGGTGATCGAGGGGTATTCATCCCAGGGTTGGAAGGTAGTGGGAGAAACTCTTATTCTAGAAGTTTCTTGGGTTTTTCCCTTAATGTTATTTATTTAGAATGTTCGGGAATGAATTTTATGATAGGGAAATTTCGGGATGAATCAAGATGTTTTGGGGACCTTGGGTCAGTTTATACGAGGACCCAAGTAATGGAGGGATGAATTAAGACCTCGGGCGGACGAACAGACGAGCAAGGGATTAATAATCGTAAATGACGCCGAAGATACGCGTTGTACATCTCAATATAAACATAGGTAATGGACTACATATTAGGAAAAATAATATAATGTGGTAGGTTACACAACAGCATAAAAGTCTCAATTACAGCAAAACGGTTTTATGGAAAAAATTTCATATTTTGTGGAAAACTTCCTCTCGACAAACTCTATTTTTTAAGCTTTATTTGAAGAGAATTCGATCGATACTTTTTGAGATATGTCCATTTTTCGAAAATCAGTTTTTAATGGAATTTCTGGAAAGTATTCAATTGATGTTATTTATACTCATATATTATCTCGAGAGTTATATCAGTTGAATGCCTGTGAATTTTGAGCTTATTTGCATGATTGATTCTCGAATTATTGGCGTTTTAATGAATTTTCTTAAAAATTTGATATTTTGATGATGATTTGAAAAAAGTTGCATCACTTCTATTTAGAAGCATATTGCTAAAGTATTAGCAGAAAAAGCTATATCAGTTAGAAAGCAATACTATTATCCACTTGTTTTTTTCTTTTCACTTCACAAAAAATAGAGAGGAATTAGACGAGTGAATTATTCTCATAATAATGAATAATTCAATTCGAAATATGTTTTTTTTTCGCGTTCACTTGCTTGAATATACGTTAATGCCTTTGGCAATGCGGATCTATGTCTAACACATTGAAATATCTCTGGAATGTGGTTTTCCCTCTTCTGCTGTCGAAAGGATTAACTCATAAAAATGGTGATCCACCTGAAACCTAGGCAAAATTATACTCTTTTCCTATATCTCACTCCCTCCCCTCCCTCCCCCCCCCCCCCCTTTTTGCCGAGCCCCCTTCTCTTTTGCTACTTCTATCCATGGCCATCGGTGTCAATTAAGCCAGGGGACTTGATGCGTGGCTGTCGATTAATTCCCTGTCAAATTTTGCGCCCACCGAGTTTGTGCGCGCATAATTCAATCATTTAATTGGTGTGATTTTTTAACGCCATTCAATTTAATGATATTAACGTTGATTAGAAGGCGTGGCCAGTATCAAGATTTATAATAATAGAGTGAAAATTAAACCGTGAATACACAAGTGACAGTTATTCGATATCAAAAGAAATCGAAATTATTATTATTTTTTTTTTCACTATCAAAATTAATTATTAGGGATAAACCTGGGGGATTTTTTTTAGAGTGATGGAGTTGACGAAAAAATCTGAAAAAAATTGAAAAGATGCTACAATATGTCTTTATTGTTGTAGAATTTTTTCGATTTTTTTTGCCCAAGTGCCTTTCTTCTAAAAAATCCTAACAATTGACGTTTTTTCACATTATCAAAAAAACTAAAAAAGCTCCACTTTTTCTGCGAATTTTTTTCGCAGTGAAGTATTTCATGAAAAATTCTGAAAAAAATTGAGAAGATGCTCCAACATGTCCTCATTGTCCTAGAATTTTTTTAGGTTTTTTTATCTAAAGGCCTTTTTGCAAAAAAATCCTGACGATTGAAGGTCAACGACCTTCCTCCACATAATTAAAAAAAAATAAACTGAAAAAGCCCCATCTTAACAGTCCTTAATATGCGCTTCCACTACCCACTACACCCACAAAGAAAAAAAAATAAAATACACAAATACACTAACACATTATCCATGTATGAATCCCCATATGTTTGGGGTGACCCTAGCGTGACTCTATTTATGCACCACTGTGTAATACGAAGCGATTCTCTCTTTTGCCTATATAGTCACGTTGGAAAAAATGATTAAGCACTTCTACGTACAATATATGCATACCTAATCGTCCAACAGCACGACAACTCACTCGTACCCTTTTTCTCTTCTCTCTCTCTTTCTTTTTTTTTTCCATTTATTATTTCTTTTCTGTTCCGCTCTGTTCGCTCGCATTCGTCCTTTTACACCACACACACACAATCAACGTGACTACACGAAGAAACCCACGTTAGAATTAATGTTCATTTCTTCTTCCATTTCCCCCCCCCCCTTTTTCTCCTTAATCCCTTTTTTTTATCGTTAACATTAACGAATGAGTTTGCTTGTGCGCAATTTTGCGAAAAAAAAAAATCCGAGACACAAACAAGCCAATTTTGGGAAAAATTACGAGAGCAGAAGAGGAAGAGTCTCGTTTGGGGATTCCATTGGATAAAGTATTGGTGAACTGTGGGGATAGACGAAGGATCGAGCAAGTGGCATAAACGTTTATATATATATATATATATATATATAAACATTACATATATATATATATATATTGGCTGGTCGATTAGTGGTATAGCGTCCTACCAGAGAGCAAAGTGTTCTTCGTTTCCTCTTTTTTCTCCCCCCCCCCCCTCACCCCTTCCCCCTCTCCTCGTTTTACACTCATTCCACTTGTTATATACGAAACAAACGGGGTAAAACACGAAGTTGGTGCCTCAATGCAGCACGTACATACTATTCGTACAGAGAATGACGGTATTATAGAGATTCAGTGAGTCAAAGAAGAAGCGCAGATACCGAGAGAATAAGAGAGTACCCCCAGAAGAGGAGGGGGAGGGAGGGGGAGGGGGAAGAGGTTAGGAGAGGTAACTGGCTAAACTTAATTGTTCGAATACACGCATTTTACCGCAGACCTCCCCCCCCCCCTCCTTTTCTGGCACTCTGCACAACCCATTGGATTCCCCCCCCCCCCCCCCAACCAACAATCCACGTACAGACATGTGTACTCGACCCAGGCTCGTACAATCCAACACACACACACACATACAACAAAGATACGATGCTTGAACATTAACTTTATGTGTATATATATATATATGTATGTGTATTGGGGGAAAATACGTGAACTCGTTATTCTGTACACGGAATTTCGATCGAACGAGCCACACGATCCTGGATTATTTTAATGAAACCATTTGGTGGGCGAGTCCTTACATACCACCCTTTTTCCTCCACTATACTACAATAAAAATCTCAATGTGTTGTATTTCCTCTTCTGTATGAATACAATAAGTTTTTAGGCATTTTGTTGTTTTAAATGATACACAATGAGTGGTTTTACAATTATGGAGGGGGGGGGGGGGGTAATAATCAATTTTACGTTCATTATGAAATTAATGGGATTTTTCTGGAAATTTGGGGGATGGAAAATGGGAAAATCGGATAATTACCAATTTTTTGGAGGATTTTTTGGGAAATAATGGAGATACGCCCTTTTTTTGTCCTAATGCACTTTCTGTAACTCTTGAAATCCTCTAAAAAAATAGATCCCATTAAAAAGGGGGGAGGGGTGTATCTCCATTTATCCCTGACATAATTGAGAAAAATGAAAATTTATAATTATTTTATGAATATTTTAATGAGATTTTTATGATCGTTAAAAAAAAAGAAAAGAATTGCAATTGCGAGTAATGACGTATCTAGAACAACAGATGCGCATTTATATCCTCGCACTAATACCCCACCTCTCCCTCCCCCCTTTTTCAAATGAGAAATACATGGAGATTTAATCAGATTATCGAGTCGTAGAATTACCGAGACACTGTAATAAACATTCGACTTGTTGGTTTCAACTAGTCATTTCGTATTGATTACTCGATTAGTTCATTTCAATCGTTTTTTTTATATCTCGGAATCAATGAAAATGTCCCACACACAAATGATATAATTTCTTTTTAGCTTCCGAAGGGAAGCTATGTAATCATCAAAATTTTTAATTGTCATTTTTTTTAGTAGAAGATATTTAAAATTTTCTAAATAGAGAGAAAATGATATTTTTAGTACTTTTTGAGATATGTCCATTTTTCGAAAATCAGTTTTTAATAGAATTTCTGGAAATTATTCAACTGATGTTACCGTCAATGACCCAATTAATGCCACCAAGAGACCTATTCTGCCACATATCTTTCATAGAAAAATTATATATTATCATCAATTCAAATTTGATTTTTCCTGGAACGAATTTAGGGTCTGGACTATCATTTCCATTAATTATTTTCCTGAATTGATGATAAAAATTATTGAATTTATATTTTTGAAAATATTTTGCTCATGGCCCGATTCATGCCACCCTGGCCCGATTTCTGCCATAGAGTGTCCCAATAACTGCCATCAATTAATTTCCATCCCTGGTCGTTTTTTTTAAATTATTCGTCAATTTATATGAAAGTTCAATGATTTTGCTAACAATCAATGCAATTTTCGATTCATTAAATACATAAATTTTCTCAATATCACACATTGAACTGATGAGGCATTCTAACCCCACATGAAGAGCTTCAGAGCTTTATCTTGCTGAGCACGCTGGTCGCATTCAACGGATTAATTTTGGAAATATATCTAGTAGAAAAATATCGGATATTTTGATTGTCCGGTGTCCGCAGAAATTTTTTCTAGCCACTGTTACCAATTACTTAGAGTTGAGAATTCGAATAAGTTTAATAATCACGAAAATGTATGAGAAGTGGCATTAATCGGGCCGATGGCATTAATTGGGCCATTGACGGTATTTCAAATCATCGTTAGTTTACAAATCATCGATTTTCGAATAATTTCACGGCTGAATATCGATTAAATTTGTCAATTTTAGTTTTATTGTTCCTTAAAAATTTAGTAAAAATAGGAAAAATTCCAAAAAATATTGAAAATTTGAGTCATTTTGATTGTGAATCTTCATGTTCAGTTGAAAATTCAAGTAATTTGTGAATTTCCGTCTCAATTCCACTCAAGACTCATATATTCCTTTAAATATCCTCTGAAACTCACAAATTTCATAACCATCTTCTCATTAAAAAAAATTCAATATCCCGTTTATGAAAATTCCCATCAAATTGTCTATGAAATTTCCATTTTTTTCTAACAGTGTGACTGTAAATTTTGAGCTTATTTGCATAATTAGTTCTCGAGTTATTGCCATTTTAATGAATTTCTTCAAAATTTGATATTTCGATGATGGTTTGAAAAAAGTTGTATCACTTCCATTCGAAAGCATATTGCTAAAGTATTACCAGAAAAAGCTACATCAATTGGACAGCTATCCACTTGTTTTCAATAATTTACAACCGAATTAATTACACAGAATATCAAATTTATTAATCAAAATGAATTAATGTATTATTCTTGACTTCAATTTATCAATACGAAGTAAATACACAGTATCGCCGTTATTATTACGTAAAATTAAATATTTCTCTTTTAGCATTAATATTAGCCATTCGAATTTTCGATGTTTAATAACGAAAAATGAAAGCAAAAAAAAGCCAATTGTTTTTTTTTCTGCGTCAATGAAGCGATTCCTCTGGTATTGTACAAAATTTTCAGACGGCTTATTCCGCGGATGTATTCGTACACACAGAGAAAGAGATAGAGAGAGAAAGTGTGTGTGTGTGTGTGTCTAATGAACAGCATATGCCAGCGTGTTCCATGTACTCGGTTAATGAAAACATTGTCCCACTCGCACCCGAGTTATACAAGCGAACCGCATATCCGCGCCAATGTGCACTCCCCATCGCGACATGTACACACACACACGCATATATATATATATATGTATATATTATATATGTGCAAGAGCTTTAACATTCACGGGATTCATGAGAGTGTAAGAGAGAGAGAGAGAGGAGGAAATCACATGGAGAGACGAATTGTCGGCTCGATGTAGTGAGGAATGATGGGGGGGGGGGGGGGGGGGGGGGGGGGGTGGTAAAGTGCGACCGATAGAATGCGCGACGCGATGTCGGCTTTGCCGAAAATCGAGTACCAGGATTATGTAGTGATGCACTGCAGCTGCTGGTAAATCATTTGGATGACGAGCGCGAAGGGGTTTTAAACATTTAGGTGTATGAAGAGAAAGAGAGCGAGAGAGAGAGAGATAAAAGCAGATTATTTATTCCCTGAGATACAAGAATCCCCTAAGGGAAAAACTAGGAAAATTACACAGAGAAAAATGTTTTCTTAATTTAAGAATGTGCAGTCACTTAATTTAAGAATGTGCAGGTCACTTAAATTAAGTGACTTTTCTCACGTGAATCAAGTGACTTTTTCTTTCTTAATTTAAGAAAGTAAGAGTCACTTAAATTAAGTGACTTTTCTCACTTAAATCAAGGAACTTTTCCTTTCTTAATTTGAGAAAATAGAAGTCACTTAAATTAAGTGAGTTTTCTCACTTAAATCAAGTGACTTTTCTCACTTAAATCAAGAAACTTTTTCTTTCTTAAATTAAGTGACTTTTCTCACTTAAATTAAGTGACTTTTCTTACTTAAATTAAGTGACTTTTTCTTTATTAATTCAAGAAAATAGAAGTCACTCAAATTAAGTGACTTTTCTCACTTAAATTAAGTGACTTTTCTCACTTAAATTAAGTGACTTTTTCTTTCTTAATTTAGGCAAGTAAAACTCACTTAAATCAAGTGAGTTTTACTGGAGATACGCCGTTTTTTGAGTTTAGCTGTTTTTTTGTAGTTTTCAACAGCGAGAGAAAGAGAGGGAGAGAAATTAGCCATGAATTTAATTGAATTTTTATCATTTGGATAATTAAAAATCGGAGAAATTCGATTGGTTGTGTGTGTGAGAGAGAGAGAGAGAAAGAGAGGAAATGAAGTTTAAGTAGTCAATTAATGCGAATGGGGATGGCAATTTCTGGCGTTCATTCCGAGCAGCAAATTGTCAATTCCGGGGGTATATGGAGGGGGGGAAAACGTGGAAGGTGAACAATTGGAGTTTTTTTTTTTTGGTTTTTAGTGTGCAAGGTAATGGAGGTAAACGGCTAATTTGAGATCTTTAAATTGGATTTTATTACTACTTGCTACAATTGGAATATTATTTTACAGTTAGCAGGAAAAAGGCGGTTTTTCAATTTTTTTTCGAGGGGCGGGGTGCTCCCAAGAATGACAGAATTTTTGATTGAAAAATGAGCACTGCATCATTGTCAAAGAAACCCCCCCTTCTTTTCAAACCCCCCCCCCCCCTCTATTCGCGAGAATTTTCTCACAATCTTTCCTCTTTTCCCCTCACCTCACCCCCCCCCCCCTTTTTCACATCCGCGCACTCGCGGCAAAATTCCCAAAAATGAAATTGCGATTTAGTGGCCTGATCTTCCACGACACTCAGAGTGCCCTAAAGGCAGCCTTTTTACCTCCCGGGAAATGCTTTTTCGATCGAGTGATATCTGCAATTTCACCTATCTCAAACTCTCATCTCTCCTCAATTTTTCTTCCTCCATTTTTTATCATCCATATTCCAAACGTCTTCTTTCACTCTCCCCCCCCCCCCCTCTCACATGCACTCGCGAATATACGCCACAAAGTCACAATTTTACAGTACAAAGAAGTGCGCCTCCTCCCTTTTTTTTTGCCCCAGAGACTGAATTTTTGCATCTCAGAAAAATTCAACAAATTCCATTTTTTTCTCCCCCCTCTCACTTCTCCTTTTTCCAGATGTCTAGGATATTTTTGCAGTCGGTGTCATTCTCTGCTTCTTCCCAGGACCCAAATGTGCAACATCCTGCAGGACTCGCTCACCACTCGTCATATATATATATATACATACATATATATATATATATACCGAGAAAGACCCCAAGAAGGATGCATGAATATGTATATATATGTAAAAAAGGAGAGAGGGGGGACAGAACGTAAAATGAGAGAACAAGAGAGAGAAACTGTGAAAAAGAAAATGAATAAAAAAAATAAAAGGAAGAATAAAAGCGTTAAGATACGAGCACTACCATGGGGTTATTCATGCCCCGTTCATATTTAATACGACGATTTACCCGCCCCTCTTCGCACGCGTATAATTTTTCCCTGATACGCAGCACGACGACCCCGTTGGGTTTATACGGCCTCCAGCTCCTAAAATCTTGGGGAAATAAAAATAATTCATGGTGACTGAGGCCTGAAACGATAATGTTAATGTTTTCTTTTTTTTATTTTACCTCTTTTCTCATTTCATTCTTTTCACTTGGTGCAAAAAAAGAGAGAAATTACATCTATTCTCTCCCCCCCCCCCTCTTCTTTAACCTTTTGCATATAAGTCCCTTAATGCAAGATCACTTGGTACATTTGAATATGAAATACGTCCTTTTCCTCCTAATGCAATTTCGTAGCGAAAAATGATGGACGTGCGCTTTTTTTTGCTCTAATCCACTAATATAACTCTTGAAATTTCATCTAAAAAAAAATTTATGACTGCAAAAAGGCCGTATCTCCATCAATTTGTGAGATATTTGAGGAAAAAGATTTTTTTTTCGTCTCAAAAAATAAAAGGAATTACTTCAACTTTTACACTTCTCTCCCTTTTTAATGCAGCATCACTCGGTACATTTGAATTTAAAATAATTCAATAAAACAACGGTGGTTTGGCTGTGGCAATGATTCCCCAAATTCGTTACAAACGAGGAAACACGAATTAACATCGTGACAGTCTGTTTGCTCGAACGGCATTTTCGATAAAAGCAGTGTCCTATATATATATTTTTTTTTCCTTTTTTTTTGCCATTCATTTACTCATTTTTCTCCCTTCCAATGGAATTAATGGCTATCGATTTTTACTCTCCGCACTGGAGAATCCAAGCGTGAGTATTGATACAGTTCGTTAAGCTTGTCAGGAATTTACGAATGAATAATGTGAGTTTTCCAATTTTTTATTCATTTATTTTTTTTATATATCTCTATTTCTTCTGCAAATTGCTATTGAGACATGAAGGTTGTGTGCAATAATCGAGAATCATTGGAAATTTCAAATTATCTTTAAAAAAACTGACTAAATTTGAGATTAAATTGTCATTTTTAAATATTGCTATTTCCAATTTTTTATTCACCTATTTGAACCATTTCAAAGATTCATTTGGTATTGACGATTCAGTTGTCTCTAAATGTTTGAATCTGCCAAAGTGTCTTATTTTTCACTGACATAATCCGATATAGTCCAACAGCAGGATATCTGGCACTCACATAATCTATAAATGTATTCGTGTCCTGTCATTGAATAGGAACTGAATTGAATGAATTTCTGGAGACTGGAAGGTGGAAAAAAATTGATTAAAAATTAGTATATTAATTTTTTTCTTATTTATTTAATCCACGTTATCATTGTTCTCATATTTGTGTGGGTAATTACAATACTTGACTGAGACACGAAAAATGTTTTACACTGATGTGTCTGAATAGCATTTAGCAACTGAGTTTTGCCATATACCTTCAAGCTCCAATGACTGAACGATTGAAAAATATCTTAATTTCAAACATAAAAAGCAGCTGAATATATTCATCTTAATTTTTCAAATACAAAATAATGTCTTGGCACTTTTTAAAACATGCCCCGTTTTCCATTTCAGTTATTCAACTTCAAGATACTTTCAATTTTTAAATATTTTTCTCTAACTGATATCTTAAATCAAGACATCTGTGAAACATTAATTTTTCCCCAAAATCACTCGGAATTCTCGATTATCTTCAAACACACCCACATTTTAGTTCAATTGGATATAATCGCTTACGCGCTCTCTCGTGTTTTAATTTTTTCCCTTCTCCCCCTTTTTTTTTTATTCATTTTCCAGCCACGGCTATCGTTATCGAACTTTTCAACGAGTTTAACATTAGTTTCATGACACTATTCAAGCCACGCGAGTGTGATTGAGGACTTGCCAACCCACGCACATACATCCAAGCCCCTTTAATTTTTGCCTCCTTTTTTTTCCATCCATTTCTGTGTGTGTTCACGTCAGTTCTTCACGTAACGATATTAATTAGCCGCTGAATAAAAAAAGCGGTTGAAATAATTAAAAATAGAAATTCCCAACAGTTGTTTATTTATTCACAAGATCTTTTTTGTTTTTTTTTTTCATGGAAATTAATTTTTCAGCGCTTCTGACAAAACGGAATTCAACCCTAATAGGGTCATTTCCCTTTTCCCCCATCGATTTTCCCTCGTAACACACTATTTTCTCTCTCTCTCTGTCTTTCTCTCACAATATCGGAGCCTCATCGAGTGGTGATTCTCATATATTTTCCCCCTCAGGTAAATGCGCCAAGTCTTCTCATACCAGAGACAGCTATGACAGCACTGGACATAGCACTTGCTTCACTAATAATTCATGAGATAAACGATGCATCGTTCATATCGCCCCGATCACTTTTTATTTATGGTAGAATAAACTATATAACTTCTCTTCAAACTCATGGGAAAAAGGAGGAAAAAAAACTGGAGGATCAGAGCTTGTCATTCTCCCATTGGTGACTATGTCCAGATCTATATAGTTGCTTTTTTTTTTTTTACCAGTACTTGAAAGTGTTATTGCTTTCTTCCTCAAGTAGCACCTGGTACATATTATTTTTCTGCTTTTCCCAATGTATTTTCTAACGGCAGTGAAAGAACATTCGCAAGAAAAACGAGTGTTATCGCACTTCTCGTTGCTTCGTGTGTGTATATGTGGGTGTTGAGGGAAAAAATAATAATGGAATAGAATAAAAGAATGGCAAAAGGGCTGAAAGAGAGGGGAAAAAAGTTGGTAAAAGAGGTTTTGTGAAATAGCCGTCATTATGGTCCATTTTCTACTTGGTAGATAAGGTTTTAAAATTCTTGACGGAAAAAAAACGTCGAAACATACATTTTACAAAGTTTTTTTGAAGCATCGAAAATAATTGAAGGAACTTTGCATGGTACGTTGAGCAAGGAATACGAGCTTCTTTCGTGGCTTTGAATATTTTTTAATGAAAAAATGCCACTGTTGAAAATTTACGTCTGTTTTTTTCGTGCAAATCCTGGGAACTTTGAACGAGTCACAATTCTATCAATTTTCAGGTTAATCGTTTCGTGAAAATTTAGTAAAAATAGGAAAAATCCAAAAAAAAATTGAAAATTCAAGTAATTTGTAGAATTTTTGTCTCAATTTTACTCAAGACTCATAGATTCCTTTGAATTTCCTCTGAACTTCAAAGATTTCATAACCATCTTCCCATTAAAAAAAAATTCAATATCACATTTACGAAAATTCCTATGAAATTTCCATTTTTTCTCTAAAAATGTAGAAAAAACCTCATGTTCCTTTTTTTTCGTGCAAGGTGCTGTGATCTAGCTTTTTTTGTGGATAAAAATCACTAAATTGTTGCAGCTGGCTACGCAAATTACGTAATCACGAAAAGAGTCATTAGGAAATGCTTATCATGAAGAGTCAATCAAAGGTTCATCAAGATTAGCACAAACTTGGGATGAGAACTTGAAGAAATGTCTTCTGATGTGTTTGCTTTAGAATCCAAATTTTATCGGATTGTCAATCTTGATGGCTTTCATCAGAATATTGGCTTTAGCGAGTGGATGAGGAAGAGTTTCTTGATGATATCGTTGACTTAGTAAGAAAGCAGCAAAAGTGCCCAAAAACTCTAAATTCTGGTGTGAAAGAAGCGTATCTCCAAACATCTTCATTTTTTTTTTTGGATATTTACGTTTTTCTGTTTTCATAGTTTTTCTGTAAATTTTTTTTTTTGGACTTACGCCTCTTTGTTATTATAAATCCAAAATAAGAGGAAGTATGTGCTCTTTGTTACTATCAATTCTGAATAACAAAGAAACTTATAGGCTAAAGATACACCATTTTGTGATTAGTATTTTTTCAGTGATTGAGAAAAATTAAATTTAAAAAACCAAAAATAAAGAGGCATAAGTGCTGGAAAAATGTCTCTTCATTCGTAATATGTGGTAATTACGCCTGTATGCTATTATTATTTTTTTTTCTAGAAAAATTTTAATTTCGAAAAAAAGAAATTAAAAAAATTGACACTTGCATGACTTTGTTACTAAGCCGACAATATGCTTCTTAGATGAATCATCTCTAAACATCTCTTTGAGGTGTTGAGCGTTCTTTTTAATAAAATGTTAAATTCTTTATCTCCAGCAAAAAAAAAAAAAATGATCAAATTAAATTGCACTTTGTAATACACAGTAGCAGTCGAGGGACATTCACCGAGTATAAATGCACTTGTGCCATGTAATTTTCCACAGTTTTAAATTAAAATTCAGGATGTCGAGACTACGAAGTACATTATACACTGAAGTATTAAAAGGAAAGAAAAGAAAGAAGTATGAAAATGCGTAATGGTGGCACTTGACGGCCATGAGGAAAAATGATGGAAGTGTTTCACAAGGCATCTAGAAGGATGCACAAATACAAGTAGTTGAAGGGAGAGAGAAAGGCTTCACCGCTTTACGTGGAAATAAGCGCGATAATGACCGACGCGTTTACCATATAAGAGGTTAGGGCATGTATGTGTAAATGTGTGTGTGTGTGTGTTATGTGTGTAAGTGAGATAAAGTCTAACCGGCTGTGTGTGTGTGTGTGCAAAGTGAAGACCTACGGACGTTCCTAGGGCTGCATCAACTCTTCGGGATCCTTTCTCAAGCGTGCCGGAATTCAAATCGTTCACTCGACTATAATACCCCTTTCAATAACACCTGTTTTAATTAGAAAACTTGATAATTTGTGTTCAGATGTCTGAGTGAAGATATTCCAAGAATTTTTAATTTTTTCGATTGGGGGGATGATAAGAATATGATGTGGTAAATATGGAGAATAGAGCCTACACTTTTAAAACATTTTAAAGATTTTTTTGGTAGTGACGATTCAGTTGTTTCTAAATGTTTGAATCTGCCAAAGTGTCTTATTTTTCACTGACATAATCCGATATAGTCCAACAGCAGGATATCTGGCACTCACATAATCTATAAATGTATTCGTGTCCTGTCATTGAATAGGAACTGAATTGAATGAATTTCTGGAGACTGGAAGGTGGAAAAAAATCGATTAAAAATTAGTATATTAATTTTTTTCTTATTTATTTAATCCACGTTATCATTGTTCTCATATTTGTGTAGGTAATTACAATACTTGACTGAGACACGAAAAATGTTTTACACTGATGTGTCTGAATAGCATTTAGCAACTGAGTTTCGCCATATACCTTCAAGCTCCAATGACTGAACAATTGAAAAATATATTAATTTCAAACATAAAAAGCAGCTGAATACATTCATCTTAATTTTTCAAATTCAAATAATGTCTTGTCACTTTTTAAAACATGTATCGTTTTCCATTTCAGTTATTAAACTTCAAGATACTTTCAATTTTAAGATATTTTTCTCTAACTGATATCTTAAATTAAGACATTTTGGATTCCCCTCAGGAGGGGGGGGGGGGGGGGAGGGGATAAGGCAATATATTGGAACCAAATATTCGAAGGTAATTAGTGGAAAAAACCTGATAATTCGTGTTCAGATGTCCGAACGAAAATATTCCAAGGATTTCCGTTTGTTAATTTTAATTTCGAGGAATCGAAATTTTTTTTCTGGTGATGGGTAATGATAACGACATGATGGCTTTATACACAAAATTTTACAGAATGACTCATTATTTACAATCAAAAGAGCTATAACGACTACACATTTCTCTGTTCCTATACAGCTTTGTATTATGTTATTGTGTATGATGTGGGTTCCGTTTGAAATGTTTTCTTTATTTATTGTTTTGTCCTCATTTCACTTGTGTTGGATGAATATGTTTTATTCATAAATCAGCTCTGGCTAATTTGTGCCTGAACATAACGTGAATTTTCATTATAAATTGCCAGACGGTATTAATGTTTATTATACATCAATATTTCAGTGAAATCGATGAAAATTATTTATTTCACTTTTTCACGATAATATTCATGAAAATTCAATGAATAATTATTTGGTAAAAATTTCGGATTAATTTGAAATAGTGAAAATTGGTCATGTTTTTTTTTAGCATTCTTCAAAGTATATTCGAAAATGAAATACCATGATATCTAATTTTCAAGAATTAGGTTGCAAGGCTCCGAATTTTAAAGAAAATCTCTCAAACTATTAATTAAATTAAAAAAACTTCAATCGTAATTGATGTAATTTGATGTAATATGATTCAGATTTTTTTTTTAAAGAGAAGGACTCCATGAAAAAATCTGAAAAAATTTGAGAAGATGCTTTAATATATAAACATTGTTACTGAATTTTTTCAAATTTTTCCGAGAAGTCCTTTACTCCAAAAAAAATCCCAAATCGATTTCGTCCCACAAGTCCATTTTGCCCCAGTTTCCCCTGTATCTGTGCACATATTATTATCATTATAAAATGATAATTACGTATCCATACGTTTTCTTAGCAGAGCAAACCCACTGGTTTCAAGTGCATTGAATAAGAAAAAAAATAGGGAAAAAAAACATTCACAATAGAAAAACATGGAAAAATGTTTTTTGAATCGGAAGTTCCCATGGAGTGAAGGAAAAATCTCTCATTCAATCCCTGCTGGCTCAAATCTACCTTCAAATGGTTACATGCAACAATAAACATTGAATTGCACAGAGGGGAAGGACAAAAATTTTTAACGATCGTATTACACATCCAGAAAAATATTTGTTAACAAATGGCAAATACCCCGATGAATGAGAGGAAACCGTGTCGTTATATAAAGGCGAGAAAAAAGTCATTTCAATGTTACACAAAGTATCAGTATATATATATATATATATATATATTCACGCGTGCGCACCTGGTGGCCAATGATGGGTGCGTGTTTTTTTTGTGCGCCCGTTTGGTGCCTATGCCCTCGAGTGCACTCAGGGGCTCCAATAACGTCAAACACCGAAAATTACAATAATTCAGGGATTTTTATTTTTTTTCTTTTGAATTTTTTTTTTTTTTCAAATTCAACAATTTGAACCAGTGTTTTTTCGGACTCGCCCACTCCATCCTCTCTATTCTTTGACACTTTTTTTTATTTTACTCTCTTCGTTGATGCAAAGGATGGAGCACAAGCACCTGCATCATATACACGACACGAGCCCAGAAAAAGAGAGAAAAAGAGACTGAGTGCAAAACCGGAAACCGAAATCCGAGGCAACTACCCAAGGTGAGACACCACGCCTCGTTTTCTCGGCTTTATACGCATACACATACATGCAATTACCCCAATTTTTTTTTTTTTTTTTTTTAAACTCAATTCATACATAGCCCATGCAGTACTCACTGAGTATTATAAAAGTGCCCCTATCATTTGAAATTGGTCTTTATAATCCCCATCTCGTAATCCTCATTGTCCCCTGGACTCTTTCATTTATCCTCTTTTTTTTTCATTATTATTATTATTATTATTATTTTTAACCCCGAGAAATATCTCGTACTTGAGAATATTTTTTTTTTATATTTTTTTATCCTTTTTTTGTAATTTTTTCCTCTACTACCTTTCATTATTATTATTATTATTATTATTATTATTATTATTAGAAAAAAACAGCATGGGCTCTATATCGCACTGAGAGGCACCGGAGATAATCGGTTGACCGAGGGGAACGTCAATATTGACTCGACAAGACGAATCGCGCGACTCATGGCTAGTAGTATATCTACATATACAGCTTGAAGAGAGTGGCTGCAAACGATAAAGTTTTATCATCTTTCATAGTGTTTGAGTGGGGTGAGTGAGGGAGGGGGGGAGTTTAGATAAATATATTTCACACGTTCGAACGTAAAAAAATGGATTCTAAACTTGGAAATTTTTTTTGGAGTGGATGGAGTTGGGGGAAAAATCTGGAAAAATTTGAGAAAATGCTGGAACATGTCTTCATTTCAATAGAATTTTTTCAAATTTTTTTTGAAAAAACTTTCATTTTAAAAAAAAAAAATTCAGATTCATCAGATTCCAAGGATAAAAAAAATCGCTAAACTCGGGATTTTTTTTCGGAGTGAAGGAGTTTGTGAAAAAATCTGAAAAAATTTGAGAAAATACTGGGATATGTCTTCATTGTCGTGGAATTTTTTCAAATTTTTTTGAAGAGTCCTTCATCCTCAAAAAAAATTCCCAATTCATCAGACCGCAGTCATAATCAATATAACTTCCAGCCTCCTAATTTTTTTCTTTAACGAAGGAGTTTGTGAAAAAATCTGAAAAAATTTGAGAAGATACTAGACCATGTCTCCATTTCTCCAGAATTTTTTCAAATTTTTCCTCTTATCCCTTCATTATCAAAAAAATTCCGATCCCATCAGATCGCCCAAATACCCAAAAAAAACCCAATAATTATGAAACAAAGAAACGAATTAAGATGAATTGTCAATGTTTTGAGATCGATAAAATAATACCAGAGGGCCATTCATGATGCAGATGAATACGTAGTAGTTGAAACGATAAAGGTGGTTTTAACAGCGTGTATGATATTATCTCGTGTAATATCTTTGAATCCCTTAACTACGGGGGTACTGGTTTTTTGGAGGCCTCACGGCAACATATATACGGTCATCTACCCGTTCACTGCACACCAAAAACCTCTTTCCCTCTTTTATTTTCCTTCTCTTGCACAAGAGATGCACGTGAGACTTCGAAATAGAGGCATATATTGATTGCATACGTGAGACGAGGAGGTGAATAGTTCTCGAGAAAAAGACAGATGCATGGAGCTTTTGGAGAGGAGAAAGAAAGAAGAAAGAGGAAGAAATGGAATGATGAAGATCAGCGGGGTGTATTGGAGGAAAATATCGGACGAGCCAGGAGCACGAGCAAAGGCCCTCTTCTCTCTCTCTCTCTCTCTCTCTCTTTTACTCTCTTCACATAGTTTCTACTTGGCTGGGTTTCGCTCCTCGAAGGCAGCTGCCAGTCGACGCCTTTCCTTGCCACTAACAATAAATTTCATGCTTCTAAGGTGTATACACTCTGACACACGTCAATACAGTATTATTTCTGGTTAATAAAAAATAAATAATGAAATTTTGGAAAACAAATAATGGTTTCGTAGAGATTTTTAAGGGGGAGGGGGGCAAAATGGGGGTTTTTGGGGAAATAGCTTGGGGAGGAGTTTTTTGAAGGATTTCTTTGGAAAGCTGAGGAAATTTCAGGTCAAAAACATGGGTTGGAATTTATTTTTTGGAATTTTTTAGAAAATTTCATTTTTTTGAAGATTTTTTTGGTTTTATTCCATTTTAAGGGTGGAGGGGTTAAAATGGAGTTTTTTTTGGGGGAAATGGCTTGAAGGGGAGTTTTTTGAAGGATTTCTTTGGAAAGCTGAGGAAATTTCAGGTCAAAAACATGGGTTGGAATTTATTTTTTGGAATTTTGTAGAACATTTCATTTTTTTGAAGATTTTTTTGGTTTTATTCCATTTTAAGGGTGGAGGAGTTAAAACGGAGTTTTTTTGGGGGAAATGGCTTGAAGGGGAGTTTTTTGAAGGATTCCTTTGGAAAGCTGAGGAAATTTCACGTGGAAAACATGGGTCAGAATTTATTTTTTGGAATTTTTCAAAAATTCTATTTTTTTTGAAAATTTCATTTTTTTCGATTTCTATTTTTTTTTGGTCTAGTAGTTGTAGTGTAAAAACTCCGAATGGAGGTGGAAAGTGAACTTATTTGCCATCGATTTATGTGGATTTCAAAGAGAAAAATATAAATTTTTGAGGAATATTCAATTTTTTTAGCTAAAACACGAATTTTCATAGAATTTCTTATAATTACTTCAAAAAATCGATTATTTTCTTCTCAAAACGACACATATTAATGACAAATGATCTCAGCTTTCACCTCCACTCGGAATTTTCACGCCCCGATCAATAGAACCAGAAATATCCCCAAAAAACTGGAATTTTCCAATTTTGCCCTAAAATAGTCGAATTTTCCAAAAATTATCAAAAACTAATTTAACACACCTTTTCTACCTAAAATTTCCTTATCCTTCCAATAAAATCATCATAAAAAACCTGTCTCAATTATTTCCCCCCCATTTCATCCGATTTTCATAATAAAAAACATGAAAAAAAATGTCTTCATTTCCTTCGTTATGCCCCTTTTATTTTCCCCTACATTCGATAATTATCTCCGAAAATCTTGTTCTTTCTAGAATCCCCAAGTCAAACAATTGGTAAAATATTTTTCTTATGTCCCTATTTTTGACATGACAGAACGATAAAAGGCAGACGATAACGTATCTATTTTCAGTTGTTCCCGTTCTTTCAATAAACTGTCATTTTTTTATTTCTCTCCATAATTCCCCGAAAATACCTAAATAATTGAACATCCTGTTATTGTATGTGAAAAAAAAGCATGTCATTCCCACAATTTTCATCCAATCAAATGAATTCACTCCAATTATTTACCTTCACAATAAATTGAAAAGATAAAAAAAAAATAAAAAAAAAATCAAAATTCATTCCATTAACGTGATTTGTCATGAACTAATTAATTACAATCATATTAACAAAATTTCAATTGATAGACTATGTGTGTAAGCCATTGGTTATTAACTGTGCAATCGAAAATCCATATTGAAATTACATATCTGTGTACGATGATGAAGCCGGATGTTCGTTTTGTTGAAGCATAGTAGTGATATCATATCCAAGCTGAGTTTACGCAACGAGGGCTAAATTCAAACATAGGATATTTGAAAGCCCAGAATAGTTATATTATGCAGGATGTATGTTGAAATCATGAGTAAATTTGATTGCTTACCAAAATGGTCACTCTCATCCCCTCAACTATACATCGAGGTTTGGCAAAGTAAATTGATAATTTCGTTGAAATATTTCATTCTCGATTACACGAATTTATGATGAAAAGTAAATTGATGAAAAAAAAAAGTGGATGATAGTATTGCTGTCCGATTGATGTAGCTTTTTCTGCTGATACTTTAGCAATATGCTTTCGAATGGAAGTGATGCAACTTTTTTCAAACCATCATCAAAAGATCAAATTTTGAAGAAATTCATTGAAATGACAATAACTCGAGAACAAATCATGCAAATAAGCTCAAAATTTATAGGCATCTCTCGAGATAATATATCTATATAATGAGATGATATATATAAGTTAATGGAGAACGACATTCATGAACTGCTTACATTTTCCTTCTATTAATCCTCAACTTCTGGAATAGATCTGCAACTGAAATCTTACAAGCTTGTACTTTTTCTGTCTTTTCCATTTCTCTGATGTTCATTTTCAGGGGGAAAAGGCTCCACTTTTTTCCCTTTGCTTCATGAATGTATTCAAGCTGGACTCTGAAATACGGGACAAAGATGTTAACTGCGTCGATTGAGGAAAAACTCACTCTCTCTCTGATTCTCTCTCGTTCTCATTTTCATTTATCTTTTTCCTAGTCACAGACACACACAGACACAGACAGAGTTTTCCATGTATTTTTCTATTTTCTGGGTTACATTGGTACTGTCGTCCTCGCTGTTGCTATTAAAGTCTTCTTATCTCTCGAGAGACGTTGAATCCAGTAATTTAACAGCTCCTCAGTGCTAAAGAATCGACTATTGGAGAGGCGCATTAACTGACGAATGAAGATCATTATTTTCTTT
Organism: Aleiodes leptofemur; assembly: GCA_963942555.1. Taxonomy (NCBI): domain Eukaryota; kingdom Metazoa; phylum Arthropoda; class Insecta; order Hymenoptera; family Braconidae; genus Aleiodes; species Aleiodes leptofemur. The sequence continues at coordinate 17,100,694 of OZ012613.1, forward strand.
GAAACTCGATGTATCTGAATTGGGAAAAGTGAAGATTCTGAGAAAACAGTGAGAGACAGGTTTTTAAAAATGATTCTATCAAAACTATTAGGAAATTTCCGGTGTGAAAAATGTGGCAGAATTGTTTAATTTTTTATTTTTTGGAAATTTGAACTTTTTGAGCGAATTTATTCATCGATTTTTGGGAAGTTTCGGGTTTTTGAAGATATTTCAGGTTCTGTTGGTCATAACGTGAAAATTTTGGATGAAGGTGAAAGATGAGATCATTTGCCATCGATTTATGGGGTTTTTGACTGAAAAATATCGATTTTTAAGGTATTTATAGCGCAAAAACTGATCCTTACACAAGAAATTTCCTCTGCTTTTCACTGGAATCATCAGAAAAATCCTATCTCAATTATTTCCCAAATTTCTCATGATTTTCAAAAAAAAATCCATTTGAAAATGCAATATTTTCCTTCATTATTACAGTCTAAACTGAACATTTGATGATCCCCTGCTTCTAAATACTAGACTAACTACATCGTCGATACTCGTTCTCTAATTATTAACGTGTTTCTGCATAAATCATCATTTAGCACCGTTTCAAGTCACGTAACTAGACCAAAACGAATAAATTCCACACAAACCTTCCCTCAAGAATACCTCAAAAAATTTTCCAATTAATTAAACTTCCTGATTATAAAATGAGGCAGTGTCGCAAGAGATAAATGAAGAGTTTGTGATTAAAAAAAAAAAGTTCCACTCGATGGAAAATCTGATCCTAAGTAAATAGCTAAACGGGTTATGCAGGGATATAACGTGGAATCGTTGATGAGTTATCGACGCGAGAAAGAGAATCAGAAAAGGAGGGGGGATGAGGGGATTTTCTCGTTTCAACGCCGCGATGCGGCCATCCAACTTTAATTAATATACACTCAATTAAGGCCTATCCGGCAAACGTTGGTATTGTTGTTTGCTATCTATGGCTCACCAGCTTGATTTAGTAATAGAAAGTACGCTACATGCTGCCTGTCTCGATTAGCCCCTTGGTGCACGATCATTCGATTTATTCGATGTTACTGCCATTGAATCGTATGGATTATGTAATTTATACAGATTTTTTTTTCATGCACTTTACTGCAAAAACTAATTTTTGACGTAAAGACACTTTTAATACATTTTGAAGATTTTTTGGTAGTGACGATTCAGTTGTCTCTAAATGTTTGAATCTGCCAAAGTGTCTTATTTTTCACTGACATAATCCGATATAGTCCAACAGCAGGATATCTGCCACTCACATAATCTATAAATGTATTCGTGTCCTGTCATTGAATAGGAACTGAATTGAATGAATTTCTGGAGACTGGAAGGTGGACAAAAAATCGATTAAAAATTAGTATATTAATTTTTTTCTTATTCATTTAATCCACGTTATCATTGTTCTCGTATTTGTGTAGGTAATTACAATACTTGACTGAGACACGAAAAATGTTTTACACTGATGTGTCTGAATAGCATTTAGCAACTGAGTTTCGCCATATACCTTCAAGCTCCAATGACTGAACAATTGGAAAATATCTTAATTTCGAACATAAAAAGCAGCTGAATATATTCATCTTAATTTTTCAAATACAAAATAATGTCTTGACACTTTTTAAAACATGCACCGTTTTCCATTTCAGTTATTCAACTTCAAGATACTTTCAATTTTAAGATATTTTTCTCTGACTGATATCTTAAATTAAAACATCTGTAAAACACTCGTCTTTGCAATTGAATTTACTTCAAAATTAATACGTGTTGAGGAAAAACTTTTCAACAAATTTTCAAGAGTCTATTGAATTCTTCCGGGAGCTTAGGAGATATTTGGAATTGTTTGAAGTTTCGAGTCTTTATGTCTTCAGAAAACAGTACGAAATATACGTATCGAGCCCGTGGGAACTACAGGAAATGGGAGATCCTTGTAGTCGAAGAACAGTCTAATCACTGAACATTATTGTTTCTCTTTTTTACACTAGAACTGAGGTAAAACGAAGTTTGTATTTATTTTCTTCAATACCAAAAAAAAAAAAAACGAGAAAAATTCCGCAGTTAAAAAGAAAATCATTCACTGTTTTTTTTTCATTCGAAAAAAAGCTATTTTTGCTGGAATATCTTGAAAGATAATAGAGATACGTCTTTTTTATCCTGATATTTTTCTTGTTAAAAATCTAAAAGTTCGAAAATTCTGCATTTATTTTCCAAAAAAAAGGCAAAAAAATCAAATAATTCGTGTTTTTTTTTCCATTAAAAAAATACAGAATTCATAATTTAAATGTATATAAAACAAAATATTTCCTTTGTATTCTACGTGAAACCGATACTCTATGTTTTCACACGATGAAAATGTCAAGAATACAAACGGGCTATTCATCGACATCCATGTGCGGAAGGACACCGCGAATCATAATATTCTCGCTCGTACAAGTGCACTTCCCGTTTGTCTATCCTCTCCCTCCCACTTTTACTCACCACCTCCTCCTCCTCTTTTCCCCCTTCTCCTATCTCACTTGTCTGGTATCATCTGAACTGTTAGTGTGTATATCCGTAGACTTCATTCGCTTCACGTTCAACCGAGTATAAACGTTTTCGATCAGGTATCCCCTGCATGACCGACTTCGTTGGATCTCTCGCACACACAGGCATAAAAAAAAGGGGGAGGGGGGAGGGAGAGGGCTGGTGTACCTGGCTCAACCGAAAATGCAATAACAAGTTCAACTGAATGGAGACTACTGCACAAAGATATATCCGTAAAATACCGAACCATCGGGAAATAACGCGGTTTGCATTCACGCAAATATCTCGAATTATACTCTGGATACCATTTGCTGATAGAGAGAGAGAGAAAGAGAGAGAGAGAGAGATGTGGAGAAGTTTTAACGAGATACATGTGTTAGTGTATCCATCATGTATATATCTGTTGAACGGAAGTGGCTTGAATTGTTTATTCGATTATTCGAATCTGCTAGCTTCTGCATCGCAACAAATTGGAAATTCTCTTTCTTTTTTTTTATCTAAAAATTCATTTGCTCTGCAATAATCAGATTGTCACAATTGCTAGTTATTTTTTTATCGATAATTTCGATGGAATTTTTGAATGGATTGATAAGTCAATGCAATACTTTCTTTATTTGTTAATTTCTTTTTCTTTTTGCTGGCAAATACGAGCGGTTTCTTAACCCTGATTTTCGTTCTACCGCTCAGAAGTGGTCATTGTAATGGATATCTCGCTGCGTATTCTCTTCTGCGTTATTTGCGGTTGTTTCCAGGTACTCAATCTCATTGACCATCATTTTTTTTATCTCTTTTCTGTTTCATATGCCCAGGAAATGGGGGGGGGGGAGGGAATTGAGTGGAGGGCATTCTTGATTCTGAAATTTTCGATTATTGATGAATCCACTCATTTTTTGCCATTTTTGCTGGAATATCTTGGGAAATAATGGAGATACGCCCTTTTTACATTCAATTCAATTTTGATTTAAGTTAGTTTTACTTTCTTAAATTAAGAAAGAAAAAGTCACTTGATTTAAGTGAGAAGAGTCACTTAATTTAAGTGACCTGCACATTCTTAAATTAAGGAAACATTTTTCTCTCTGTATAGATCAAAGCAAAACGAACGTATTTCCAGTGTTTTCGAAGATATTCTCAAAGAAAAACCTTCGAAAAATCGCTTCTTTGCTGCTAAATTGTTTGAAGAATGTTTTCCACATTTTCATGTGCATGCTCATACAGTGGAACAAGCCGTCTTTTCACGTCCCACAAAATAGAAGTGACTAAAGTTTTAGGATAGACCATACCGAAAACTTTCCAGCTTCAGCCTCTCGCCTTTGCCTCATCATCTTTGACTTTGCAAACATCTTCAAGACGAGGCGTTACTCCACGTTATTGATAAGGAAACTGCCGAGGACAAGGAAAATTATCTGGCTTCGCCATATCCCCACTTGATCGGCCTCCCCCCCCCCCCCCCCTTGCTAAACCGATATTTCAATCAATCAACTAATCCCCCCCCCCCCCTCCAAATAATCTCCCCCAAACTATTGACTACCAAAAAAAATTATCCTAAAAATCCAAAAATCATCGAAAAAAAAAAAAAAAAAACTAACATGAAACAATTGAAAATGAAATCCAATGCAATAGAGTGCAATCGTGCGAGTCACGTACAATTTCACACGTAAATTGCGGAAGCTCAACTTGGATAGGTAGTTTGAGTTTTCGATACAAGCCATAAATGGCTGTCGAAAGGGTAGAGACACGATGAAATCCGCGTACAGGATTGACTATATAAACCCTGTTCTCCCATCCCCATGTGTGTCTCGTGTATGTTTTCTCTTTCATTCTCACTGAAAGCAAAACCCAAACTCAGTACGATACACACATATATATATAGATATATATATATATATACACGCATTTAGTTGTTTCTCGTATACGAAATGCGACGATGCAGCTTCAGGTATTTTCTTTTCGGCTCGCTTGTCGAAAAACAAACGATTGAAAGTGGGTTGCCCCTCATTAAGTTGGCACTCATCGACAGTCACAATCCCCCCACCTCCCTCATTCCCCTCTTCTCTCTCTCTTCAGTTCCTTCAGAACCTTCTGTGTGCTTTGATTCTCTTTCCTGGGACTGCCCCAGGGGTGAGGGCTTTTCGCATTATATATCCCATCGGTCTCTTGAGGCCATTAAAACGAATCCCGCTGCCAATGCAGTCATCCCCCCCTCCCCCTCCCCTCCCCTCTTTTTCTCTCTTTGCACCGTTTTTCTCTCTTTTACTAACCGGCTCCGGAGTAAGACGTCACGTATGCGAAATGAATGCATTCGATATACGTGTCACGCGCACAATGAGACGAAGCTGGTGCTACCTAAGGCTTTAAATGTATCGCGACAATGCCACCAGCCACTTGACAATATCCACACGAGAAAGGAAGAGAGAGAGAGAGAGAGGGGGAGAGGGGATGAGAGGTGAATAGAAAAGAAAAAAGTGCACTGCAAAAACTAATGTTTGACATTAAGACACTTTTAAAACATTTTAAAGATTTCTTTGGTAATGACGATTCAGTTATCTCTAAGTGTTTGAATCTGCCAAAGTGTCTTATTTTTCACTGACATAATCCGATATAGTCCAACAGCAGGATATCTGGCACTCACATAATCTATAAATGTATACGTGTCCTGTCTTCGAATAGGAACTGAATTGAATGAATTTCTGGAGACTGGAAGGTGGAAAAAAATCGATTAAAAATTAGTATATTAATTTTTTTCTTATTTATTCAATCCACGTTATCATTGTTCTCATATTTGTGTAGGTAATTACAATACTTGACTGAGACACGAAAAATGTTTTACACTGATGTGTCTGAATAGCATTTAGCAACTGAGTTTTGCCATATATCTTCAAGCTCCAATGACTGAACAATTGAAAAATATCTTAATTTCAAACATAAAAAGCAGCTGCATATATTCATCTTAATTTCTCAAATACCAAATAATGTCTTGTCACTTTTTAAAACATGTATCGTTTTCCATTTCAGTTATTCAGCTTCAAGATACTTTCAAATTTAAGATATTTTTCTCTAACTGATATCTTAAATTAAGACATCTATGAAACATTAGTTTTTGCAGCAACATGACAATTTATTCGTAAATGTACACTCGCAATCGGTCAATCTCATCACAAAAGTGTGTTAACGATCTTTGTGTGTGCGTACGGCCACTGGAATACAAAAAAAAATAGGAGGAAAAAAAAACCACCAATAATAGGATCACGGGTATTAGTTGGGGATTACGGAAATCCCTCGAATGCAAATCTGAATCCAAACCCCCCTCCCCCCCTGCCTTGTACCGCGCGCAACGATCTATATATGATGTGTAATTTCTTTTTTGCGTGCCAGATACAAATCGAGTTTTGTAACGTTTTCTGTTTTTTTGTCTCATTTCAGATAACACAAATACTCGACCACTGTGTAACATACAGCCACGGGCCTCGTATTTTATCCATGAACCAACATTTGTTATCGAGTTTAAACACAATAGTTTAATAATCATCGTGTAAGTATTTATGAAATTATTACTAATTCTTATTTACGTTTTTTTATTTTTTTATTCTAGTATTCGTGGGATTTTGTGAAAATGATTTTTTCATGTCTTATCGTTTGAAGAAAATGTTTTTTTTCTCAAATCTTATCACTTGAAAAAATGATTTTTTCAAATTCTTTTACTTGGAAAAATGATTTTTTCTTTTCAAGTATTATCACTTGAAAAAATAATTTTTTTTCAAGTCTTATCACTTGAAGAAATGATTTTTTTCTATTTTTTTACTTGGAAAAATGATTTTTTAAAGTCCTTTCACATCAAAAAGTCATTCATTCAAGTCAATAGTTATAAAAAAAATATGCATTTGTCAAAAATTTAAAAAAAAATTACAAGTGCAAATTTTTTAAAAATATCATTTAAATAACGTTTTATTTTCAAGTTTTTTCGATCCAGCATATATAATAGGTACATTCTGAAGGCTGGCATTAAAAAAAAACTAAAAAAGCAAATTTTTCAAATATTTCTTTTCTCTCAAAAATCCGAAAAATTGTTAAATGTTGGCTAATTTTTATTATAACATCAAAATTCTGTCTATTAATCTTGAAATCTCTTGATTGACCCTCGACCAGTCAGTCCCCCTCAAGTTCTTTGAAAAAAAATCCATAAAAACCCAAAAAATCATTAAAAATCTCCTAATTTTATTGCTCCAAAAAAAAAAACGCGTAATTCTCACAGAATAACACCAGTAAATATGAGAGAAATAAATTTTTCATCACACAACAAGTAACTGTGAAATTTTTCCCAGTAGACTCTTGTAGATCGTACATTTTCACGAGTTATAAGATCGCGATCCTGGTTTTGTTTATGCGATAGAGGAGATAACAGAAGGTGGCCTCTTTTGTCCATGGGGGGGAGGAGGGGGGGGGGGGGGGTGGTTTTTCACGGGCTACATAACATACACACGAAGAGGACAAATACGCACACATATATATATGTGTATATATATATATATATAGATACCGTTCGCAAAATAAATTCAGCTGCCACGATACTTTCCCTACAATTCTCTCTCTTTTTTTAACCCTTTTTTTTTTTTTGTTTTTTTTTTTCTCACTACAAACTCTCAAACCAGCTCATAACCAGCCAGTATAGTGTAGCATAACGTTGGGATGAATAAAGGATACATAGGGCCGGTTGACGCAAATTCTAGAAACTTTATCGCGTCATATTTCATCGCTGCAAAATCCCCACTGTGCGACTGTAGAATAGACTTACAGTTTAAAAAAAGGGCCAAAAATGCGAAAAAAAAAACCTTTAAAAACCTGTTTAAAAAAAAGGGGATAATGAAAAAAAAATGAGAAAAGTGTGTTTTTCACTGGGGAAATGTAGAAATTTTTCGCAGCCAATCTTGACTTTTCTTAAGCGATAAGTGACAAGGGGTTACGAGTAGACATCGTGCTATCTGTTTAAAAACGAAAGGAAAAAGGAGTAGAAGCGAGCTGCAAGAGAGAAAAAAAAAAAAAGAAAAAGAGAAAGAGACAGAAGTGAATAACGAAAAAAAAAAGGCACAGAATCCCTCTTTGCAGTCTTAACCTAACGGTTACCTCTCTCGTGTGCTGCCTCTTCTCTTCTCTTCTTTTCTCTTCTCTGTGTGTGTGTGTCTGTTGGAACCAGGCGAAAGATACCAAAGGCACGTTCACCGGTCGTCTTCGTAGTTGCTGAAAAAAGAGAGAACCGATATCAGAGGAGAGAACGTCTCTCGTGTAGTCACTGAGTATAGGTGAAATGTTAAAGTACGAAAGAAAGAAAAAGACAGAGAGAGAGAGAGAGAGAGAGAAAAGTAAGTGAGAGGTAAAGACGTAGAAAATGCCTCTAGTGAAGGAGGATGGCTAGGTTTTGGAATAGAAGGTGGAAATACACACACACACACACATACAGGAGAAGGGAACGCGCGCAGGGGCCTCGGTTTATATGTGTGCGTGTTTAGTGTGCAGGAGTGTGAGAGAGAGAGAGATAGAGAGTGTGTTCACAATCGGGTTTTGCGGAGAGGCAAGGGGGGGGGGGGGGGGGGGTAGAAAAGGGCAGGAGGGGCAGTGCTGTGCAGAAGCACCGTGTGAGTCAGAGAGAGAAGGAGGGGAGGACATTAAAGGGCGAGAGGGAGAGGGAAAGACCGGGTCGAGCGGCAACGCTGGATTACCTTCCAGCCCGATAGGGGAACCCATCCCGTACGTATCCAAGTGGTAGTAGGGGGGGGGGGGGGGGGTGGCCTTGTGGTGGGGATGGCAACGCTCTCTTGCCCCGCTGGCGGTTAGTTTCGCCGCTGCTGTCGTCGTGAGCAGATCGAGCATTCGTATTGAAACTTCGTTAAGAAAAATTACGGAATTGTTTCCCTTTTTTTTTACATACACAAACACAAACACACACACACACAGACAGAAGAAAGTTGTGAGTGAGTTTTTTACGAGCCCATTTAATCAACGAATTATATTTTTTTTATGTTCAATTTTCAATGAATTTACCAAAGTTTTATTATTAATTGTCTTGAGAGGAAAAAAGTGGAAAAAAAATGGAACTTGTTGCAGAGTTTGTGTCTTTGAGAGCATGAAAGTATCAAATTTTACGGAAGGATATTTTTTCCAAACACACATACACACATATATATATGTATATATAGAGAAAGTGGTGAATTCAAGTGATTTCCTGTGTTCCAAGTGTATTAAAACGTAATTTCGGCGTTTTTAAACGTTTTTTCTCTTTTTTTTTTGGGTCTATTGTTTATCGTCTATTCTGAGTACATATACGAGGATTATAATGTGTTTGGAGCAGTGAATCTTGTGTTTTTCTGTGTGTTTTCATACTTGTAACCGACAGACGTGGAATTGGTGACGACATTTATTAAGTTCAAGTGAAACACACGAAAAAGAGAGAAAGAGAGAGGAAAAGAGCAGACTATATATCTGCAGCAGGCATCAAGAGCCACTGAGGGAGAATACATATATTTTTTTCATCTCCCCCCTCTCTTGCTCCTTTTTTTCATCCCCCCCTCTATACATATAGCGTGTGTCTGTCTGGATGAAAGTGGTCCACTAACTGTGACACAGTGTGTCCTGCTGTTGAATTTTTCAATTGCTATTAAATCATAAAAAAAGTAAAAAAAATTTAAAAAATTTAATTCCCCAAATTTCACTTTTTCAATTTATTTATTCCTCGTTTTTCAACGAGTTTTTAAAGTTAGAGGCTCTCTTTGAAATTTTGCTCTCTCTCTTAGAATCAGTGATCGTGATTATTTTGGAAAATATTTCATATATTTATTTTTAAACGTGTGACAGTGATAATTGGTTTGTTGTACGATATGTGCGCAAGTTTTGCCACTGGATTCACTCAGCCTGTGAGTACTGACACTTTTTTCGTTTTTTTAAAAGGTTTATTGTGTTGTTAGAGAAATACTCGGTTTTACGAAATACTTTTTTTTAGAGTCGTGGCAAAAAAAGGGAAATTTCGGAGACTATTTGATGGGAATTTTCGGAAACGTGATTTTTAATTTTTTTTTCAATGGGAAGATTGTTATAAAATCTGTGAGTTTCAGAGGAAATTCAAAGGAATTTATGAGTCTTGAGGAGAATTGAGACAAAAATTCTACAAATTACTTGAATTTTGAATTTTTTTTTTGAATTTTTCCTATTTTTACGAAATTTTCGAGAATCAATTAAGCTGGAATTTATAAATTTCAGTAAAAATTGTGATTTGTTTGAAATTTTTTGGATTTTCGGAAAATTCAGACGGAAATTTTGAACAGTGTATCAGAAAAAAAGGCAAAAGATGAATTTCGTGCATTAAAAAGGGAAAAAAGTCGAAACACTAAATCTGCTCTGCTAAAAACTTTTTATTTGTGTTCTAAGCGTTTTTTTTAACTGTTTCCTATTAGTTATTGGCTCCAAATGAATCCTGCACTTTTGTGGCGAGACTAAAATTTCGGAATGGACTCTAAAAAGGGTCTCAAAGCTTTAATGAATAAAAAAAATTGAAATAAATGGAAAAAGGCTTCAAAAAAACACTTATTAATCGTAATTAATGAGTAATTCACTCTTTGTTTACACTTTTGAAGATTTCCATCTGAATTTTCCGTTCAAAATTCCCGAAATTTTGAATAATTCACATTTCTACTGAAATTTCAGATAATTACGTCATTGAAAAACGAAAATATAATCGATTTTCAAGGAATTTCACGCTTGAATATCAATGAAATTTGTAAATTTCAGTTAAATTATTTCTTGAAAGTTTAGTAAAAATAGGAAAAATTAAAAAAAAAATTGAAAATTCTACTCAAGACTTATAGATTCCTTTGAATTTCCTCTGAAAATCACAGATTTCATAACAATCTTTCCATTGAAAAAAAAATTAAATATCACATTTAAGAAAATTCCCATGAAATTGTTTATTTGTGCATGATAAATAAATAAATCAGGATGTTATCCGAAATTTCTTTGAATTCCCACACACACATACACACAAAAACACATTATAAAGCCACATTCCAATTACGAGTGTGCGAAAATTCAAGCTTTTGCCCTTTTTCAACTCAAACTCAACTCTTTTCACAAAAGCTCTGAATGAAAAACGTCTCTTCGTATTACTGCATCACTCGTTTTAGAATAAAAAAGCAAGATATAATGATGATATGAGAGAAATAGTGTCGGGGAGACCTTGGCCTGTGATGTCACATATACACACACACATACACACATATACATATATATATAAATAAGCGGCGTTTTCTCGTATTTTGCTCCAAAACGGTACAACCATTCGACGACACTCCTATTTGCTCTCACAAAAAGTGAATGGTAAATAACTCAGTATATATATATATACATATATATATATATATATATATATATATATATATATGTGTGTATGTATGGCTTTTATGTTAATTTTTTCACACGGGTGTTCGATATAATGTATTCCGTAATACATAATAAAAATAAGTGTAGTTTTAATGGACAATAAAATGTATTTTACTGTGTTTAACAATGGAAAAAAAAAAAAAAAATTTGGAAAGAAAAAAAGTAGGAAAAAGGTCTCGAAGGTTTTTTTCGGGTAGGACTCGCGAGTTTATTCCACACACACAAATACAAACACAGTGGGTGTATTCTTGGGGTAAAAAAAATCCAACGGTTGAGATCTGATTGTATATATATACTCTTTTTTCTCTCTTTTTCCCCATTTAACCCGAGACACAACGAGCACCAGGTGTCCACCGTGATAGTTGAGAGATGAGTTCACGCCATATCATGTTCAATTTCCCCCCTTTTTTTTCTTCATTTCTTTCACTTTCTCACTCATTTCATTTTCTGCAATTTAGTGGAACAATAAAATCGTCGGGCGGCATTTTAATAAAATTCGGTAGCAATAAAATACAAATTTGACTTTTTTATCACTATAGTATTACTATAGTGATTAGTGATAAAAAAAAAAGTATAGTAATACTGAAGGAATAAAAAAAAAGGCAAAATTGAGGAAAAAAAAATGGAAACAAGAAAATTTGCTTAATTTCAGAAAAGTGCAGACTTTTGCACCTTTGGGTTAGGCAAAAGATTAAAATCTGGTAAATTTCTTTAAAAAAAAGGGGAAAAAAACAAAAATTTAAGATTCAATATGAAAATTATTGACTGTCTCATAACTTTGTGATAAATAATTGTTTTTCTGCATAAAATAATACGCTAGTTAAATAAAATACTAGTGGTTAAGTGATTAATTATCAAAAAATTAATATAATTCCCAAATTTTTCTTCAAATTCGCTTTAAATACCAAGAAATAAATTTTTTTATAATGAATATTAATTTTTGGCTGTTTTTTTTTAATGCTTGACACTCAACGACTAGTGCGAAAAAGTATAGAACTACTTTATAATAAGAAATTGAAAAGTTATAAATACAATATTAAAATATTGTCAATTCGCGACATTTCGCTCATAATTTAAGTTTCTCCAGGCTTTCGAAATTCTTCGTATTTCGTCAAATTGATTAAATAAATCCATGTTGAGTCCCAGCAACATTGCGAATTATCCCAAACAATAAATAAATACACAATAAATAAATTTTTATTTTCCACTATCGCACATTTCTCGATCTCCATTTTTCTATTGTTTGATAAACTAATAATTTAATTTTTTAAGATGCATTTTCATGTTTGCCTGTCTATTTTTTCCTGTTTTCTCGTATCTTTGATGCATTACTCTCTGAAATAATATTCATCCAGTTTATGCATATAGATACACATTTTGATCGTGGAAAAGTCGAGGATCGAATAGGAGAGAGAGGGGGGGGGGAAGGGTGGCAATATATATGCGACAGACTGAAGTAAGAGTGATGAAGTGCACCTAGTTTCCGCGTTCCATCGTCAATCGATAGACAGACACTTGATACGAGTACATCGCACGAGCCAACGAGGTTTGTCTCTCCTACCGCCAGTCAGTTATTTATTTAGCTATTTTTCCTATTTTTTTTAACACTTCTTTTTTGTACAGTAGTACACCGAACGACTTTTCTGAATATCGATTATCCCTTGTGCCAATGAAAAAGGCAATTGAAAAAAAAGGAAAATGATTAAAAAAAAGAGGGAAAAAACGAAAAATGTTCAAAAAAAGGGGAAAAAAACCATAACCATGTATACGAACAATATTCACAAAGTGCGTGGACCGTATGTGTCACAGTCAATATTGCATGAACCTCTCTTTTCTCTCGCAATTTTGTTCTGAAAACGATACGACTAGTGGTTTTTTTTCTTTTTTCGGGGCGAGATGAAAATAGAATCAAGAAAATGAAAAATAACTGGTTGAAAAATAATATTGGTGACTAATCACGAGTGACAGATGACGTATAAAAAACAGAAACAGGAAAAAAAAAAGAGAGAGAGAAAGACTCCAAATCAAGAGTATAATATCGAGATTAACTCGACTCACTCGGGTTTATTGTGTTTCTCCTTTGTACGTTTGTTAAATTGACATGCGAAACAAGAAGGATAAAAAAAAAAAAGTTGAAATGAAAAAAAATTCCTCTGTTAGCCATTGAAAACTAACCATTGTTCTTCGATCATAAAATAAATCCAAGTCATATTCGACTGTTCTGAGAGTATGAGAATTAGTTATTTCGCCTGGTGATTCTTCAAAAACCTGTGGCGCTTGCCCCCTCCCCCTTCTTTGATCCCCCCCCCCCCCCCTCTTTTCATCTTCATCTCTCTCACTCGCCGATAAACTCTTGCGTACATAATGATAGAAAAATTACTGCGATTAAGGCCAAGAAAGCATCCACAAGTCCCGCGTGTCCGCCATTTTCTCACAACACCTGCGAATTACAGCGTAATTGCTGCGCCTTCCATCTTCTGGCTATTCGTTCATGGGAACTCAAGCCATTTCATTGTTTAACACCGCTTGAAAGAAGGAGCAAGAGAGAGAGAGAATGAGTGAGAGAGAGAGGTGGTGGGTAGAGCACCGAGATACCCCCAAGATTCCAGAGAGAGGAGAGGAGCAAACGAGTGGAGGGGGGGAGGGGGGATTTGCTGTATTTTCAAGACACGAAGGAGTTTTGTATTATAAGTGCAGTTCATCTGGGGTAGTGAGAGGAGGAAAAGGGAGGGGGGAGGGGGGGTGTTGTACGCCAACGTTGGCGGCCTGTCGAGAAAAGCGTGCAATAATAATACCCATGTCGAATCGAAAATTTGAGCTTTGTACAGTGCAGTTTACTGTGGAATGCCCTGATTTTTTTGCCTTTGCAATGGCAATTTTATTCTTTTTTTAAAAAATTAAGAAAAATATAATGTATGGAATGGTGGAGAATCATTTATTACTGATTATGACCCATAAATCGGCGTGACAGAAGAGAACACGCCTTAATTCAAGGTCATCTATTGTTCAAGGACACGGTTCATGTTTCAACCGTGATAATCCTCTGTTGCCTCTCCTTGATACTCGTATTCTCTTTTTTTTTTTTTCTCGTTTCATCTCTCCTCTTCTGGACTCTATCCTGTGCACATTGATTGAAATCCGTATGAGATATCTCATGCAAGAACAGCCTCGTAATTATGTATATATCATCGTGCATTAAACTCGTGTATACATATATACATACTTTGGTCCATGAGCAGCTGGGCACATTCGTATTTCATATATATATATATATGTGTATGTAAAACTTGCGGCTGTTAGTGCGGTTGGAGGATAAAGTCTTGAGAGCATCAACAGTGCAAAAACAACATATTGTAGAGCAAATAACTGCACGTGTCCAATTAGAAATTGCAATGCTACCAACACCAGGTTTTTACGTCAAAGGCTAAATGTGAAATAGCTGTTGTGACGGTTTTGGTGAATTATCCTAAATTTCGAGGAAGTGACAAAGATTTGAGGTAGTATCTCAGTTTACGGTTGATAAAATAGGAAATTACTGAGAGTTTGGAGGTTTATTTCTAGATTATGATCAAACTATTCGCAAGTCATATCTTCAAATTGTTTCAAATTACTGATCTTTTATTATATGCATGAGAAAGAGAAAGAGGCAAATGTTCATGACTACCTTCTAATTAAATATCAGGAGAGACTGGGGCAAAATGGACCTCCAGGGTAACATGATTCATGATTTTTTTTCGGAGTGAAGGACTCGGTGAAAAAATCGGAAAAAATTTGACAAGATGCTCCAATAAATGGACATTGTTAGTGAATTTTTTGAAATTTTTTTGAAGACCCCTTCACTCTAAAAAAAAATTGCAAATCTATATTTTCAGTAACATTGATAATTCATATCTCATACACGGTCAAAAATTCTGAAAAATGTAAAAATATATGATCTTCAATACAGCATCAAAAAAAAACAGTGTATACTACCTTTAAAAAAAGATGGAAAAAGTCTTTATCATCATGAGAAAATTGTGCGTGGAAGAGGAAGCGGAATTGACGCGTTGTAATGACGCTCAGCCGAATCTCTTGCATCGTCTAGTGTAATTTCCTCGTAATTATCACAGGTAGTATAATAATTCTGGTCGTAATGAACCATTTATATGATTAATAGAGGTTGGCTCTGGAAGGAGAATCGCGTGTGTGTATATGTATATGTGAGTAGTTTAGTGTTGGTGAGGGAGCAGCAGAAAGGTACGAGGCAATGTTGGAATGAGAGGGAGCTTGACCAACTCGATACGAAGGTTTATCCTCTCTCTCTCTCTTTTTCTGCTTCTTGTGTGCTCCAAGGTATGCTATTATCATAATTGCTGCCAATAACGGCCCATGATTGGTGCACTTGACGCTTTTCGGTACTGCCTCTCTTTTTTCTTTTTTTTCGGAAGTCAATTCGACACCGCGAGAATCCCTGAATCTTCATTCTCCTCTTTTTTTCCATTTATTCTCTCTCTCTACTTCTATTCAACATTTTTGGTTTTGCCGGTCCTTTTCCCTTGATCCTCCACTTCCCCTCTTCTCTACTCGAGCACAAGAAGAGTCGATATGCGGAGAGTGCAGCCTGGAGTTGGCCAGCACTGTTGGAGTTGAAAATAAGAGAAAGAGAGAGAGAGAAAAAAAAAAAAGGAAGCACCCGAGGACAATTAAGAGAACTCTAGAGAGTTTTCAAGTCGACGTATTCTCTTCACGGTGATTCCGTACGTCTTTGCCAGTTCTGTTTCGTTGGCTTTTCCCTAGAATTCACTGTCTCCCTTAGCTTCTGGTTGCTTCACTTTACCCCAGTTGTCTCTCACACCACTCTGCTGAGTCTCAACGCTTCTCTCTTCTCTCTTCTTCTCATCTTCTCTTTTTGCCCTCCAGTGGTATAGATAAATAAATATATATATATATATATATATATATTATATATACAAGTACAGAAGTACTTGGAAAAGTTGGGCTGCAGCATACGGTGGCTCTAACGTTCAAATAAATAAAGGAGAAACATCGAAAAGTCCTGTTTTTCCTCTCTAGATATCTACCAAACACACTTGGCCTCTGTAACCCACTATATTCCTCCTCCTCCTCCTCCTCTTCTCCCTCTCTTTCTCTCTCTTTTCTTTCTCCCTTGAGGACTTTGTTTCTCCGTGTTTTTCTTCAATTTTATCTCTATTTTGTTTTATTTCATCAGCCATTTTTTTTTCCCCCTTATTTTTGTTGTTACTCGTTTGCTTTTCCGCTCGAGTGGAGCTTTTTTTTTTCATGAAAAATTTCCCATTGAAGTTACAACGTGAAATTGATTGGAATAAGGCTAAGGACATTACGAAATTCTTGGATTTTGCGCAATTATAAGGATTGTTATTCAATAAAAATCACATTATTAATCAATTCTTCGCTTTTTTTTTCTTCTCAATTCATGAAAAAATTCAGTGCAATTGAAGGGGAAAAATCTGCATTAGTGCAGTAGTGCATACTCTTCGTAACAGACGAGTAAATAGGAATAAAATTAGCGTCTCACAAATGGACACCCAGAGAAATGAAATAAAAGGATGACTCGTTCGTTGGTTCATTAGGAATCATTCCCTCTCCTCTGCCTCATTCTTTCCTTTTTTTTTAAAAAAAACCTCTCATTCTCATTCTTTTCTTGCACAAACTCTCGCTCTTTTTCTCTGAGTGTATATGTATTGAGCGATATAGCCAGTTGGTGGGCCCATTCTCTTCTTCGTGTTCCATCTGGGATACCACCGCCAACGACTTTACCAGGGGCAGTGCAATGAAATGATCCGATTGTACATCGTTCTCTCTCTACCAGTGAAACGACCGTGACTCCTAGGGTCCCGGTTAATTAACGCTACTTGCCTCAGGGGCTTTTTTCAGAGAATGTAAAAAAATATATTTATATATATATAGATGTATGTATCCTTGCAACTACACATATATATATATACACAGCAGAGGTCAGTGAATTCACTTTCAAATGAGAAAATCTCGACTGGATTTTCTTTAAAAAAAACAAAAAAAATTCATATTTTTTTGATACACATAGAGGTTTTTGTACCTGACGTCAAAAACATGCGTTTATTCGACGAAATCCGAATAAATCCGGAGCTTAGTATCTCTCTGTTGGATGAACAAATAATACCGAATAACTCTCGAGATAATAGAGAGCGAAAAATATAAATGAAAGCTAAAATCTATATGTGAAACATTGAAATGACGCTCATCTCCAGCGAGATATGACTGATGCTCAGTCAAGCATAGAAATGTACATACCCGGAGAGTTTCTAGAGAGAGAAAGAGAAAGGAAAGCTCATTATTTCGTACAAACGTATGTGACAATTTTTTTCTCTTCAATATCACATATTTCACATATTTTTTTTGCATCTTCTGTATTATGATGATTTTTATTGTCGTTTGGAGAACTAGTCTGATATGAAATATTTTTGAGATGCTGAAAGAAGTTTTCATGGTTCAAATTTTCATTGCAAGAACGAAAATCATTCGAATATCCAAGAAAAACCATCGAATATTGAATTATTCGATCGAATATCGAATTATTCGATCAAAAATTGAATATTAGATTTTTCAAATTATTCGATCGAAAATCGATTTCCGAATAAACCCCTATTTTCTGTAATTGTATTTCGAGTTATTGCAAACATAAACTCATAATTAAATATAAAACTACCCAACTAAAAAAAGAAGCAGTCACAAAGCAAAAAGCACTATTATAAACCTGCAATTCCCAGTATAAAAAAACCTCTTTATTTTGCACTCTTTATAAATACTGCAAAACTTGCACACGCCATGTGGACACCCCGATAGTCAGACAGACGCTAGAATATTACATATATATCAGCAAAAAAAATAAAAAAATCAATGAGAAAAAAAAAAATAAGCCCAAGCGAGATAGTCTGCACCCTTTACACAAACCGGACTTTCCTATGCAAATGATCAGGTATAGAACCACGTCAGCATTTCACGCGCTTCATACTTATATACCTCCTCTCTATATTCTTCCAGTTGTGTTATCTCCCATGTACTTGGTCTTTACTCAAGTTTTGTCATCCAATAAAATCAGTAAAAGCAAAAAAAAAATAATTCTTTGCAAAGCAACTTCGAAAGATCATAAACTTGACATACGTAGTACTAATGCGCAGTTCCATTTGTCCAACTGAAATCATAGGCATATGATTGAAGGAGACTATAGGTGGAAGGGTAAAGAGATTATCGTTTGCCTAAAGTAGAGAGGGGGGGGGGGACAGGCATTACAAGGGTGACACGCACGGCTTGAGCGATTATATCGATAATAGCTCCCGAGGGAATTGATCCAGGGGATGTCATCCTCGTCATTTTCACCCAACTAAATTCAAGACCCTTTTTTCACGTATATATATGTATATATATAAGACTCTCTTCTCGTATCTATCTTTCTGCACCGTTAACAGCCTCATTCTCCACGAGACATCGCGATTTTTACACTCCCTTTGTCTACTTCCCCTCTTCTTTTCTCTCTCTCTCTACTCTGTCTTTCTCGACACTTTTAAGATGATTATAATCTTGAATCTCATTCATCTTTCGCTACCACTCGCTTCGTTACTCTCAGCGTTTCACGCGTATGCTAGAATGATTATGTTTTTTTTCCACTGTTTGCCTCTCGTTTTTTTTTCCTCGTGGTCCTCGAGAAGGAGAGGGAGGGAGGGAAGTCAGGCACTTTAATTATTCTTGGAGGAATGCAATTTATTAGATTGCCGGTTTGATAACACATGGAGTATCTGAAGATTTTTTTTTTTATGAGGTTCAGTAAAGTGAATTGGATTGAATCTTTTGATTGACACAGTTGTGTGCTGCTTGAGTTCTTTGTCGATTTCGTGGGGCAATGAGATGGAACGGTGATAAAATTGAAGGAATCTCGGGGGATTTGATTTTTTTATCAGCAATTTTAAGGATGTTTTACAGGTATTGTTAGCGAGAATTTTGAGGCATCTGAACATGAAAAAATTAGTTTTTAAATTCCTCATTTTAAATATTATATTATTATCATCACATTTCACAGATATTTTTTTTATTCTTCATTTAATTAGTTTGAGTTTTCGAAAAAAGTGTCGCTTTTACGGGCAAGTGACAATTTTTCATTGATTTTTATCAATTTCAATGGCAATCGATTTAATCATCGAATAAAATGATAACGTTTATCTGTCGAGTTATCTTTAATCCATTTCCGGAGTTTGATTGAATTTTGACAAATATTCGGAAAATTTTAGACGATTTAAAAAAAGTTTCATAAGAACAATGTTTAAAGTTTTTTGAAAAATTATAATTTCCTTACGCTGTATGAAAAAAAATGACAATTTTTTATATTCCGAATTCTTCGAAAAATCTGAAAAAAAAAAAAATCATGACATTTTTATCATTTTTCAATCTCTCAAAAATACCTGTAGAACATCCTTGAGTGTAATATCGAATTTTATTGAAATTGAAATAATAATTGAGAGGAATTGGAACTTTTAATGCTGTTTTGAAGAGAATTATTGGTTCTCACGTCTCATGAGTAATGGAGATTGTAGTGATAACGCGAGACGTGTCATGAATCATGCTTTACTGAATGGAGGAAAGTGGGGCAAAATGGACTTTCGATGTAACACGATTCAGGATTTTTTTTCGGGGTGAAGGACTCGATGGAAAAATCTGAAAAAATTTGAGAAGATGCTAGAATATGTGGACGATGTTGGTGAATTTTTTCAATTTTTTTTGTTGACGTCTTCATTCTCAAAAAAAATCGGAAATCATTTCAACTCGCATAACTTGATGAAAACGAATTTCCAAGGTCTTATAAAAAAATTAATTAGTGGAATGTGTTTTATTCATGTATTTACGTTCATCACGCATTCAATTGTGTCCTCGTGCATGCTGATAGATAAATAAATTACTCAGGCACCCATGATGTACGTAATAAAGTATCGAAAAGACACTTAATTACAAAAAAAATAGTGCGAAATTGTTTTTTTTTTTTTTTTTGTAATAAAAAACTTGTAAACAGTCAAAACATTTGCTGCAATTCACGTGGAGGGATAAAATTTCAACTACGTGACTAGAATGTGCTACAAAGTATACATATATATATATATATATATGTTAAGCACAATTTGTGAAGGATTTTCATTTATTTTGTGCTGAGAAATATAATAAATTCTTGAATTACATTGTCAACACCTAAATCATCAAAAAAAATTGGATAAGACATTAATTCAGTGACATATAGCGTGTGATTGTCACTAGATGAAAGAAGAAGGAAAAAAAAACAACAATGACAAGATTTCATTGTTGCTTGCTTTTTGTTCATGTCTCATAGGCTAGGAACGATTGAATTGATATTTCGTGAACGTGCTTTGAATAGTTTCCTTTTCGCCTTCTTCACGAGTATGAATAAAGAAAGTGTAAAAAAAAGGGGGGGGGGGCAGTTGCAGCCTGAAGGTGAACACGAATGGGTCTGAAGGGAGAGGCCGATTCACGTGCTCATATATATATATATATATACAACAAAAGTACACTTTCTTCTCCAAAGGCAATTCGAACGATTTTTCTCTCAGTTTCTCTCTCTTTCCACCTACTTTAGGCCCTCGACCCACACGAAATCTCTCGTTGCAGCTTTTTACCTGAGAAACTTTACCTGAGAAATTCACTTCCCAGGAATGTAAAATCCCTTGGAAAATCCATACACAAACCTGGAGGCAGCCCCATAACACTTCAGAGGCTCTCTTCCATCTTTTTCTCTCTTTCTCTCTTTTTTTCTCTAGTTTCTTCAATGTATTTGGCCCTGAAGCCCATCTAAGGATAAGCGGATTTAGACTCTCGATTTCTTTGGGTAGAATGCGCACGCATTTTATCCATAGCCCCCTAGCCTTTACAAGATATTGTACAAACTACTGCCTTATACCTTTCGAAAAAATTCAAACGATTTTCCCTAAACTAAAGTCGACCTCAACAACCATTCAACTGTACACATTTAACCCCCGTACCGAAAAATCATTGCCACTGTTACAAACTCATAACACTGCTTTCAAACCATTTTCTGGATGAACTTTCCTACTATTCTCCTTTTTTTTTTTCTGTTATGTACTCGGTTTATTGGAAGAAAAACGATGAGCACAACAAAAACGGTTATAGCCTGTTTCAGAGCTATAAATATGTAGTTTTAAACCTGTACATGGGCTTAATTCAAATTGTCTGTAAAGAAAAACACCATCAGATTTTACGTCAGTTCCTCTCTTTTTTTTTAAATTTATTCGTTTTAAATGGAAATTTATGATGTTCCGGATTTTTTTTGGAGTGAAGGACTTTGCAAAAAAATCTGAAAAAAATCTTCGAATGAGTGAAAATATTGGAGATGGATTTTTTTTAATGATTCCATTGGAAAGCTGAGGAAATTTTAGTCGGAAAACATGTGCGAGAATTTATTTTTTCAAATTTTTTAAGAATTCGATTTTTTTGGGCATTTTTGAGGGGTAAAAACCTTTCGATTTTTGAGCAGATTCAGTTTTTTGGGAATATCTCTGGTTCTATTGGTCGTAGCGACCTGGGACCGATTTTAAATGAAAGATGAGATCATTTGCCATCGATTCATGGGATTTTGGATTCAAAAATATCGATTTTTCATATAGTTATAGGACAAAAACCGATGGTCATAATTTTTCTCAAAAGTTCCCATAACTATCTGAAAAATCGATATTTTCAAATTCAAAACCCCATAAATCGATGGGAAATGATCTCACCTTTCATTTAAAATCGGTCTCAGGTCGCTACGACCAATAGAACCAGAAATATTCCCAAAAAACTGAATTCGCTCAAAAATCAAAAGCCTTTTACCCCTCAAAAATGCCAGAAAAAATCGAATTTTCAAAAAATTAAAAAAAATTAATTCTGGCACATGTTTCTAGACCAAAATTTCCTCAGCTTTCCGATGGAATCATCAAAAAAAATCTATCTCCCACTGATTCATTATAATGTCCATTTTGCCCCACCTATAGCATGTTCGTGAATTTTTTCAATTTTTTTGGTGGAGTCCTTCAATATTAAAAAAAAATAATAATACCTCAATTGATAAAATTGATACAATTTAAGTAATTCAAGTACATCGGATGAATGACTCATTCCGAGTTTTAAAGAGTCTGTGTAATTTTCTTAACTGATACAGAGAGGCTGACGTGGCGCCAATCATTCATACAAGTGTGTTAGATTAATTCGTTGTAATAGAATAGTTTATTACGAACGATTCAGTCATAATCTTCTCAGCATTTTCGTGAAAAACCCTTTTAAAAAAAAAGGGAGAGTCCTGTTCAGTGTGAAAATCTACTCACTGAGGCACTTTTTTTAAGAGGGCTATCCAATGACGGTCATAAAATGGCCGTTTTCTGCGATTTTTATAGCACGAATGATTGGAGCAAGAGGCATTTTCACCGATTCACACACACACAAACACACAAAATGACAAATAGAGAGAATTTCTCTAGCTTTCAGATCCATCGTCAATCCTCTTTTTAAAAGGAAAATGAATGAATGCAGCTAGTCTTAGCGATATCCAATTTATCGTCGTTTTTTATGGAGCTGGTAAAAGTTACGACTCGGAATAAAATCGTTTTGAAAAGAAAAAAAAAAAAAAGAGGAATTACCTCAAGTAACAATTAAACTTTTTCATTACCAGAGATTCAAGAAAAAAAATATTTTCGCAATTTTTTCATTTTAAAATAATTTATTTATTCAATGAAATGAAATTTTTTTTTGTTGTATCACTAATAGAAAGAATATTTCATAAACTTCAAGTCAAAGGAATATATGTGGAATTTAAAGGTGAGCATAAAGTTGAGAAACTTTTAACCTGTAGAATATTTTCTCGCATACATTGCGAAAAAGGCTATTTGCTTTTTAGATCAAATAAAGTACCTCATTTTATTACTCTGACTGTGTATTTGTGTGTGTGTGTGTGGTTGGTCATATGAAGAGAGAGAGAGGAATTGCCTTTATCGATTCTCCTCTCAAAGATATTTGCATTTTTCGTGGGAAAAAAAGTGAAAAAAAAGGGATTTAGTGGTGAATATTTCTATCGTTGAATAAAACTCCAGAAAATATTTTAATTAACAGGTAAAAGTAATGATAGAGCTCGTACATATAACGGATCAATCACACTAATTAATTTAAAAAAAAAAAAAAATACCTTCAATGAAATCAATTCAATTTGACGTGAGATAAAATGCAGCAAAAAGTAATTGAAACAATAGTACAAATTGAAAATGAAACAATAGTATTGAATTAATGGCAGCTAATAGAAATCAACAATAAACATAGTATTACCAGGCTGTACTGTTATTTTGAATCAAACTGAGAGTGATTAAACACACGTGGTGTATTGTTCTCATGTACTATATATGTGTATTTGTACATGTCTACATGAACTGATCGATGCCGGATGAGGTTATTATGTTTCAGTTTGAATTTTCAGTGGGAAGGACTGTATCACGAATTACTTACTCCTCACCTCAATCCAGATACATAAATATCATGTCATCGTGGAATTTATACTGGTCTCTGGCCAAGAATGTATATATAATGAGGCATATAATATAGAGAATATTATGCAAAATTATTCATGTACTAGCTCTTCGAGTACTATCCAGTTCTGGACCACTATATATACAACTTTGTGGTAGTTTTGAGGTGTTTGGAGATAGTCTACTTGGGGTAGTATCACAGTGAAGTGGAATACAGTTAACTCCTTATTTTTTTGATGCCGCATTGGAGATCATGGTTTTTTACATTTTTCTGGATTTTTTCGTAATTTTTGATCGTTTAAATAAACGAAATAACGAAATTACCAAAGAACCACAGGGTTGATCCATTTTTTTGAGAGTGAAGGGGACTTCAAAAAAATTTCAAAAAATTCACTAACAATGTTCACTTATTGGAGCATTTTGTCAAATTTTTTCAGATTTTTTCACCGAGTCCTTCACTCCGAAAAAAAATCATGAGTCTCTTCTAATAGAAGAAAAAAATATTCAATTCTCAAAAAAATTATATTCCCAAGCTGAAGATATGATTCTCGAATAGTTTAATCCCTTTTTTCGAGTAAATTGCACGTTTTCCCGAATTGTCAGTAATTAATTGAAAACTAACCGAAAAATTCTCATCTCTTTTTTCTATTTTATCGATTGTATTCTGGGATACTGCCTTTAATACTATGAAAAAAAAATTTTATGCCTCGATATTACTCTCTTTTTCCGAATATAAATTGAATTAAATGGAAAAATCTCCCTCAAATATTGATGCTGCCGTTTTTTTTCCTCCTCGTTCTATCCATAAAAAAAAAAGAAGAGAATTTCATTTTCAACCCTTTTTTTTCCACTCTTTTTTTGGTAAAGCCGGGTGAAGTGGCCCGTATTTTCAACCGAATAGGGAATGGGCCATTGCTGTGTTTGTATCGTCAACATTTACCATGCTTCCAGAATGTATTAATGATATTCATGTTTATCCCTCACTCACCCTATCACTGTATTCCACCTCCACTTATATTATATCAATCGATCGCTTCTCCCTCTGTCCTATTCCGAAAATTAAAATGTTTTTTTGCGAAGGGGAGAAAAAAAAATAGATGAAAAAAAAAATCTATGAATATACAAGCCGTAAATTAAAGTTCGAGGTAAACAAAGAATCCGTTGAGATACATTTTTTTTTTTAGTTTGAAGATTTTTTTTCTTCTAAAAACTCATTTCATTTATGAAAAAGTGATTGACGCTGTCAATACATCGAATGACATTGATTCTCCCTGGTTTTTTCTATTTATAAAATTCTATATTCTGGATGTTTTTTGACATTCGATATTTCATGAAAAAAAAGGGCCTCCAGGCATTCGCATTTAATTCTGTAATAATATCTCTTTGATGCAGCTGTACATGAGCACTCGAAATATTGTGTGAGAGAATAATAAAAGACCTGAAAGAATAGCCTCCAACAATCAATGACAAAAATATTTACGAAAAAACCAGTACGAATGTAGTTGGATAGAAATATTTGTCCTGTCAATATCCCTCTGCAATTTCAATAAATAAAAAACGGTGGAGAAATACGAAAACAGCAAAAGCTACGGAAATCTCTGAAACAAAAAATGTTGAATTGGAGATATTTTTACAGGACTTGCGAGTGAGAATTGTTTGGTATTTTTTTTTAGGGGGAAGGAGTCTACGAAAAAATTTGAAAAAATTCAAGAATAGTGACTACATTTGGGACCACTTTCTCAAATTTTTTCAGATTTTTTTATGGAGTCCTTCCACTCCAAAAAAATTCCTGGATTATAATCACGATAGAGGTCCATTTTGCTCTATTTTTCTCTACTAGTTTCGGCCACATTTGCACTTTTCACTACTAATTTATAATGTTATTATACTTATAGCATAATTTCCATTTGAATTTGGATATAAAGTGTCTAAAAAAAGGGTGCAACTGTCATAAACGCTTCTTTTACCCCAAATTCTGTTTTAAAAAATTGAAAAATATGCACATGCACAAAACTCAAAAAACTCCAAATCCCAATTTTTAAATATCTCATTAATAATAATTCATTTGTTTAAAAAAATCTAGAAAAAATTTCAGATATTTGTTAATTTTATTTTCATCTACTCCAATATCCTCTTCTCTCCCCGAATTAGGAGCAAGAGCATATCATTGACAATCGCATATGTTCGATACCGTTAGAATTGTGTATTTGTGAAGATTGTGTGTATCTGTGAGAGTTCGATCGGATTGCATGCCGCAGCGATATTAATCATCGCTATTCTGACGTGCCCTCGCCCCTTCGTTTCACGTTATTTACCTCCCCCCTCCCCTCCTCCTCCCCCCTCCTCTTCTCGCGCTATCAGAGGGGGTAGCTACATATACAATATATATATATTTATACATATATATATATATCGTCGCCTTAGAAATAAAAGGGCATAAGTGCCAGGATCATACATAGCACTTACGCCATTTTGTTTTTAAGGCCCCGATGAATGGAAAAATTGGAAAAAAAAGGGGTTGAGTGTCCCAGGCATTGGAATTCTCATAAAAAATACTGGGCATGAGAATTAATTAAAAAATGCCAATACTCCATCCGATCACCACTCTATCTATCCGCGAACTACATGCCAGATAAAATAAAAATAAAAAGAGAGGGGGGGATAATTTCTGTTGAATGGTTTGTGCCGTTTTTCTGCAGAAAGAGAAATAGAGAGTCTAGATAATACCAGACATTTCTCTTATATCGACAGAAATCAACCGACAAACTGAATCGAATCCGGTTTTTTTTTTTTTCTCTCTTCACTTTCCGTTTTACCAAAGGCGTCTTCATTGCCGGCTTTCCGTCTGTCATTAAGAAACTCATCCCTCGAAATTCAAGTTCCCTCGAATTTTCACCACGTACAGAGTTTCTATTCTCGATTTCCCATGAACCGTTCAATGGGATTATCCTCGGCCTTTCCCTTCCCCTCTCTCCCCTCCCCTCTTTTACTATAGGTACAGAGTTAGTGGTGTAATGACCCCATCCGGTGAACTACCGATTGCGTCGATTAACTTTCATCCTGTGATAGATTCTCTTCTTTTTTTCTAGGTTTTTTTCTTTTTTTTCCATCGTTCTCTTCTGTGTCATTGCTCTTTCAATTTGATAATATCGAACAGTTACGTTTATCACTGATTACTGAACGATCATGGGAAACCAGTGTTTAGAAGTTTATACGGCTATGAAGCTTTCAGATCGATTTTATTTCATCGTCTGGAGAAATTGGGGCTAAATTGACCTTCTTTAGGAATATGATCCAGGATTTTTTTTAAGAGTGAAAAATTTCGATGGAAAAATTTGAAAAAAATTGAGAAAATTCTCCAATTTGTGGGAATTTTTGGTGAATTTTTTGAATTTTTTTCGGAGATTCCTTCACTCTTAAAAAAAATTTCACATCAGTTTCATTCGTAGGTCCATTTTGCCCTGGTTTCCCTCTACTTTTAAGGTATCTTGGAAACTAAACGAGATAGAGCGATTTTGCCTTAAATCTAGAAAATCAACAATTTAACGTCAATTTTTCATATTTTTCCAAATTACAAAATTTTTTCTGAAATTTTTCTAAATTATTTTGCATTATAATCCACAGCACTTACGCCATTTTGTTTTCAAAGTGAAGACATATAGTTGTATGCATACGTTCTCATAAACATCTGTTTGAAACCTTAGAATCTGAAACTTTTTTGTAGCTTTTGAAATTCTCCACAAAATCGTTTTAGGTAAAAAAAACAGAGATACCATTATTTCCCAAGATATTTCTAGAAGAATTGCTGAAAAATAAATCAATTTGTCTGACTTCATTATTCTCTGTTTCTATACAAAATCGATGCGTGTCAGAGAAACATTAGAAATACGAACTCAATGTTCAAGTTTCGAGACAAATTTCCGCGAAATACACCCAATGTAACTATCATTTCGTTTTTGCAAGTACATAAACTACTGAATTTTATTAACTGCATTACATTAGCCGTATGCAATAGCACATGATTACATAAATATATCACTTAGTTATCTGGACTTGGTCCGTTAAGGAACAGTAACCTTCATTCAATAGAAGCTGAGTTACTAATTTGTTGAAAGAATTTTAAATGAAAAGGAAAATGAAAAAAAAAAATACTTTTTTAACTTTTATTTTGTTGAGTCATCATTAATAGTTTTCAATGTACTCCAAACAATTTCAAACTCGTAATTTTCTAACGAGTTAAATTCTCACGGTTTTAAAATCAACATTTAGTAACAAATACTACATTTGGATTTCATTGGTACACTATATTACTTTATTTGTAGATAGTAAATTTTGTTGGTTACTTGTACATGACGGTGCTTGTGTATTTGAGAATAGAAATGACTCGTTAACATTTGAGTTAGTAACTTGTTTGGTGGTATACAGTTCAGTTAATTAGGTCTTC
Source organism: Aleiodes leptofemur (assembly GCA_963942555.1). Taxonomy (NCBI): domain Eukaryota; kingdom Metazoa; phylum Arthropoda; class Insecta; order Hymenoptera; family Braconidae; genus Aleiodes; species Aleiodes leptofemur. The sequence goes on from OZ012613.1 coordinate 17,128,660, forward strand.
ATTAACAGCTGGCAGATTCTAATATTTATTTACACTACCAATTAACACTCTGCTATGTTTCAAATTACGAAACGAATTGAGAGAAGAATTTTGATAAAACAGTGGGTTATAGATTTTTTTTGATGATTCCATTGGAAAGCTGAGAAAATTTTAGGTTAAAATCATGTTTCATAAATGATTTCTTTTAAATTTCGTTGAAAATTCGATGTTTTAGGGTCTAAATCGTCGAAATTCGAAGGAAAATTAGTGTTTTTTTGAAGATATTGCTAATTCTGTTGGTCGTAGCGCAGAAAAACTGAACGGGGGTAAAGGTGAGATCATTTGCCATCAACTCATGGAGTTGTGCATGAAAAATATCATTTTTTTACGTACTTATAGTGAAAAAACTGATTTTCATCATATGGATCATGATAAGTAGCTTAAAAATTGATATTTTTTGAATCGAAACCACATAAATCAACGGCAAATGAGCTCACCTTTCATCTCTATTTGCAATTTTCACACTACAATCAATAGAATCACAAAAATCTTCAAAAAACTGAAAATTTTGATAAAAAAAGGAAGCATATTACTTTCAAATCTTAACCCAAAAAAGTCGAATTTTCCATCGAATTGAAAAAAATCAATTTCGACACATGTTTTCCGCCTAAAATTTCCTCAGCTTTCCAATGAAATCATCAGAAAGAACCTATCTCAAATATTACTCCTGATTTCTCGTAATTTTTCATAATATCCTCCAGATGAGTATCAGAAATGCGTAATTGGCACTGGTTTCTTTGCTCCTGTTTCGATGTATCTCAAAAGCTTCGCTTGGATTCACGCCATCAGCACCTCGTGCTTATAAAAAGAATAAAAATCAAATGAAGTAAAATACATGTCCCCCCTCTATATATACAGACATCCTGGAGGAATTAATCCGTAGGTGTTTGGTGCGTGAGTGCAACGAGGGAACTCAGGCTGAAGTGGTGCAAAAAAAGAATGCAAGAAATTAAAATGAGAGATAGTAAAACGGAGAGAATGGCTAAGAAAACGAACGAATGAGACAGATAGGAGTGGAAAAAGGAAAGAAAGAGAAGAAGAGAAACGTCCAGTTTGCTACCGTGTATGCGCGCTCAAGGGGACTCTCTAGATGCAATGATTAAGAGTGATTCACGGTCCGTCCGGGACAGATGGCGGTTGCTTTCCTAATGAGTCGTAATTAATGGTTTAGGTATGCGTGTAAGCAATGCCCGGTCACACTTTCTCAGAAATGTTAAGTCGTATTGGTTATATCGTGTAGTGGTTTTGCTTTTTAACCCGACACATCCCATTTCAGTTTCAATGCTAATAGGAGAAATATAATGATGACACGTCAACCGGACATTCAACCGTTACCTCAAGTTGGGAGATTTCATCCTGAATTCAGAGGAAATACCACAGAGAAAGAGAGAGAGATGTTTCATGAGTTCAAGGGAATTACTTGAGGTAGTAACTGAGTGTACGGTTGATGAAACAGATAAAAAGGGAGAATTTGTAGGTTAGTTTGCAAATTAATTGTAGATAATTTGGAAAAGTGATCAAACTATTGAAAAGTCAGATCTTCAGTTTGTGAATATAATTTAGTAACGTGAGTCATGATTTTTTTTGGAGTGAAGGACTCGGTGAAAAAATCTGAAAAAATTTGACAAAATGCTCCAATAAATAAACATTGTTAGTGAATTTTTTGAAATTTTTTTGAAGAGCCCTTCACTCTCAAAAAAAATCCCAAATCTGTCAGTTTCCCCTATTTAGTTGAAATGCTGTTCTCTTCGCAAATAGTTTTTAAATAATGGGTCAATCCTGTGGTTCTTTAGTAATTCCGTTATTTCCAGTAACTTTAACAATTCATATCTCATAAATTGCACGATCAAAAATTATAAAAAATTCAGAAAATTATAAAAAGATATAATCTTCGATAAGCCATCAAAAAAGCCACTTTAATTTTGTAAAATTAAAAGAGATCCTGTTTCGTTTCTTACTCCTCTATTTTTCAACTTCAATTAAATTAAATTTTTCAATGAACGAATTTCAAACGACCTCGATATAAAAAACATTAAAATTCATGGGAATATTAAATTGAATGTTTCATTTAACCATACAAGTCTGAGTGGCATTGAATTTTCTCCATTGAATTCAAATATTCAAGCGATCAGGTTAAAAAAATTCCAAGTTAAATTAATCTCTGATTGAAAATTTATCCGATGAAATTCATTTCAATATGTTTTGAAAAAAGAGTCTTTAAACGAAATGAATTTGTCGATAATTTGTAACTCAATATCCGTTGTGTTGAAGACTTTTGCTAATGGCGTGTACAAGAAACAAGATCGGTGCAATATTCCTACTCCCTCGGATTCGATCTGCACAGCGAGGGATATAGAAAAAGGCAACGAAAGGATTGAAAAAAAAAAAGAGAAAAAAAGAGGAAGAAAGAGAGAAGAGCAAAAGGGGCTTCGACGAGTTCTATCTAACTTGCTAGAGCAAATAACACCTGCCGTTCGCGTCGTGTAAACTTTTGCCCAACCTCCTCCAAAGTTAGCGCTTTTGTTGTACAATCCGTAAAGGTCTGGGGATATACCGAGGGATTGGCACGAGTGGATCGAGGGGTTGGGCTCTGCAGCAGTAAAACGTTGAAGGGTTTTTTTTTTTTTTTTTTTTTTTTTTGTAAAGTAGAAATAGGTGCTAAGTATGAGGATTTCTTCCACAGCAAAGAGGCACTGCCCTCTGAGCAACGAAAAAATGGAAAAGTGAAGAAAAAATGTACATTCGACACAAACTCCATTACCTCTTGCAGCAACTTATTGCCCAGTTGCCCTCAATTCTTAATCAAATTTAAGGAAATAATTGGAATTCCGTTTTTTTTTCTCGTCCATAATTTACATACAATTTAAAAGTTCATCCTGCTATATTTACTCTATTAAAGTTTAATTCAAAATAATTTTCATGCACACTTTTGATTAAAATTTCGAATGAACTTTAAATTGGAACTTTCTATTACCATTTTTATTGAAATTTAAAGGTCAGGGGAGAATTAAAAGAAAATGGAGTATCTATTTTTTTTTCAAAGTGAAGGGATTGGTGAAAAAATCTGAAAAAATTCTACGATAATCTCGACATGCTGGACCATTTTCTCAAATTTTTTCAGAATTTACCGACTTTTTTTAATGCAAAAAAAAATTAACAATCATTAGTAAAATTACAAAAAAAAAAAAAAAAATTCTGGGAAATTCAAACAATTTCGCAAATTTTGTGCATGGGAATACTTTGTTCGTGTAAAAACACAATAGAATGTGTTGTGTTCTTAACACATGATGACCTTGAATTGTCGAGATTTGGATATGAAGATAGGCAGTGGACATTGGAAGTCGCGTGACCTCGTGAATAAAGCCCCTAAGGAGTGTTGGAAATATCCTTCACCCTCTCTTTTTTCCCCTCTCTCTCTCTCTCCTCTTTTATTTGTGTTTTCTCGTGTCACATAACGGAGTGTACATCGTGTACATCGCGCTTCCGGAGTGGTCGGTTTGGCGTCACGCGAGACTTTATTATTGTAACGTGACAACGGTGTTACAAGCAAACGAGAGAGCCCTCTGCTATTCCCAACATTGGCTAAACAATTTGAGGAAGATCCATGCTATTTCATAGCACAAAGAAGAAGCGCAAAGTGTGATCAAGAGACATCTCTAATTTCTTTAATAGTAATTTTTCAACAATTTTCCCTCCTCCTCCTCTCACTCGCGCATTTTTCCTCTTTTTTCTCATTTTTTCTCACAGAAGAAGGAGCCCTTGTGTCTGCAAAAAAAAAAGATAGAAGATTGAGTAAATTGAGATTATCACAATGTAACTACACAGAGAAAAATGTTTTCTTAATTTAAAAATGTGCAGTCACTTAATTTAAGAATGTGCAGGTCACTTAGATTAAGAAAGAAAAAATCACTTGATTTAAGTGAGAAAAGTCACTTAATTTAAGAAAGTAAAAGTCACTTAAATTAAGAAAGAAAAACTCACTTGATTTAAGTGAGAAAAGTCACTTAATTTAAGTGATTTTTACTTTCTTAAATTTTTTTTTTTTTTCTATTACACTCTAAAAAAAATATACTACTGTGTAGTATCTCCAGGTACTTGGCAGGAGTATACTCACCAGAAGTCTAAAAAATACTAGAGATGAGTCTCACCTGGATACTCATGACTAGTATAACGCTCACACGTGAAGTATAAAAAATACTTGTCACAAGTCTAAAAGATACTTGTGACAAGTATCTTTTATACTCGTCACAAGTATTTTTTATACTTGTCACGAGTATCTTTTATACTTGTCATAAGTATCTTTTATACTTGTCACAAGTATCTTTCATACTTGTCACTAGTACCTTTTATACTTGTCACAAGTATCTTTTATACTTGGCACAAGTATCTTTTATACTTGGCACAAGTATCTTTCAAACTTGGCACAAGTATTGACTAAATAGATTATTTACAAGTTCCGTATGTAAATTGTGAGAAATTATTAATTTGATTAAGTGCATTAATTAATTCGAGAAAAAAAAGTGTTTCTCATTGAGTCTCGCTCAAAAATTTCGACAATACCATAATTATTTTGTACTTGTGTCTGAAAAAAACATGTGTAAGGTACTTCTCAGTATTCATAAGTTTTTGCAATTTCCCGTTTTTTTTAGCTCAAAAAAATGCTTATTTCCTATTTTCTCTCTTTTTCTTTGGTTCTTTTTCAAAATTATGAACATAATTGTTTGAAAATGTTGAAAAAAAAGGTGATGACGTGTTTTTACGATGATTTAGCAGCCATACTCAAAAATGAATATAATCTAGGAATGCAGAAGTAATGTTTCATGGCGGCTAATATTCTCAAATTGGCTACTTTTCTTCACCCACTGTCTTTAAGGGGGGGGAGGGGGTAAGGGTTTACGCGTGAAAAAAACGCTTTTTTTATGAATTTTTTTTAGACGTATGGATTATGTAAATTTAGTGAAACCTTTTGAACATTATGAAGTATGGATTCAACAACATGAAGTAATTTTTTTGTACGAAAATATCCACAAACATGCCGGAGACAGAGCTTTTCTAAGAACGTCTTTTGAGATAGACGATTTGCTGTGATCACTGTTTCTCAGCTGGAAATGATCAGAAATAAAAAACCATTGAAATTTAGTCTAAGTATCATTAAATCCTCCCACCAACGATCTCTGATTATTTTTTTTTTCATTTTTTAATTTTTGGTGGTCATTTAAAGTACAAACTACAATTTTTTTTACAAGAAATTGCGCCATTTCGTCGGTGGAAACCCCCTTTAATGTAAAAAAAATAATCAGAGGACGTTGGGGGGAGGATTTAATGATACTTTGACTAAATTTCAATGGTTTTTTATTTCTGACAATTTCCAGCTGAGATACAGTGATCACCGCAAATCGTCTATTTCAAAGAAACGTTCTTGGAAAAGCCAGCTTGGTTGTGGATATTTTCGCATAAAAAAATTATTCAATGTTGTTGAATCCATGATTCATAATGTTCAAACGGTTTCAATGAATCTGCTCAATCCATACGTCTAAAAGAAAATCGTAAAAAAAGTGTTTTTTTCTTAACGCGTAAACCCTTAATAATTAAAACAGATTTCCATTGAGCTGCAAATGCTCTTGCATGAGTACCAAATAGAGCCAAAAAAAAAAAATTTCATCCAACTCTGATATATAAGTTGGTATAGGCTTTCATTCTCATGTTAGTTAGTGATTAGTTTCCCGGGATAAAATTTTTGAGTCTTTGGAGAGTCTTTTACGGTCTTCAAAGACTCCCAGAAAGACTTTTCAGTCTCTAGAGTGTCTCGCAAGTCCCGCAACTGTCTCTACAGTGTCGCTCGGGTCTCTCCCATGAAGAGTTTTATCTTCGCTGGTCTCTCCCGTAAAGACTTCTATCTTCGCGTGTCTCTTCCGTAAGGACTTCTATCGTTACCGGGCTCTTATTAGATTCATAAATCTTTGCAAAGACATAAGTCCTTATGAGAGAGATCGAGAAATGATTTTTTTTTTCATTTCAACTTAATAATTTCTAAGTTTTCAATTTTTATAATTTTTGCAAAGCGTGGAGTTATTATTTTTTTCATATTTGACTTTAATTAAAATTCTCAATATTAGCGGAAAGTGGACTGAAACGGACATAGGGGTAAAATGGATATATTTGAGTTTTGATGTTTATATTATCAATCTTTTTTGAAGTTTGACATTGTTCTTTTTTCTTTTATTCAATTGCTGGAAATGACTACTTCACTAAAACTTTAAAATAACGTCATCTAAGATTTCTTTACGTTTCAATAGTTTTTATAGATGACGTGCAGAAAGTTATGAAAATTTAAAGAAAAACATGCAGTTGTGTTAATTACAACTGGAATCGATCTATATTAAGGATTATTAAAAACTAAGTCGCATTCAACAATCTATTATCATCTAAAATATTGATTAATGTATTTTTTGACAAAAAAAAATATGGATAAAGATAAATATTTTTTTGAAAAATAGAAAGATTGATGGCTCCCGAAGGAAGACTGGAGGATTCCTTATCTGAGAGACTGATGGCTCTCGAAGAAAGACTGGAGGAGTTCTTATTTGAGAGACTGTGAGTCTCTCAAGTAAGGACTCTGGTTCGTAGAGCAGGGACTGAGAGTCCCTGTAAGAGAGACACGTGTCCCGTTCGGAGAGACAGCAAGGTGTCTCTAGAAAGTCCCTGCCATGGCGCGAATAGGGACTCTGTCAGAGACCGGGACAGGAGTCTTTCGACCACTGAAAGACTCGAATTTTTTCATCCCGGGTTATGAACCATACTTTGAGAAAAAAATTCTGCAGAGAAGATTTTTCGAAATTTCTCTTCAAATAAACGTGTTATTTCTACTTTTGTTATTTATCCAAGACCGAATCCAATATACCACTCTGCAAGAAAAGCCCTGAATATGAGTATTTTCGATTTATGAAGCAAGTGCTTCATGCTCCTGTAAATTCTGAAAAATACTTGATCCAAGTATCTCTTATACTAGTGACAAGTATCTTTTATACTGCTGTTAAGTATAAAAGATACTAGTGGCAAGTATCTTTTATACTACTGTCAAGTATAAAAGATACTAGTGGCAAGTATCTTTTATACTACTGTCAAGTATAAAAGATACTAGTGACAAGTATCTTTTATACTAGAACTGAGTATATTTTAGACTCATCCCAAGTATTTCGCGGATCAAGTGGATATACTTCTGAGGAGACTATTCACTACTACTAACAAGTATAATTAATGAATTCTCGTAAGTTTCTCAAAAATACTTGCCAGTAGTATAATTCATACTGGAGAGAAGTATACTTTTTTTTGAGTGTATTACTTTCTTAAATTAAGAAAGAAAACGTCACTTGATTCAAGTGAGAAAAGTCACTTAATTTAAGAAAGTGAAAGTCACTTAAATTAAGAAAGAAAAAGTCACTTGATTTAAGTGAGAAAAGTCCCTTAATTTAAGTGAGAAAATTCACTTGATTTAATCGAGGAAAGTCACTTAATTTGAGAAAGTAAAAGTCACTTAAATTAAGAAAGAAAAAGTCATTTGATTTAAGTGAGAAAAGTCACTTAATTTAAGTGACTTTTACTTTCTTAAATTAAGAAAGAAAAAGTCACTTAATTTAAGTGAGAAAAGTCACTTGATTCAAGTGAGAAGAGTCACTTAATTTAAGAAAGTAAAAGTCACTTAAATTAAGAAAGAAAAAGTCACTTGATTTGAGTGACAAAAGTCACTTGATTTAAGTGAGTTTTACTTTCTCAAATTAAGAAAGAAAAAATCACTTGATTCAAGTGAGAAAAGTCACTTAATTTAAGTGACCTGCACATTCTTAAATTAAGAAAACATTTTTCTCTGTGTAACCAACACACACACACACACACAAAGTGTAATTAGTAATTAATTCTTTATCTCTTTAAATGGAAAAAAATAAGAAGTGAGAAAAAAAAGGAGAAAAAGAATTCCATTCATTTGAGAGAACAAAAAAACAAAAAAAACAGAATGAGCTTTTTTTTCGCCAGATCGCGTGAAAACATCAATTCACTGCTACAGAAGAGAGTCTTTTGTTGAACAAATTAGGTTCTACCGCGCGTCATAATTGCGTCATTATCTGCCAAATTGGTATTATCGACAGCGTCGATCTCATCTATTAGCGTTATATTTTTATGTTTCATTTTTTTTATTTTTATTTTTAACCTCCTACCATTTCTTCATCTCTCTCTTTCTCTTTCTTTCTTGCCTGCTTTTATTAGATCTTACGGCCAGTAATTGGCCACGTTCTCCACAGCGCAGACGTATTCAACGTAATTGCCACGGGAGTAATAAAATTTGTCGGCTATACTTCGGAAAAAAAAAAAGAAAGAGAGAGAGAGAGAGAGATGAGGAGGTGGAGGGGGGGGGGGGGGAGTGTGAAACGACAGAAAGGGAGCGAAAACTCTGGTGCGAATCACGGCTTTGGGCTTTGGCTTTGGTGCAGCAGTATCGTCCGATTATATCGATAAGCAGCCAGAGGGCAAATATAACCGTGTATTACAGGCGGAAATTTCCGCAAACGAGAAACGCTCGCGCTCACAAAAAAAAAAAAAACGTCCAACGAGAAGAGAGCTGATTATGGCGCTGAGTGGGGTGCAATGTTAAAAAAAAAGTGGTGGGCAGCAGCACACACACACACATACATACACATACACCATCGACAAAATCGCCCCGATGTTGGTTTCACTACGTCCATTAGCTGGTAAACGATATCCGTTTTTTTTATTATTATCATTCTGCTACAACTCATTAGCCTCTGCGATGAATATGCATAGGAGTGGGGGGGGGGGGGGGAGGGGGGTAAAGTGGATAGATTGGATTTTAGATGGAATTTCATGTTGCGAATAATGAAAATTGTGGGGGGATTATTAAGAGTATTTTAGATAGGATATTCTCTATTTTTTTCAGGATTTTTTTTTTAATAGTGAAGGGCTTTCAGGAAAAATTCGTAAAAATTCGTCAATAATGTAGATATGCTGGAGAATCTTGTCGAATTTTTTCAGATTTTTTTTGCGAGTTGTTCATTCTGAAAAAAATTATTACAAGTATTTTGATTGAATATTCTTGGATTTTTTTTTTTTTTCAATGTGAAAGAGTCCGCAAAATTTTTTGAAAAAATTTCTCAACAATAGATATATGTCGAAGTATTATCTCAAATTTTTTCAGAATTTTTCGCCGAGTCCTTCACTCCGAAAAAAATTCATAAAACCATGTTGAATCAAGTATTCTTTATTTTCATGAATTTTCTGAGAATTGATATATATTTTTCATCATAATAACTGCATAATGAGGACACTGCATCCCAAGAGAGTACTAATACATTCACTTTCTCACATACCGTGTATATAGCAGTTGTCCCTGTTGCGTGTATATAAGGCCCTTGCGTGCAACGAAAAAAGATCAATTGCAGAGCCATATATCGCATTGCGAGAGAGCCACTCTCAAGTTATGTTTCTCGAGTATTCTCACATTTTGTATGATTTCATAAACCCATTTTCCTCTCATCCCATTCACTCGCATCAATTTAATTCTTATTTTTCATGGGAAAAAGACTAGTGAAATGCGAGGAATGTTGCGAATTTCGCTTTTTTATCGATAGAAATTGCTGCAGATTAATTACGCGAAATGCGCGTTGAATGGCTTCAGTTAAAAGGCCGAAGTATATACATATATATACTAACATTCAATTATTGTCCATCCACAAGTCTCCAGCTTCCGCAATAATTACACATATATTTCTAATAATTTTTCCCATTTAATTTCTCCAGGAGTTTAATAACAAGTGTCTAGTCATATTATTCGTTATTAATGATGTTTTTATTTATTTTAACGTTTTTTCTTTCTTTTTTTTCTTTACAGGCGTAGTGGTAGCTAGGAGCCTCACCATGGAGTGCGGCAAGGGTCGACGGAGAAGCCTGCTTGGCGGGCTCATCCTTGCCTGGTTATTCATCAGCGACTGTATCGTAGCTGCTAGAGATAGAGGTATGTGTTGAGAAGTCAATTTATTTTACAGACATTTAATAAAGCTGCATTAAAGTTGAGTCAAGTTCTCTTGTCAATCTGAATTAATTTCAAAAGCATCGTACATTTCAAATGGTTTTTTTTTCAGAGGACAGAAAATATGGATCTGAGGCTCAAAATTATTTGGGATTTTTTTTTATAGTGAAGGGGTATTAAAAAAAATTTGAAAAAATTCAGTAACAAGCTATATATATTGGAGGATCTTTTCAAATTTTTTCAAATTTTTTCATGGACTCTTTCACTACAAAAAAAAATCCTGAACCATATTACTGTAAAATTTCTTTTTGTCCTTCTCTTTTCTATTTTTAAATTCTGCGCATTTAACTGCGCAGAGGAGAAGTCTTTGAAAAGGTGGGGATACTAGAACTATTTCCCCTGAATTCCTCAAATTTTTTAACCTCATCAATTCTCGCGAATAATTCGCGGCAGACATTTCCAAGTCTCCGTAAAAAGTAATAACGTAAAAAAAATATAAAAAAAAAAAAGAAGAAAGTAATAACGTTGAGCTTGTTTATTTTGGTTTATATACTTTGGCTCTCGAGAAGGGAGTACACACAAACGAGTCCTCCAATTCATACAAGGTAAATCCAAACGCCAAAATAGACATAAAGAGGGAAGGTAGAGTAAAAGCATTAACGAGCGAGAGAACTCTCAACTGGAGAAGCACAGAGAGTGTGTACAAGGGGGAGATTTCAAATTGTACTGAGGGATGCGGAAAGAGAGAGAGCGAGAGAATGAGAGGAAGGAAGAAAGACAGTGAATGGGCTAGAGAGGGGGGGAGGGTTGGGTTAACAGTGAAGATAAAGAGGGAAAGGTTTCCTCCACCCTATTCCTTCACGATTACCGTACACCTCAGTGCGCCCAATCCACACAGGCTGTGTTTCCGCTATTCGCGTTCACTTTGAATCTCTCATACTATATTCCATTCTCAGCATCTACCCCACCCTCCCTCCCCCTCCTTTCCCCTCCCTGCCACAAGTCCATTCCAGGTACTTGGTATATACACTTGCCTCTGATGCGAACAGATGGAAACGAAGAAGCAATGACACTCTTTTCTTTCTCTCCTCTCAATTCCAAATCCCCCCCCCCCCCCCACTATCACCCCCCTCCCCCTCCCCCCCTCCTCTTTCCGTCTGTTGCACTTGAGCACCAGGAGCTTTGAGACTGCCTTGATATTGTCGAGAGGCATTTTCAAAGTGTCTGACATGCCATGATTATGCTGAAGATTTGTCCCAATAAATTGACGTCTTTCCAATTTGCGAGAGATTATCGTTTTCTGGAGTGACTTATCAATGTCATGGAATATTGAGAATGATTTTTAGAGAGACATGACTGTGAGCTTGGCGATCTATCAAAGTAAGCAGTCAAAAAGGAAAAAGATTGCTTACTTTTGGATGGGTAAACGCAAGTGCGTGGATTCGAACGACAAACTGAGCGGGAGGTACATGTGCAAGGCAGCTAATGTGCTTTTCACGTCAGCGAGACAGAAAGGCACACTATACTGAGAAAAAAATAGTGATAAGAACTATGATATAGCAAATATTCTTTTGGAATAATTCAAAAAGCTGTTGATTTTACTGAATTTCGTCAATTTTAATAGATAAGCTAGTTGAATTGACTCAATTCGGGCATTTAACGGTTTTTAAAAAAGGTATTTCAAGAAATAATAGCTGAGGACCAATGGCATCGCTATTTATTTTGTCTGTATAGCTCTCGCTTCAACAGATTAAATCCAGTCATCACATTTCGCTGAGCTTCTTCCAGTTTTTAAGAGCTTTGCGGTACAGTACTGCAAAATTTCCAGTACTATTTCGGAAAAAACCTTCAAGCGTTTCCCTTTTTCGACAAACTCCCGCCCATTCCGACCAGTTTAGGCTTGCGAATTCCATCTCGAACCTGGGATCGAACCTGGAACCTTCCAATTTCGATTGCAACGCTTCAGACCATTCACTCGTCAGTTTAATCGACTTGTACCATTAGCAATTATTAACAATCATCAAGCTTACACCTGAAAAATTTTTAAGGAATCAAATTTTGGGCAAAAATATGGACAAGCGAGGTTTGAACTCACAACCTTCAGATTACATGTCTAATGCTTTAACCACATTAAAATCAGCGTTTTCCATGGGAAATGAGCGTTTTCATGAAGTTCCATGGAGGGAATGGTTACAAAAGTGGAGAGATTGAAAAAATCATGAAAGGCCGAAAGGTCATAGAAAAGTGGTTCAAAAATAGCAAAAAATAGGGTGACACTTTTCAAAATCTCGCTTCAAAAAAAGGGCTTGCCCCTTTTTTTTAGATCCTTTTTCATATCTCCCTCGTTTGTGACCACCAAAACGTTACTAATTCGATTCTCGCGTGCTCAGGGCTATCTTTCCTCTGATGTTGTCAAGCTCGTTGAAAATTTACGTAAGCAAAGTAGAGAAAGATACCCCTCCCCCCCCCCCCCTCCTCCATTGAGCAAAAGGCATGTACATGTACAGTGTAGTTTTCATCGAGCCTTCTTTGGCTCAGGCGCTTCGTGGAGCCTCTCAGATAGCTGCATACATAACCCAGTATATATAAATATATCTATATATATATATACAGTGGATAAGATCGATATTACTGTGTATGCATAGAGTACATATTTATTGACAATATCTCGGAGGTATAAACGTGCCATCTACGTCCTCTCTTCGCTCGATTAAAGTGATTTGAGAGGAGAAGAAAAAAAAAGCAGATGAAAAAGTAAGAGTTTTAAGAAAAAAAAAAAGGGTTTTAGATAAGAGTGAAGCCGAGGGACGCGGAATATCTCAAGGCAATCTCTCACACAGGACCAGGGACAGAATCGATCTTCTTATCGCACCTTTACAAAGTCCTTTCTGTTAGAAACCTCTTTCCTTCTCTTCTTTCTGCATTTCGATGCACCTTTTTAACCTGCCTCTTCTTTTTTGTTTTTCTCTTTTTTTTTGCATTTTTTTTCACCTTCATTGTGTGCTCCACCCTCTCTTCGTCTCTCTACACACGAGGCACGAGACGATGGATATCCACGGGTATTCGATAGTGGGCTTAATCGATTTCCGATTTTTTCGAGTGCCGGTAATTTTTCAAAGCCGCGTGAATAATAACACGAGAATGAGTGGAAGAAAAAGAGACGACAGACATTATCAATGTCGACGTCATGAGTGTTGCTTAATTTTAATGATATTTAGATTTTTTAATATTTTTTTTTGGAGTGAAGGACTTTGCCAAAAAATCTGAAAAAATTTGAGAAAGTGGGGGAACATGTCTACTTTATTCGAGAATTTTTTCAAATTTTTCCGAGCATTCTTTCACCTTTAAAAAAAATCATGACTCATCTTGACTCGCTGGTCCATTTTATCTCCAGTTTCTCATCATTTCTGTTTTTCTTCTTTATTTGTACTGGGTATCTTCTTTCGGGTACTTTGTCTTGGCTGCCGCCACTCATGCTATCTCTCTTCGTCTGAGAATGAAAACTCAACAGTGCTAGGAAAAGGAATTCTCACTGTGAGAGGCAAAAGAGAAGATATAGTGATGTTCATGGTGGCTATATATATATATATATGGGCTGCAAGCCGTTATCTATTTAATAGATTACGTTCGAACTTTACTTTTTGGAGCGTGTGTTAACTGCTTCCGGACGTCTTTTCTTCCACTATTCTTAACGATAAAAAGTGGATAATGGCGAGAATTGGAAAAGCATGCCATAGAGAAAATCGTTGAGTTGTAAAGGAAAGAGATGGTGAGAAGGGTAGAAACGAGAAAAAAAAAAAAAGACTAGGAAGAGAAAAGAAGAAAAAAAAAATGAAAGGAATGAGGAGCAATCGTTTGTCAGGTACCAAGTGAGAAGCTGAAAAGAGAGTAGCCTATACGAATGACTCCATTGGGGCATTTTATCAAAGAGCTCAAATGCTCGTGGATCACTTCCAAACTCCTCTTACAAACAATGGATTGTGGAAATAATCAATAAAGTAAGATAAAGAGAAAATCTTGAGAAACGGTTCTTGCGATTATGTGGAAAAATTGAAAAAAAAAAGAGAAAAAACGTCCAGTCATATATTTTCAGTCACAAATTCTATAATTAACTCAGAAATTCTTTTTTTTTCCTATATATATATAAAATTCTGAAATTCGACGGAAAATTGAAGAGAAATATTTTCATGATTTCAATTTCCGGATGGAAAATATTCAGATAAAAAAAAAAGGAGATAATGAAAAAAATGTGTGCCAGTGTAGAAGTGAAAAGAGAAGAAGGGGGGGGGAGGGGGACACAAGCGAAAGATGAAAAAAATACTGCAAAAGTGTATATAAACGTTTGCTCTAGAAACTGGAGCAAATCGGTAGGGAAATTCGATGGAGCAATAACGTCGACTGATCCATTCTCCTCTTTTTAGTCCCTTTTTGGACAGTATATATAACTCTGTATATGTGTCCCAACGGCACTTGCGCTTGGATATACATCCGGAAAATCCCTTTTTCCCTCCTTCCCTATTCACTGAACCTCACTTTACCTCGGTTGGAACTTAATAGTTACACAGACGATTTATTTGCGCTGAAGCATCCTTAAGAGCCTTGGATTTACGCCGCTTACGATAATTGTACCGTGTACGTACAAACCTCCTCCTCCCCCTCCTTCTTCGTGGTAAAATCACGTTGTGAATTTATTAACTCGGATAATCGTATTAATTCTTACTTTATTATTATCAATTTCTCTTGCCTTCATTAACTTCTAATGAATCCTTCAGTATATTACGGGAAAATACAAAGATTCCAAGCACGTATCGATCTGTGTAGACCCTCTCTCCCTCTTTTCTTTCGTGCAAAAACACAAGAGACAGAGTTATTGTCGAAAAACCGATGAGCCAGCAACATTCGTTAGTTTCAGATTTTACCTCGTGTTGTCATGTTTTTTTTTTACACACTTTTTTCTCTCTGTGTGTTTTTCCATTCTCTATTTTCGTTGTTCTTCAGTTGCTCCAATAGAATTGTAATGAAAAAAACAAGAAAAAAAAAAAAACGAAGTACAACAAAAGGAAACAAATATCGAGACAAGCGCCAAACAATACCAGTAAACGAAGGAGAAAATGGCTAGGAGATAAAACGGAAAACAATGCAATCAACACACACAGTGCAAGAAGAGCTAGCGCATTTCCGTCCAACTCTTTGCTAGTAATCATTTTCCTTCTGCTCTTTTTTTTTTCTTTTTTTCTTCTATCTTCATTCGAGAATTGTCGCTCAATTAACCGACTGTCTATCAGTGCATTCGACATTTTTGCCACCGAAAATATCAGACATGTCGACGAATTCGATCGAAAACACATGACATGGGTCCAGTTAGCAACACAGAGACTGCGGATAATCGTATGATGAAAATAGCGCATTTTTCACGAAAAGCATCTGAAAGGAATTGTGTTCCGTCAAACGGAAGAATGTGTCATCGTGTTATTTCATTCTCCTGATGAATATTTCAGGCACTACGTTCATTTTCTACGTCAAGTCCAAACTTCCTGGACAATCGTGTCTCATTCTCGATTATCTGGGCATTGATTTTAACATCACGTCAAGAAGAGCACATCTTTTCTGCAGACGAGAGAGAAATTTTGGATGGATATCTAACAAAAATACTATTAAAAGGTCATTTTCGTAATCATCACAATTGATTCTAGGATGACACAGTACTAAGCAGTTTTAAGATATTTTTCGGAATTCGACTATGTTCAGCATCTTGAAGATATTTGATTTATCTTTGTGAAAATAACCCAATTCGTTTATTTTTATTTTTGTGACTGTACAGTATAAAAATTTCTATAATCGATAAATGATTATACTGATACTTTAAATATCCAAAAATTGTAATCACTAAATTGTGATCATCTTCGATTGTATTAGATTGAATCTAGAAGAATAGAAGAAGATGATCATAAGTTAGTATGAAGTAATGAATCAAACAATATTGATCTGCTACATTCAGATTTCATTTCCGAATATTGATAATTACCAGACTTTAGATGAAAAATGGTCCAAAATTCAAATTTCTGAAGAAAAAAGCTATGGGCTATAAGTATGACATTAGAATGCGATTTACCACTCGTTAATAGCTCTTGAAATTCTTATTAAAGATGCCTCAGGATGAAAAAAGCGTATCTCCATGAAATTGAATAATTACCAGAATCAAATCTTTGGAAAAAATATGGAATATGCAATCGATGTCCGAATTCACAGCTTTCAGATTATCAATCTGATGTTCTACCAATTGAGCTATTTCGTTTTTCCCTATTTATCTTCGGATTTTTTATTCTGATATACTTACTAAATACTTGAAGTCTCTTTTAACTATGATTTT
This sequence comes from Aleiodes leptofemur, assembly GCA_963942555.1. Lineage (NCBI taxonomy): Eukaryota > Metazoa > Arthropoda > Insecta > Hymenoptera > Braconidae > Aleiodes > Aleiodes leptofemur. The sequence goes on from OZ012613.1 coordinate 17,145,108, forward strand.
ACTTCTAATAAAATTATATTTTTCATTCTTCCATGAAAAAAAAAGAAATCAATGAAAAAAACCCGATTCTGTCAATTGTATAAATATTCAACTTTGAATTCTGGACAGATTGAAATTGCACTTGTAACTTTATTATGGGGTTACCAGGCTACGGGTCTGCTGACTCGGTGAAAATACCAGATAGACTCGAAGTTGGGGAGGCACTTAACACAGGCTTCACCCCTTTCCAACTACTTTTTCCCTTTTTTTTTTCTTCTTATTCCACTTCTCAGTAGATCTTCCTCCAGTACCTCGTCCATCCTGGTTCCTTTTTCTCTCACATCCGTTTCTTTCTTTTCTCCATTTCAACGTGAAATTTCACCAAGACTCTTCATAACATCTCTCTCTCTATCTCTCCAACAGAACAAATCTACAGGCAAACTCCTCCACATTTTCCTCAGCACTTTTTTTTTTTTTTTTCCTGATATATTTCAGTTGGAAGAACCATCAAGCTCCCGAAGAAAACCAGGGACTCCTTTACGAGCAAAAAAGAAATGAAAAAAAGAAGTCCCGGGATAAGAGTGAAAAGGGAAAAGAGGGGTGGGGGGTTGGAGAGGGGTGGATATCCTGCGATCCACTTTTCGTGCCCGAAGGGATTTTGAGAACGCTTTTCCGCATGGCCGATCGCGGCCAACCTGCCTCTTTCTCTCTCTCTCTCGAGCGGGTATGAATAAATATTAGAATTTTGCAAGGATAAGCCCCGTTTTACGACGAGATACTTGTTTCCCGTCTGGTGAATCGATTGGTGTGTGTGTGTGCTCGTGTCAAGCCAGAAGCCTACTCATTCCTCTCTCTCTTTTTCTTTCCAAACTCACTGAGCTCCTGAGCTACTGAGTTCCATCGAACTTCTATCGACGAGGGTAGAAAGTCGCGTGTTATCTCAATGTTCAGAATATATTTTCCATTTTCAATCTCCTCCCTCCCCTCGCATAAATTTCTCCTGCGGTTAATATGGATTTTCTTTGTAAAAAAAAAAATTTGCTCCAACTGGATTACGTGCTAAACTGAAATATATCGGTCCAATTCACGCGTGTAGTGGAATAACAGGTTAAGTCAATTTTTGTAAAAAATGAGATTTTATTAGAATTTGCTTCAGGATGTATGGACACGTGTCCCACAGAAAGGATTTGGTTGAATAAGACCATTTAAGGCCTCATTTTTGAACATGCATAACAGGTTAAGTTCGCTTTTCGCAATTTTCAGGAGAAGATCTGAGGTATTTCGACTTGACTTGAAAAATAATCATACGTGTCAAAGTTAAGTCGACATAACTCAGTATCTCTTCATTGAGTTTATATTGTGTTATGATCTGCTCAGACGATCTTACTCATTATAAATATATTCTTCGTATACTTCAAATAAATACTCATCGATTATAATAATTATAATCGATAAGTATTCATTTAATATTAGTATTTATTTTATTTGGGGAATTAAGTCGACATAACTTGAATTTATTTCCAGACATTTCAAGTTAATTCGTTGAAATTATAGAAAAAAAAAGACTGCCGACAATAATAGCTTTTGAATATCTAAATTGACTGCGAATCAATGACGTTAATCATGAATGTAGCGCATAATCAAGATCGCATCATTATTTTACGGTTTTTCGGATCTCCTGGAAAATTTACTTTTTTCGACTTAACCCGTTATTCCACTACACTCGTGAATTGTGTTCGAGCAAATCCCGTTGACACATATAATAACGCAAGTGAAAAAAAAAAGGAAGAAGAAAAGGGTGGCTGTTGGAGTGTAACGAGGAACTCTATATATAGAAGAAGAAGGGTGATGGTAGAAGTAGCAAAGACCCCTTGGGTGAAACCGTACTCCTCTAGTACAGCCAACCAACCAACCCCTTTAGTCATCCCTCCGACCGAGTTCCAGATGTGAGCAACGAGAATACATAATTACAATGTCTCCAACGTTGCCACGGAATTTTCGCCTGTGTAGATGGAGGCTGACCGAGTCTAGCTAGACTACTACAGTATAATCTAGACAATGCGACTCCCGGGACCCAGGATACTCTGACAAGAAGAGAGAGAGAGAGAGAGAGCAGAGAATCTAACGTAGTCTTTGGGTGTTAGAATTCTGTAGCATCAACCCCTCTGGTCTCATGTAGGCGGTTATTGTACTGCGGCGATATGTATTTCGTCGTTTCAGTGTTATTGATAACTCCAGGCACTTCTTGTTCTCTCATCCACTTCTGTAATACAACGTATACACAGTGGGGGGATAATGCCTTCAGGGAGACTTCATCACAAAGTTGACTGGCAATAGAGCCACTACCATATACACACACATATACATACACAGTTGCATTCCATCAAGTCTTTCTCATCACTCTGTGTTTACTGAAAAAATGGTCTTCTCCCTTCTTTGATTCTGTTTATCATCATTCTGCTTATTTGTACATGTATTTTTTCAAGAAAAAGTCTTCATCCACTCGAATCATCTCTTTCTCTCTTCCTGCGTGTTTTTCTTTCTTCAAACACAAGTTGAGAGAGAAAAAAAAAAGGTTAAAGATAATAACGACATTTTTTTTTGGAATCGTTGTTCATCCAAACACATATATATTCAGTGACAATTCTCTTCGTGCTCTTTTGCTTCTTCAAAGAGGCTGCGTTCTTCGAGGCCACGAAGAGACAGAAGGACCTCTCCAACAAAAAGAGAGAGAAAAAGATGGAAAATGAACGTTACTGCATCCACTTGAGGGCCACATTCCAAACTCTGGGAAACAGACGTCGAAAATGTGGAGTAGTATGTTTGGACGTAACCCAACAACATACGATACTCGTCGTTTGAGAGGCTGAGCTTGGATTTTGTGTATATGTGAGTTTTCGAGAGGCAAACCTCTGGAATATGTCAAGGACCAAACCATCCAACCTACAGGATTTCAAGAGTCAATGCAAGATTGATTCAATCACAATTGCATTAGGTACTCTTCTTTCCTTTTTTTTTTCATTTTGAATTGCGTCTATTATCATATTTTCTGGGTAATGACTGTCAGAAGCAGGGAAGGAACATTTTCATCTGCATGACACACAATAGAGAAGAAAAGGGCTCTGATGCGTTTCTGCTATCAAGTGAATTGCGAATGATCGATTTTCTTGCAATTGCCGGTAGCTGATGGTAAAAGCAAATTTTATCCCCTTTTGCCATTTGGATATTCCTCATTTGACAAAGTAGCTCTTTTCTTACCAGCTAAAAAAGGGTCGAATTCTATCATCTTCAGAAATACGAAGTGCACCTATTTTTTGTCTTTCTACAATCAATTTTTAGAGACTTGTTGAAAATTTTAGCATTTCGTCCAAAAGTATAATTTTTCGACAAAGTAGCTCTTTTCTCCTTTTCTGCTAAAAAAAAGGAAAAAACGAGCAAACGTCGAGTTTTTCATCTTCAGAAAATACAAAGTGCACCTATACATTTCCCCTTTTTTTTATTATTATTAAAACGAAAAATCATAGCTCAGTAAATCTATTTCAAATATCAATTTCATGGTCTCTCTCAAGTTGGAATGCCAACTCTTGTAAAAATATATAGTCACTGGTGTATGTCACATGGAGCCAATAGCTCTCTTCTCTTCGTTTGTTGCAAGAAAGCTCTCTCGGCAAAACTTACTGCAGCTACGCTATTTCAGACTCAACAACAGACAAACAACTTCTTCGTTATATTGCATGTGTGTATGTGTGTATATATGTGTTTGTGTATGCGTTATCCACCGTGGAGAGAGAGGAGAGTCACGATGTTGGAGGCATAACCCCCCTCCCCCCTCTTTTTCCTCATACCCGCGAAAGCTTTTACGTTGTTGAAGATGTAGGAAACTTGGAGAGGGCTCTTTGTGTACGCGCTTATACACACTCTATACATACGAGCTTTTATAGGAGGAGGGGGAGGAGGAGGGAGAGGATCAATCGAGACCATCGTGTACTGTGTTTCTAAGCTGCCTATTCCCATTTGCATTATAGTGAACGCAAAGATATAGGCTTCTTGCTAATTATGTCTCTAACTTTGTCGTGTCTATAATTCTAATTGGATGCTATCCAGACTTTCAAGTCTCACAGCAATGGAATAGCACGCATTCAGTTATCAAGTTTTGATCTATATGTCGCAGTATCGTGGATGAAAGTTTTGAACAAATTGCGAGGAAAGTAAAGATATCAAAATAAGAGATGTGGCTCATTTTTTTTTCTTTAATTTCAGAGGTTTTTGGGGGATTCGAATTTAATGGTAAAGAGGACAAATAGATTTTGCACGTTTTTTGTGATGATTTCATTGAAAAAGTGAGGAAATTTCAGGTTAAAAACGTGTTTTCTTATTTTTCGAGGATTGGAGGTTTTGGGTCATGATTTGAAGATAATATGCTTTTTTTTTTTTGGAAAATTCCAGTTTTTTGGAGATATTTCTAATTCTATTGGTCGTAGGGTGAAAATTTCGAATGGAGGTGAAAGGTGAGATCATTCGCCATTGATTCTTATGATTTTGAGAAGAAAACGATCAATTTTGAAGGTATTCTTGATTTATTTTATTAACCTAAAGTGCTTTTGGTTCATTTCATAAATATCAGTTTTTTCCATATAAATATTTCAAAAATCGACATTTTTCAATTAAAAACCCCATAAATCGATGGCAAATGATCTCACTTTTCACCTCCAGTCGTAATTTTCACGCTACAACCAATAAAACCGAAGATATCTCCAAAAAACCTGAAATTTTACCAAATCGACAATTTCGACCCAAATTAATTTTTTTCAAAAAAATCCATTTCAACACATGTTTTCACCGGAAATTTCTCCACAGCTTCCGAATGAAATCATCAGAAAAAATCCATCTCAAACCGCACACATGCTACACTAAAATTTATAAGACCAAGGAAAAAAAAAGGAAAACAATTCCCTTGGATTTTCAATTTTACGCCAAAGGCCAATGCCAATTTATTCTTTATCCCTCGATCAAGTGCCAAAGTGGATGAGGAAAGAGGGATAAAAAGGGTGGAAAAAGTGTACCAGTAATAGGAGAAGGAGAAATTCGGAACAGTTGGAAAGAGAGAGAGAGAGATAGGGGGGATTGGCTGTGGAAAAACGAAATCGCAACGAAATCAGGCGAGTAGAGAGAAAAGAAGAGAGAAAAACCGGAAAGTTCGATTGATTCACTGGCAATATAACGCTGTGTGTGGTGACGTCGTAGTGGCTTGTACTCTCTATCTACTATTTTATCTACTTCCTTCACATTGTCGATTTCATTTGGGTTTTTTTTTTTTTTTCGTTCTAGTTGCCCAAAGCACTGTTTCTAATTTTAAAAAAAAAAATTTTCGAATTTTTTTAACATTTTTTTATTTCTCGAGTTCTTGTCTTCAGAGTTCCTTCTTCTCTTTTTTTTTCTTCTCAGTGTATTTATATTTGGGGCATGAGAAGCTGTGATGAAAATAAAGGGAAAGATGATTTTTTTTTCTTTGCGCTTAAATGTCAAGCGGATCAATTAAAATAGTAAATGAATGCTCCAGACACTAATTTTGTCACCGACGAAAGCCTCATTTTTCCACGACTTTCAGAAGTACAAAAAATGAGGGATAAAAAAAAATAATGAAGAGCATAATTGTGTTCTTCTCTACGCAGCTGTCTGAGAGACATCACAAGTATATTCACTGATTCTCCCCTGTCTCATGTCTATCTGTCTGCTTATTTCCTCTGATTTCACTCCATCCTCTGACTCTTGTGAAATATCTCATGTTTGCATCGTTGACACTTTTCTTGTACTCAAAAATTTATTGACTTCACTTTTTGGTCTGTAGAAATAAAAGAAAATTGAATTTCTGTCAAATGTCAGAATGAAGGCAGTTTCTCAGAGTATGGTTGATGGAACAATAAATAATGAGGATTTTTAGGTTTCCAATTTATTGCTAATAATTCGGGAAAGTGATTAAAAAAAAAAAATCAGTTTTATTTTAATATTTGAGATTTTTTCAAAATTTATTCAAATTTTTTCAAAAAAAAATTTCTAAAAAAAAATCCCAAATCTGTATTTTTAGTAATATTGATAATTCATATCTCATGAACGGTCAAAAATTACGAAAAAATTCAGAAAAATGTGAAAAAACATGATCTTCAATACGGCATCAAAAAAATGAAAGATTAACTGAATTATAGAGAAAATAGGCATCAACGAACGGATATGTAATTCATCAATTTCTAAAATTGTATCATATCACAAATTCCCCCTTTTTTCCAATAAATTTTTAACCCAAGAGCCAATGAATAATGAAGGACAATGGTGAATTGACTGTGCTTCAATGTGACACGCACGGCTGAACATGAAAAAAGAGAATCGAAAAGTCGACTACCCGAAACACATAGAAATAAAAAGCTTTTTTCTCCTTTTTTTTTTATTTCTTTTCTTGAGGAAAAGAAGAGGATAGGGGATTCTTGCCTAAAGGCCCTCGGGGCATCTCCAAGAGATAGTGCACTTTATTTGCGGCACTACGAAAGTGACCCATCCCCGAGGATAGAACCGATTTTATTGGACGTGATACTGACGCATCTTTTCTTTTTTACCTTCTAAATCTCTTCTACCCTCATTCTCCTCTATTTCACTTCTCAACCGGATTTTATTTACGAAATACTTTTTTTTACTTCTATTTCTACTGTCCTGAATTAAGACGACTTTAAAATTTTTAGGAAAATGGAATTTTATTTCAACAGTTTTTCGAGAATATTTTGGAAAATAAGCGAGATAGAGCGATTTTACTAAAAACCCTTTACTCTGAGATTTTTTTTATTTATTAATTTATTTTACTAAAAACCCTTTATTCGAAAGATTTTAAAAATTATTTTGACTTTTTTTTTCGTCTTTTGCAATTAAAATGTCCATATTGAACCTCAAACACTCGTCCCCCCTTTTAATTTCCAAAAATTCATAAAATTTCAATTTTTTCTGATTAAAAAAAAGAAAAAAAAATAAAAACTCATTTTTATTCAATTTCCCTTCAATCTCATTTTTTTCGTCATCATTCCATTCTTTATCAATTTTTCTCTCTCAAAGCCTGTAGCAGTACGTACAGTACCAAATAAAAAAAAAAAAGCGGCGAAGGGGGAGGGAGGGGGAGAAGGAGGAGAATTCACAGTGTGGTTTCACTGTGTCCCTCGTTTTTATATGCCGCATACGTCCCACGCGATTGAAGTCCAGCGAGTGCACACCAGGCACGTCCTTAATCAACTGCTGACATTTCGAATGTGTTTCGATGCCCGAATTATCGATCGTAGCGATAGTTATACACCAACTGCGTGTGTGTATATATATATAAACGCGTAGGTTACACACAGAGATGAGAAAAGGGATAAAAAAAAAAAAAGAAGAGAAAAAAAATAAGAAAAAAAAAACACACAAACAGAAAAAAAGAGAGAGAAGCTGAGATGAGTGTGGCTTTGCCTCAAATCCCCGTGAGTCGATAAATCAGCCCCCCCCCCCCCCCCCCTCCCCTCCCCCTCCCCTTTTTCTCTCCCCTCACACCAAAGCGAATTTTCGTATTCAAATGCTGCAAAAAAAAATTACTCTATTGCTCTTCAATGTGCACGAAAAAGAAGAAAAAAAGGGGGGAGGAGGGGGGGGGTTGGGGTATTTCGATATATAACCCATACCCTAAAAATACGAAAAAGAAAACGGACCACACCAGTCATCGTTTAAAGTATCGCTCTCTATTTATCATTGGTTGCATTAATGGCCTGGAATTCCGTGTATTCCATTAGTAACTGTCCACTGTTACTCGTTGGGGACCATCCTCCACCTCCTCCTCTTTCAAGCTCAACATCAGGCCAATGTTACTCACGAGGGCATACACGAAAACTCTTTTATTACTTCTCCATGTGAATATGCTTTTGACATATTTGTTACTCTTTTTTACTTTTTTTTTGATTGAAATTCATATTAATATCTTTTTTCCTGTGTTTTTTCATCCCTTAATACACACATAGAAACACAGGAATGATACATCTCATTTTATTCATTTCATATCATGGAAAACTCTTGAAATTAATAGAAATATTGGGGGTAGATTGTTTTTGATGATTTCATTGGAAAGCTGAGGGAATTTTGGGCGGAAAATAAGTGCTGGAATTAATTTTTTGGGATTTTTGACGATTTTGACTTTTTTGAGGATTTTTGAGGGGTGAAATCATCCCTTTTTTGAAAAGTTTCAGTTTTTTGAGAATATCTCCGGTTCTATTTGTCGTAGTGTAAAAATTCCGATTGGAGGTGAAAGGTGAGATCATTTGCCATCGATTCATAGGGTTTTCAATTAAAAAATATCGATTTTTAAGGTATTTATGGGAATTTTTGTAAAACAGTTTTGTGAAACAGTTTTTGGCCTATAACTATCCCGAAAATTAATATTTTTGAATTCAAAACCCCATAAATCGATGGGAAATGAGCTCACCTTTCATTTAAGATCAACCCCGAGTTGCTACGACCAATAGAACCAGAGATATTCGCAAAAAACTGAAAATTTTCAAAAAAGCAAAGGCTTTTACCCCTCAAAAATGCCGAAAAATATCGAATTCTCAAAAAAATCGAAAAAAATACATCTGACACTTGTTTTCTGGCTAAAATTTCCTCAGCTTTTCAATAGAATCATCAAAAAAAATCCATCTCTAACCGTTTCACTACAGTGTCCATTTTGCCCCAATCTCCCCTAAATAACATCAGTTGAATAGTTTCCAGAAATTTCATTAAAAACTGATTTTCGAAAAATGGACATATCTCAAAAAATACCAATCGGATTCTCTTCAAATAAAGCTTAAAAAATAGAGTTTTCCACAAAATATGAAATTTTTCTATAAAATCGTTTTGCTGTAATTGAGATTTTTATGCACACACACACACAGATATGCGCTAAAAATATCATTTTCTCTCTATTTGAATAATTCTAAGCAAAAATCCGGATTTTTCTGTTGTCAACTTTTTTCTTTTATTATATAAGAAATGAATTTTCTCGTAAAATAGAAGATAAATAATAATAAGAAGAAAAAAATGACGAAAATCAAGAATAAATATGAGAAAAACAGTATTTTACACTTGAAAATAAAACTACTCTCTTTCTCTTTAGAGAGAAGCACACAAGGAAAATTGAAGCACTTTTTCTCGAGAGTCTCTCGTGAGAAGGTCCAGTACTGGAAAACCTTCCAAAAAACGATTTCTATCTTTTATACTCCTTTTTTTTTATCTTTTCCAGCTCTTCTACCTTCTTCACTCTCTTTTCCACCTTTTTTCCTTAAAAAAAAACGGAGAAAGAAGATCGTGGGATATTTCTCGGAAGCACCAGCCGCACATTGGCCAAAGCAATACACATGGTTCACTCTCGACCAGGTGGTCTTCCACACAGATCATTTTTTAAGTTTCCCCAAAGCCCAGTGAAACACACATACACACACACACAAACACACAAACACAAATGTGACGCCCCTTTATTCTCCATTTCCCTGCGCAATTCATCTTCGATCTTTCCACCCCCTCGATCCCTTCCTCCCCTCCCCTCCCCCCCCCCCCCCCTTATTTAACCTCGCTAAATGAGAAAATGAAGATGCAGAATTATGGCTGAATTTTTCTCTGAAAAAATTTGAATTCACAAAACTAAAATAATTTTTTTTTTAACTGTTTAATTATGTAATCAAAAAATTTACATAATTGGAGTTGGAAACGGGTGTGTAACGGTGGTAACAGAGACAGGTAGCTTGCAAAAAAAAAGAAGATAAAAAAAAGAGGCAAAGATTCGCTTTGCTCTCTGCAGTACATGTATCCAATGAAAAAAAAAGAAGGTGAAAAAAATGAGGTAGAGAGTGTGTCTGTGTGACGAAAATGCATATACCACCTGGTAATTAATAAATTAATGAGCAGTGTCATTTGCCAAAGTGTCTTTGGATGGCTGTTGAGTTCATTCCAGAATTTGTCACGTTTTTTGGCCTTGTTTTATACCCTTTTTACATATATACTGGGACATGGGAGAAACACTTGTCCTGGAAAGTATTGATTGTCCATGGGTGAATTAGCAGCATAACATAACAATAAAAAAACAGTTCGGCAAATAAAAAATTGGAATTTTCAATTTTTTCATTTTTTTTATTTCTGTAATTTTTATCGAAAAAATTTTTCATTACTTTTCTTATGAAAAATTTGGATTTTTTAATTTTTCATTAGTTTAAAAATTGATTTAATTAATTAATTAATAAAAAAAATTAAAAAAATTGAAAATGCGAATTTTTGCCGATTTCTGATAAAAAATACTTGGCACCATTTCCGTCACAAGAAAGAGAAAGAGAGAGGAAGAATTAATGCCCAAGTGCAAAGTGCACCGGAAGTATTTGTGCCTTTCTCGCCAAATTTCAAAAAAGATTCAACACCGGTCGAGGAATCCTCACGATATAACCAGCCGAAAATACAGTTGAATATCGTGTTCGGGTCTTTACACGGTCGCAAAGAGGTGAATAGCACATGAAGAGGGGGAAGGGGGAGGGGGGGGGGGGGAGTGCCTGACCGGTGAAAATTGATACTCCAGGCAAAACTCCAACGGAGTATACAATCGTTGTGCCAATGCAACACACACACACAAGGGTTTCCTTGCGAAATACGAAACCAACTGGAATAGCAAGAGAACACAAGAGAAAGAGAGAGAGAGGGGAAAAGAAAGTATTGGATGCCCTTTTACGTTTTTTTTCTCCGTATTTATTTACAATTGCCGTCTGAAGTTTATTGCAATCGATAAAACCCTGGATTTTCACGAAGATCAAGCAGTGGAAATCGAAGAAATGAGGAACTTTTTGGTAGCACTGGGTAATCGTGTCAGTCGTCAGAAAAAAGAAGGGTCCAGGTTAAATCCTGGGATGTTGGAGTTTTGTACGGATTTTACTGGCACATGACAACGGAAAGAGACAGAAATATCCCAGAAGCTGAGACAAATGAAGAACTGGGAAGGGAAAAGAGAAGGAAAAGAAGAAAAAAAAGTGGGAAAAAGTGCGAGGGCGTGTTTTATATAAAGCAAAAGCGCGCGCAAGCATACTGAAAAAAGATAAAGAGAGAGATGGAGATAATTTCTACCTGGAGAATTCGTCCTGGTTTACGAGCGGAAAAATGCATTTTCCAACGGTTAGAAAATTTATGATTGTTGAACAATGGAAGTACTGTTGAGGATATACACCACCCACTCTTCATAGTTTAGAATCAACTTGCATTGGGAGTAGAGGGGGACATCTACCAACCTATATATATTCAAAATCTCTTGATGCATAATTTCCAAATCCTTTCAACTCACGAGTGTAGTGGAATAACAGGTTAAGTCGAAAAAAGTAAATTTTCCAGGAGACCCGAAAAACCGTAAAACGATGATGCGATCTTGATTATGCGCTACATTCATGATGAACGTCATTGATTCGGAGTCAATTTAGATATTCAAAAGCTATTATTGTCGGCAGTCTTTTTTTTTCTATAATTTCAACGAATTAACTTGAAATGTCTGGAAATAAATTCAAGTTATGTCGACTTAATTCCCCAAATAAAATAAATACTAATATTAAATGAATACTTATCGATTATAATTATTATAATCGATGAGTATTTATTTGAAGTATACGAAGAATATATTTATATTGAGTAAGATCGTCTGAGCAGATCATAACACAATATAAACTCAATGAAGAGATACTGAGTTATGTCGACTTAACTTTGACACGTATGATTATTTTTCAAGTTAAGTCGAAATACCTCAGATCTTCTCCTGAAAATTGCGAAAAGCGAACTTAACCTGTTATGCATGTTCAAAAGTGAGGCCTTAAATGGTCATATTCAGCCAAATCCTTTCTGTGGAACACGTGTCCATACATCCTGAAGCAAATTCTAATAAAATCTCATTTTTTACAAAAATTGACTTAACTTGTTATTCCACTACACTCGTGAACTGGTTTCTTTCTTCATTTTTTTTTCTTATCCTCAATAATCCACAGGACAATTTTGACCTACTAGACATTTAAACTTGGCTTTATAGTCAACGTGAATGCTTCATTGACGTAGACACTTTAATGATACACAATTTCCTACTTTAATCCACAAATTATGAGTAAAAAAAAAAATAAGATTTAGGAGTTTCTATGTAGTTAACACGAAAAGTTCGTAGATAACATACGTTGATGTCGTAAAACTTGTTGATGGCCTAGGTCCTGAACACGACAATGCCCTTGCACAACATGATGGAGGGAGGGGTAAAGAGGGGGGGAGGAGGAAGGGGTGGATAGTAAACCTGGCGTGTTCATGGGTGGATTAGAATCCCAGGGATTGTGTCACACACAATATACACACACACACATATACCCTCACCTCCCACCAAAAACATCTTCCTGGATTTTCGGAAACACACACACACACACATTTACAATTACCTGGTATTTTCAGCTGTGTTCCACAATTTTCTGAATAAAACCCAGAAATTTCTTCCCCAATAACATTAACCTCATTTCAGCAAATGAATATGATGATTCAAACACTGTCTTCCACATCCTTCCAGCAAATGAATAGACATCATCGGATGATTGAAAACTGACAGGCAAATTTACGAAAATGGCTCGCACTGACACAAACCAGGAAACACTCGAGTATTCATCAGAGAAAAGACCCCATGTTTTAGTGTGTGTGTGTGTGTGTGTGTGTGTGTGTGGATGTGCGTGAGGGTGAAATAAATGGCCGAGGTGAAATTAGCCCCGGGGAGTGCATGGTCATCCGGTCAGTGCAACCCAACATATCTCACGTTATTCAATTAGAAGTACGTCGTGACAATAGCAATACACACACAAACACATACATACATACAGTCCAGACAGAGTTGCATACAGTTGAAATCCAAGAGGCATTTCCATTGCCGGTTTCTGGCACGACGGAAGGAAATTCAATGGTCCGTAGTGAGTTGAGAGAGATAGAGAGATGGTCCAGAACGGATTTAGTGACGGAGACTAGCCACACACACACACACACACATACACACAGCATCAAAATGCCCCATGTCCGTATTCTCTTTCTCCCTATTTCTCCAACAATTCAGCAAATGGTTATAGCCACAGGGATGACCTCTCATTTCTCTCATCGAGTTTATATGCTCCTGTCAAATGGCAGCCTACGATTATTATCGCAGTTAAATCGCGTGTCTGCAAGCTCGCGTTCCGGGGTCAGGCCCCAATCCCAAACAGGGAGTGAGAGAGAGAGAGATAGAGAGATTTTGACCTGTACTTGCGACCATTCATCATGAGCGTATCACGGAACCTCACTCTGACGTACGCAAAGGCCCGGGCATTAAGATTTGCATTACAAATTCCTCCTCGTTCTCATCCAAAACGCAAATGTCCAAATGTTACATATATATACGTCCTTCTCTCTCTCTCTCTCTCTCTCTCTGTATGATCCAGATATCTCATATTTTCTATCTCTCTTTGGACATTTAGAGTCATACGTTTGTGTGTCTCTATAGCCGCGAGTTTGCAACTGTGTTTCGTATCATACGGATAAATTCGTCCATTACTGCAGAGGACCATAATAGTTTCCATATATATATATATGTATATATCCAATTCTGCAATCGTGACAGACGCATTCTCTCCGACAGCTATCGCGTTTTAGTTATCCTACCCAGGGGAGACGAGTGAATTGGACGGTAACAATAATTAGCCAGGTCATTGGCATTAACTGATATTCCTGAATTAACACAAAACATGGGACATACAAATACACTTTCAGTCTAAAATCATACCTTCATTTTTTGTCGTTGAGTCTAGTTTTAGCCACGATATTTGCAGCATCTTTTGGTGTCCGGGTGTCATTAGTTTCGGACTGTTAATACCATTTCGTATGGCTTGGCACGCGACAACGTTAAAGGGGAGTTCAGGAAGCAGCAGTTAAAGAAGACAGGTGTCCAAATCTTCTTGTATATTTATAGAAACACATACACTGCAAATCGTCAACGGAATCCCAGTCCAGAGAATCTGAATGTCTGCTAAGATCATTCATTCTTATGTGTCTAGCTTCTTTTTTCATCTTCATTCATTCCTCGTTTCTCGAAATAGTAAGCTATTCTTGGTTCTTCCAATGATTCTAGGAACACACCATCACCATTACATTCACTACTCTCGTAACACCTTGTCTGTCTCGTGAAAAATACTCTCGGGGGGCGATTTTTTTTTGATCTTTCTTCTTTTTTCTTCGACAAAGGGAAAAAAGTATATGGTAACACTAAAAATTTTGGGAACAGGCCCCAATTGATGGGAGTGTCACGGAATTCGGGGGCCCCTTTCAAAATCATGAACAATGCTTTTCCAAGAAAATCCATATACCGCAATCCTAGGGTTCCTATATATATATTCCAATGATACAATATTCATTCGAACGCTTATTCCACGTAAATAACTCAAATTTTATTGCCAATGCTTCTTATTTACTGAAAACGTGCCTAAATCAGGAACTCACACTATTTTTTCCGATTATCTTGGAACTCCTCCGGCAACTCTTTGCTCGTAATGAGATCGAATGGAGATCAAGACAAACATAAGCGCAGCAGCAAAGAAAGAAAAAAATTAAATAAAACAGCCAATGAAATAAGGCAAAATAAAGAAACGAAACGCGACGTGGGAATGTGCTACAATCATCGTTACAAATGAAAAAAAAAAAAAAAAAAAAATAAACCTATTGGATTCAGGTGATTATCGTTGGAGCTTTAGATACACGTTGGGACCGCCCGCTGCAGATATCCCAGGCTGCTGCTTTTCTCATTTAGTTTTTGAACTGCGAGAGCAGAGAGTTGCCTACGTATTTCTCTCTGTATACACGTATACGCATTCACCGACCACCCATGAGTACGTATATATATATATTTATATATATATATATATTCAGCATGAGACCAACAGAAAGATCGCTAATTAACGATGACCGTATACCCTGGTGCAATGCGTTATTGTTTCACCGCTTATACAAACGACCCACCTGTCTGAAGCGCGTGCTACTACCACCATTTTCTACTATATACATATCCGAATAGGTTTCCTTTCTTTGTATCTTTATACACATCCACTCCGAAGAATGTACAATTATTCAATATTTTTTTCAATTCAATTTTACCCATTTATCTTGAATTTCTTTGGACTTTTTTTTTTAGTTTTTTCTTTTTAATTCCATTCCGAGTTTCCTGTTCTCAGTCATTTCCATATTTGTCGCTATGAAATTACCAGTTCTTACTACTTGTGCATCATAATCATTCGGGAAAAACTTTTTGGCTTTCTCAACACGAGAGACACTTTAATTCCGAGGGATTTTGTAATTCGGAGGAGGAAGAGAGAAATTGTGTGTTACGAGAGGGTCGTATTTCATGGATATTTTAGCGTGTTTGTTTCATTTCATGGAGGTAGAATCGACACGCTGAAATTTCAAGTTAAAGGAGAGAATATCTCTTCCGCGAAAAGTCTCGTGAAATTCCAAGATCCGTAGCAATGTGCAAGGGCTCTTACGCAATTCACAAATTCTCTTACTTTTTTTTTTTTTTTTATTCGGAGCGAAAAAAGAAGCGTTCGCACACACACCAACACTCTGTGTGTTACGTGATTTATAGTTTTTAATTTGAGTCTTGTTTTCAACGGGAGAGTAGGGCAAGAGCATACTTTTGCCCCTCTTTTCTCCTTATTCAGCTGGAGTTGAGAAAAATTCGAAGGTAACATTAAGGATATAAAATGGTTCTGTCTAGTAAAATGATCTAGAATTTTTTTTTGAGTCAAGGAGTTTGCCGAATGATTTGAAAAAATTACACAACAAGTTGGACATCTAGAAGCATGTTCTCAAATTTTTTCAGATTTTTTCGCAAGCTCCTTCACTCCGAAAAAAAATCCTGAATCTACTTTATGGAAAAGGTCCATTTTAAGCCGGGTTTCTTTGAACCAAGGTTCTTCGAGTGGTCCATTTTTTTAGGCAATCGGTTAAACTTAAGCCACGTTCTTGAGAATTCACTTTGAGACCATCAATCCCTCCTCTAGCTCTAAATTGCCACTACTTTCTTCATTTTCATTCTGACCTCTATCTTCGTCAAACTTTAGGAGATATAAATTCCTGCCAACTCGAAATTCTCAGTGGCATGAAGTCCGATGAGGAGAATCGATCACAATCCCACTACTCCAGACGGGCTTTATAAGGGTTGCACAAGTGTACAAACGCCAGAAACCCACAGGACAGAATGCGAAAGTTTCATCACTCCCTTTCTCTTTATTCCTCATTCACTGAGGGTTGAAATTGCCATTCTCATTCGTGAAACGAGTTTGAGAGTATGTAACAAAGTTTTAGTTCCTCCGTATTGCCGACAGGTTTCACGCATTACAATTGGACAGGTATAATTCAAGAGTTCAGATTCTTGACAAGAACAATGAGAGCGGTCAACGAAAATTTCTTTGGCCCCAGACATTTAGAACTGATTTGCTCGGTTAATCACGAGTTAGAAATCCGGAACCAATGACATTTCACGAAGTTGTAGAAAACACCTCGAACTTGAGCATGGGTTGAGCACGTCTTGTGGATAAAGAAAGTGTAGCGATTCTTGCTCTTCACATTCTGTCTCAGAAAATGTTTTCTTTTTCTTTTTTTTCCACCGCTTTTTCTTTGGAGTCAGACTCTTTCCGCTGTTTACTGGAGACTTGAAAACTTGAGAAGTAATCCAGTGGAGTTCAAGTTTTTGGCGAAGGTTAGGGAAGCCACTCGGTTCTTCTCATGGGAATACGAGCATTCCAATTCGAGATTCGATTGCCAACAATTATCGTTGAATGAACGATCTTTTGAGGACTCTGGAAACTTGGGGATATTCAAACTGGTTCGGGGAGAAGAATTAGGAAAATGCAGGAGATTCAATTAATTTTTATGGAAATCATGAAGAAAAGCTTATTTCAGCTTTTGTATCATAAACTCCTATTCTTCAATAAGATCCAATTTCGTTAAAAGAAGGATACGTTTTTCACTCTCGATTCCAATAATTCTTGCTAATTTTTCAATTCCACGAGTATTTATTATCCTGGAAACCTTTGAAAATTTAATCAATTGGAAGCAGCTTCTTTTTTATAGTTGAATAACTTTGGATTTGATTTTGACTTTATATTTGTTGAAGAAGCTTCACCCAATACAGCCTGGCTCATTGGTCGCCAGTTAATTTCATTACAAGATTAACAAAACTAATTTGACAATTTCAATTATATCAAGATTCGATTGGGAAGACCCACAAGAAGGTTGAATTGCCAAGAAAAAATAGAGGCAATGCAGAAGAATAGACGAATAATGCGAAAGAAGTACTTGCAGTATCGTCGAATTTATTTCTAATCAATTCCTGTCAGTACAATGTACTGGATCTTTATAATTATACGTGTTGACAAATTTCAAAGTAATAAAGAATCTCTTTGATTTCATATGGTGCAATAACTCAAAATACAATTACAGAAAACCAAGCGTCTTTACAAAATTTACAATGACACAAGTTTGACTCACGAAACAGGAGTGAGTGCCCTTTGCGTTACTGCATGGCCTAACCATGTTGCTTTTTCCCAAATTGGTTGCTTTCTTTAGTATCCGCAATTCGCCCACGGGTATTACCCATAATTATCATGGCACTGTTGACATTACGCGGGTGCTCTATTAATAAAATTCTGATTTTCGTAATCTCTTTCGTCATCGAATCTTCAATTCTTTTATTCATCTCGTCCCAAATGATGATTTAAAAAAGAATTTAGAAAATTACCTGCCACAAGCAATCCCTCATGTTCATCCAAGTGTTAAGGGTTGAAAATGAAAAAGTGTATAACCAAAGGAAAAAGTGCCACCAAAGCCATAAAAACCGAAAAAAAAAAAAAATAGCCTCGACATTGCTGGTGATAGTGGATCTCGCAGGCAATCTTCATTCGCACACATGAAATATTGGCGCACAGGGAAATTACTCCCTGACGGAAAATTCCACTCTCTGTACCAACTTCATGGAGCACGAGATCACAAACACGAAGAATAGAGTCATTCTGTCGTCGTTTAAAAGAGGTGAAAGAGTATGTTCTCAAAATGAGAATATTAAAAGTGAACCTTATTAAAGCCTTCTATCGTCATCATTCTTATTTTCATTTTGTTTAAGAGAATAAAGAAAATAGTGAAAGCCGAAGAAATCCAGGGGATAGTGAAGTTGACAGAGGGGAAAATGAGATTAGTTTCTCCATTGATGAAGCATGGGGATCAGAAGGTAGAAAGCTGCGGGAATAATGAAGGTCTGAGCAGTAATCGATGCAAAAAAACATGAGGGGAAGGAAAAAAGAGTCCTCAATCGTCATCCAAGTCCAACCACGATAAGTGAATTTCATAAGCGCATAGTAAGGACAATATATTTCACCCCTGTATGTTTATTCAATTCTCGAATCATAGTCTCTCTCTCTCCCCTTTTCTCCCTCTATCCTTCCACAATGTCATAAATGTTCATTCAGAGCCCTTTCCCCTGGACTACACAGGGCTTTTCCCTTCTGAAGCCATCACAACCATCCCCTAACACAACCAAAAGTTCCTGGTAATACATAATACCTTTATCGTTCTTGCCCACACTGACAAGCTAGTCATTAATAATCGCTTTCTCACAAAAGTGCCAACTTTTGAATTTTATATTAAATATATATGTCATTTTTCATTTCTATTCTTCTTGCAAAATTGTATCACATTTAAAATAAGAAATTGCTATTTCTTATCCATAAAACACTGAACATTCATGTCATCTTTGTACTTTTGATTCACACAGACTATACAGTGACATATACGGTTACTATCAGCTATCACATGAATTATGAGGAACAAAATGGCTGACTTGATACGTATGCACGAAGATGGGAATTTCATCATTTAACTGTCTAAAATTATCCAAAATTCAAGTTAACAGCTTTAAACTTATTTTGAATGAATGGAACTTGAATTTTTAGCAAATAATCTATATATAGGGGAGAGTGGGGCAAGATGGACACTGTAATGAAACGGTTAGAGATGGATTTTTTTTGATGATTCTACTGAAAAGCTGAGGAAATTTTAGCCGGAAAACTAGTGTCAGATTTATTTTTTTCGATTTTTTTGAAAATTCGTTTTTTTCGGCATTTTTGAGGAGTAAAAGGCTTTCCTCTTTCGAAAATTTTCAGTTTTTTGCAGATATCTCTGGTTCTATTGGTCGTAGCAATTCGGGGATGGTCTCAAATGGAAGGTGAGCTCATTTCCCATCGATTTATGGGGTTTTGAATTCAAAAATATCGATTTTTGGGATAGTTATAGGCCTAAAACTGTTTCACAAAACTGTTTCACGAAAATGCCCATAAATATCTTAAAAATCAATATTTTTTAATTGAAAACCACATGAATCCATGGCAAATGATCTCACCTTTCACCTCCAACCGGAATTTTTACGCTACGACAAATAGAACCGGAGATATCCTCAAAAAACTGAAAATTTTCAAAAAAAGGAAGGCTTTTACCCCTCAAAACTGCTCAAAAAAGTCAAAATCCCCAAAAATTGAAAAAAATTAATTCCGGCAATTATTTCCCGCCTAAAATTTCCTCAGCTTTCCAATGAAATCATCAAAAACAATCTACCACCAATATTTCTATTAATTTCAAGAGTTTTCCATAATATTTGCTCCACCTTCCCCTACTCATATTTATTTATCGAACTTCTTTTCAAAAAATATAATGAAAAAAGTTATCATTATATTCTCCTGTCTACTCCACATGTCCGTAAAATACGTAATACCATGTACCATACGTAGCTGCTTGCAACTGACAGTTTTTCAATGAAAGTGCATCTTTGACCAAGTCAATATTTTTTACTCCTCAGTATTGCATAAGCACGTTTCACGATCCTTTCATACTGTTCACTGAGGGTCAACTTCACTAGATTCCACATTTCTTTGACCCAACACAGTATCTCACTCTTTTTCTCCACTTCACTTCTCTCTTTCCGCCATTATTCCTGTGTAACTTATTAACTGCATCTGTTCGTTCACTGGCTCTCCCAAACACGCGTTGGTAATAGTGTTGGTGTCTTTGTGTCTAACGATGACCATACTGTGGCTAAAAAAAAAGAAGAAGAAGACTTTGTTGTTTTAATTAACTTACGGGACAAAGGACACCACCAGTGAATAGAATCGGAGGGGCCCACTGTGGCGTCTTTTCTACTCCTACAGCAACGTTCGACCGGAAGACGTTATGCCGCGCGCTCATCAGCCATTTCCGGTGGACATACCAATGGACTCATACATACCAATATGATTCATAATGAAAGTCTTCCTTTATTTTTTCATAAATCATTGAGCATGAAATATTCAGATTAATGAATGTTGATGGAATTCCATCTGAAGCAGGAAAAATTTACAAAATAATCATGTTATGTTTGATGGATGATCATATTTTTTGGACTCTTTATGAGAAACTAAGTCATTTTACTTGGGAGGTTTTCTGCAGGAGTTCATTCTTTCAACTGATGCACGACCTCGCTCTACTTTTAGCTGCACGGAACATTCGTGTGAGGATGTGTTGATGCTGATGCTGATGAACGGATATACTCTCAGTCCTTTGTCTTCATCAAATGCTTCACGGCTTTCTGAATTTTGTTTGTACACGCAATTTCGGAAGTGGCTAGGTGTCATAAGGTCGAAAGTTTAGAAGTTCATGGGGATTTTTGATGGAAATTGTGGAAACTAGGAATGTATTAGGGTAGTACATGGAAGTAGGGTTGATAAAACAGGGAAAAATTGAGGATTTGGAGGTTAGTTTTCAAAAAGTGATTGAAGTATCTGAAAGTCGTATCTTTAATTACTAATCTTCTATCACATGATTGAAATTTCTCAATAACTATACGGCTATTAGGAGAGACTGGGGCAAAATGGACCTTCAGTGTAACATGATTCATGATTTTTTTTCGGACTGAAAGACTCGGTGAAAAAATCTCAAAAAATTTGAGAATATGGTACGAGATGTTAAGATTGTTGCTGAATTTTTTGAAATTTTTTTGAAGACCCCTTCATCCTTAAAAAAAATCCCAAATCATTTTGACCCGCAGGTCCATTTTGCCCTGGTCTTCCCTATTTAGTTAGAATGCCAATAGTTTTTAAATAATGGGTCAACCCTGTGGTTCTCTAGTAATTTCGTTATTTCCGTCCGATTATTCATATGATAATTCATATCTCATAAACTGCAGAAAAATGTAAAAAAATATGATCTCCAATACGGCATCAAAAAAATCCGGCGTCAATCGTATTCCCGTCCAATCGGATAGCACCTCAATCCAAAGAATTGAACATTATCATAAATTCTTCTTTAAAAAAAAAGGGTAATTGAAAGTTTTTCAAATTTTTTGGATTGTATCGAAGAATCTCGAAGTCACTGCATTTCTGGTGCTGAGATCAGTAGAGCGACTGTGGCAGCTCTCATGGCACCACCAGCAATCTAGAACCGGTTCCTCAAGTAAGTTGCGCCTCCGTCTGCCCTCTTCCTCCTCCTCCTTCTTCTTCTCCTCTGCATCCGTTCGTGATACACTCTCAGGACCAGGAGAAACTACTATATGCCCATCTCCCTTGCACCTTTCTCTCCTCTTGCCGGCTGGCTTATATACGTTTCGCAATCGAACCGAGTCAGCTCTCGAACGCCATCCAACCATCGAGGTTACTGCGGGCCATCGCCTAAACCACATTGAAGCCACTCTTTTCCTCCTCTCATTCCACATCTTCTCTCTCTCTCTTTTTCTTTCTGTCTTTCTCTTTTCCCCATCGTTTCAACTCTTCGAGCATTCTGTATAATACTGATATTCTCGAAACCACTCAAAGACACTTACTCTTTGTCTTACACTGTCCTTCTGTCGATCTTCGACTGGTATGAGTTATCCCCCCCCCCCCCTCTCTTTCCTCCCCCTCGATGCAACTCTCGCGCAGTCGGCTTTTCTCAATACCAGTTTTCTCTGAGCTCTTCTTGATCACATCAAATACTATTTTTTAACGCAGCAGATGCACTCGTTCTCATTTTTCCACAAATATTCATCAAAAAATAGGTAAAAGCCTTTTTTTTGGGGGGGAAAGACTTGCTGGAAAAATCTGAAAAAAATTGAGAATATGGTCCGAGATGTTTTGATTGTTGCTGAATTTTTTCAAATTTCTTGGAAGACCCCTCGACTCTTAAAAAAAAATTTTCATACTCAATTTTCTAATTACGAGGAATTTATTACTACAAATCAGACATGTATAATATATGTTGGTACATGCACATTGCTGAGCAAATTTGGCACAGCCCCTGCAGTTGAAAGAGCCTAAATCACTTTCCGTGAATATGCCATGGGATTCACGAGATTAGGAAATGTGGCTTTCTATATGCATATTCAGAATGTAAACATGTAGTCATTAAACTTTACGAATTTAATATTCTATATTCTCACGTGTATTAACACAGCAGTATCATTAACGAGAGTGCATTGATATCGGTGGACTTTGTGTTTAAATGCATTAAAGAAAACTGAGAGTTCTTTAAAAAAAGAAAAAAAAGCAGCGAGACTCAAAGGAACCGACAAATAACTGTATCTACCTACACACACGTATTACATAAGAATTTTTTTACCTGTAAAAAATTCGTTAAAAAAATCTGAAAAAATTTGAGAAGAAGCTTTCTCATATTTCCATTGTTGTTGAATTTTTTCAAATTTTTTCGTCGAATCGCCTTTTCTCTAAAAAAAAAAGAATATGAAATTTTCAGACAAATTGATCCAATTTTTTTTAGAAAAATTGCGGAATTAAAGCGAGATAAGGCGGTTTTTGTGCGAATATTTTTCTCGCTCCATCTCGCTTAGTTTCCAAGACACCCTAAAAAACCCATAATTAAATAAATTTCATTGTTCATTATTTTTTCTCCCAGGGAAAACCACTTTTCTCCCCTTCCAAACGGAAACCGCTTCCATTCCTTCAAGCGGTCCTTGGCCGATAGATTTATGCTTTAATAATTATCGCAAAGTACGAGAACTAGCGTGTGCCTAAGCGAGTCGCACAAGTCTAACACACGTACATATGTGCCCTTGCTCTAAGTTACATGTTACACACGGATTTCACTCGGAACTGCAAAATATGTTGCACACAGATGGATAGAGTGTGTATTCCTTAAGAACCTCTGGTTCTTCATCTGGAGGTGAACGCGCAAAGGCAAAAGAGAGAGACAGAGAAAAATGGGAATGGTAAAAAGGTGAAACAGAGGGGGGGGGGGGGTGGAGGGGATAGGGAGGATACTCCAACCAAGATGGCTTCGTCGCATTCCTCCGAAGCGAGGAATCGTAGGCTACTCTCATCGCTACCGCCTTGAATCCGATCTCAACCGAACCTGGGGACTCCTGAGTGTGTGTAACAGCATTTCACACTTGCTCTGGGCTCAGCCTCCACGCTCTTTCTTCCTGCAATTTTATAAAATTTTCCTTTATTTCCCCTCTTGAGGACTCTTGAGGTACACAGAGAAAAATGTTTTCTTAATTTAAGAATGTGCAGGTCACTTAAATTAAGTGACTTTTCTCACTTAAATCAAGTAACTTTTTCTTTCTTAATTTAAGAAAGGAAAAGTCACTTAAATTAAGTGACTTCTCTCACTTAAATCAAGTGACTTTTTCCTTCTTAATTTAAGAAACTAAAAGACACTTAAATTAAGTGACTTTATCTTCTTTAATTTAAGAAAGTAAAACTCACTTAAATCAAGTGCGTTTTCTCACTTAAATCAAGTCACTTTTCTCACTTAAATCAAGTGACTTTATCTTTCTTAATTTAAGAAAGTAAAACTCACTTAAATCAAGTGACTTCTCTCACTTGAATCAAGTGACTTTTCTTTTCTTAATTTAAGAAAGTAAAACACACTTAAATTAAGTGACTTTTGTCACTTAAATTAAGTGACTTTATCTTCCTTAATTTAAGAAAGTAAAAGTCACTTGAATTAAGTGATATTTCTTACTTAAATCAAGTGACTTTATTTTTCTTAATTTAAGAAAGTAAAACTCACTTAAATCAAGTGCGTTTTCTCACTTAAATCAAATCACTTTATCTTTCTTAAATCAAGTGACTTTATCTTTCTTAATTTAAGAAAGAAAAACTCACTTAAATCAAGTGAGTTTTCTAATTTAAATCAAGTGACTTTTCCTTTCTTAATTTAAGTGACCTGCACATTCTTAAATTAAGTGACTGCACATTTGCATATTTGCATCTCTCTTTTTTACAATTTCTCTATCTATATATATTGGAATTTTCTTGAGTGAAATAGATTTTCTTCAACTAAGTAAATTTTCTTACAACAAAAAATCCTTTTTCCCAGTGTATGTGTTTTTTATGTGTATGTTATTTTTTTTTATTATTGTTTGTGTTTTTTTTACATGAAACCCTCTTTATCTCATGCATGTAATAGGAGATTAGTAATGGTAAACGAAATTGAATGCACAAGCTGAAGATATGGTTTTCGAATCCTCTAATCACTTTTCACAAACCAACCTAAAAATCCTCATTTTCTTCTGTTTTATCTGCCATATTCGTACACTACTTTAAAACTTCACTATAAAACAAGAATAAAAAACATTTTAATTTAGATGCACAGATGAAAAGTAAATGGACTATTTTCTAAGAGAGCATTTGTTTTTTTTTGCCCCTCCTTTTATTTTGTTTGATTTTGTTTTCTTTCTCTTCTGTTTTCAAGTGAGTTGGCTGTTATCTTGAGAGAAACTCTTTCCCTAAAGAAAGAAGAAAAAGAAGATGCGAGAGACCGGGGCAACGTGGCTAGAAGAGAAATTGCTTCGTTTTCCGAATCCGTGTCGACTTGATTAGCTCTGCACTGAGAGAAGGACCGAAGAAAACCCTCCCCCCCCCCCTTTTTCACCTCTTCTTCTATTCTCTTTGAACAGATAAACTCCTCACCTACACGTGCAGAAAAAGAAACCCATAGCAAAAAAGAATCTCATTTTCGCGTACACAGTCTGGACTCAATCGTGTTAGCGACAGAAATTTAATCGAAGCAAAATAAAATCAAACGATAAACAATGGAGCAAGAAAGAGGAAAAAAGAAACGAAAAAAAAAAAAAAAATGTATACTTTTCAGAGTGCTCGAGGGTATTTTTCTCCGTGATTGCTTTCGCGGAAATGAGACCAGGTGACATAAAGATAAATAGGTAGCAAAAATAAAAGTATAATATCGAGAGTCCAAGGATCATTAAAGGATGTGTTCAAAAAAGAAGCGATATAAAACGAATCCTTTGGTGCAGTTTTTGATTTTTTTTTGTTAGATGGATCCTTCACGTTGAAATGAAATATTCTTGCGTTTGTGTGTCAGTGCTCGG
The DNA here is from genome assembly GCA_963942555.1 of Aleiodes leptofemur. Classification (NCBI taxonomy): domain Eukaryota; kingdom Metazoa; phylum Arthropoda; class Insecta; order Hymenoptera; family Braconidae; genus Aleiodes; species Aleiodes leptofemur. The sequence goes on from OZ012613.1 coordinate 17,170,534, forward strand.
GATACACCAGATGTTCAATTCACTCGCCAGACATACAACACCTTTAAAAAATCACAAAAGAATACTAAAATATGAATGTTATAAATTTCCACATCAATCTCCGTTTTACATGCAAAATTAATCAATCAACGTATTTTATAATTCAAACGATTCATCAAAGGAACAATTTCAATTGTAACGTGCTATAAATTATTTCCGACAGTTTCCAATGTTACTTGCAAATTCAATGGCTTTATATAGAGTATGATACATGTTGAGCCATGAAATTTAGCTTCAAAATGCCCTCAAAATGTTTTTGCAGGACCCTTGACTAATAGCTTCAATTAATTCTCACAGTGTATCCCTCCTCCTCCTGAGACAATGAATCTTTACCGAGTTTATTAATCACTGGCTGCTTTTTTTAATTAAGAAAAAACGTCGGGGCCACTTGACTGACCCCTCAGTGCTGCTTTACGAATGCATCAGATTTTTTCTACTTTTTTTTTTTTTGCATGAGCATCATCATAAATAAAATACACCTGAGGCTTCTTTCTGACACTTATGAAAAGGCAAATCTTGAGTAAAAAGTTCTGAAAGTTTCTTTGGCACATCTAAAACACTGGACTATGAAACATTATTCAGTAAATAATTCACATGTAGAAGTGGATTTGAGAGGATAAAATATGAATTGCATATTGATGCGGTACGTGAATGATGTCTTCAATGGGATCTGGCAAAAAAGTGTTTGATAAAAGAGGCATACTAATGCTTTTTTATCTATTCGTACAGTCAATCGATGATCAAAGCCATTGAATGGGTTCATGACGAATTCACTTGATTAGGAAATTCTGGGATTCTCAGAGACATGGGATAATGCTTCAAAGTATTTTTTTCAGAGTCCAAATTGAGTAATATTTTTGTTCTCTGATGAACGAATTGATTAGGAAAATGGAGCGAACATTATTGAATTTGAAGATTCAAATGTCCTGAGATAAATTAAATTCAAATGTTTTTTTCAAATATTTGTTCAATAACTCGTCCCTCACATTTTTTTTCCAACATTATCGGATTAAATTTCAGTGAAATTAATCGGGAGAAACTTGCCAAGTGCCGAATCGATAGTTCAGAATCTGTGACAAGAAAAACATGAATTCTCATCGTCATCTCGAGTCTTCGTAAGTGTCTTGTGATCGAAAATTGAAAAAAAATGGAATGGAAAAAAATTGGGAGAAGTGGAGTCAGATGAAATTCATTGACTTTTTCTCCTCTTTTTATTCGGAAAAGTGGAAATCCTGATGAAACAATTGAAGATGAATTATTTTTTCAATGATTCCATTGAAAAGCTGAGGAAATTTCAGGTGGAAAACATCTGTCAGCTTTAATTTTTTTTTGATGTAGTACAGAAACATGATTTCATCTGCATCAGCAGAAAGGGCGTTCGACAAAAGAAGCATTAGCTCTTGATTCATTTCTGTAGTTAATCGATGATCAAAGCCATTGGCAATTACGTCAAGCGAATTTACAGATCACTTATCCCAAAGTGAATGCAGTAAACTAATGCGAGTTCAACATTTTATGAACACACTGGCCAATGCTACACTCTGCATCAGATGGACTTTACCTCTTATCAGACTACTCGATAAAGAGGAGGGGGGAGGGATTGCTCTCTGGCCTATGTACATACGCCAAATGGCTCCAATGCCCGTAGGCAAGAGAGACGAAGGCAGAGAGAGAGAGAGAGAAATACGTTCTACCTACCTGTGTGTGTGTACACATTAACGTGGTTGGCAAATCACACCGTAATACTGCAGAAATCGGCTCCTGCTCGATTGCGCCTAGCATCGCGTGTTATACGTCCAGTAGACCTACTGAATTGTACATGTTTGCTGGATATGGTGGTTGAATTCACGTGCGCCTCTGCTGCTTGATGCTTACCTCTCCTCTTCCCCCCACCACTTCCAACATACTAAACCAACTGGAGGCACACATCAGCCCGAGATGACATCTGGACAAATATTTAGCCTCACCCTGTGACATACATGTTTATGTTTAGGTCTTCAACCTGACTATCCCAATGTGTATCTACAGAATCCCTCTGGCGTGTTTATAGTTCAACTGATTTATGATGTTCAAAAGATTCAGAGACATCTTGGACAGTATTCTTCAAACTATGTCGTGTCCTTAAAATATACTTATGATAAATTGTGACTGGATAAACGAAAGAATTTCATTGATTCCAGCGTTGACAAAATAGAGCACTCGCGTAATGTCAACAGTGCCATGATAATTATGGGTAATACCCGTGGGCGAATTGCGGATACTAAAGAAAGCAACCAATTTGGGAAAAAGCAACATGGTTAGGCCATGCAGTAACGCAAAAGGCACTCACTCCTGTTTCCTGAGTCAAACTTGTATCATTGTAAATTTTGTAAAGACGCTTGGTTTTCTGTAATTGTATTTTGAGTTATTGCACCATATGAAATCAAAGAGATTCTTTATTACTTTGAAATTTGTCAACACGTATAATTATAAAGATCCAGTACATTGTACTGACAGGAATTGATTAGAAATAAATTCGACGATACTGCAAGTACTTCTTTCGCATAACTCGTCTATTCTTCTGCATTGCCTCTATTTTTTTTTGGCAATTCAACCATCTTGTGGGTCATCCCAATCGAATCTTGATATAATTGAAATTGTCAAATTAGTTTTGTTAATCTTGTAATGAAATTAACTGGCGACCAATGAGCCAGGCTGTATTGGGTGAAGCTTCTTCAACAAATATAAAGTCAAAATCAAATCCAAAGTTATTAAACTATAAAAAAGAAGCTGCTTCCAATTGATTAAATTTTCAAAGGTTTTCAGGATAATAAATACTCGTGGAATTGAAAAATTAGGGAGAATGATTGGAATCAAGAGTGAAAAACGTATCCTTCTTTTAACGAAATTGGATCTTATTGAAGAATAGGAGTTTATGATACAAGAGCTGAAATAAGCTTTTCTTCATGATTTCCATAAAAATTAATTGAATCTCCTGCATTTTCCTAATTCTTCTCCCCGAACCAGTTTGAATATCCCCAAGTTTCCAGAGTCCTCAAAAGATCGTTCATTCAACGATAATTGTTGGAAATCGAATCTCGAATTGGAACGTTAATTTTGTAATAAAATTAAGACAGTCGAACAAATATAAAATCAAAAGAAGCTGTTTTAAAATATTCAAAGAAAGTTTCCAAGTGGTGTTTTAAATTTCCCTTTTCAAAGGCAAAAATGAGGGAAAATTGAGGAATAATGTTTGTGGTGGAAAACCAAAATTTTCTCAAGATACTTTGAGAAGATCTGGGACATTTCTGGGTCACAAATATTTGCCATGCTGTCCTGTGATGTGCATGTTTATTATGAAACACAAATAACCTCTAGGTGTATCTGCTCTATATCTACTGTTCAGTGTCTTGTTCACTGTTCAAATATTCTAACTATTAAAATAGATGTGAAAAATATCTTATTCAAATGACAATAACAAAAATTTCTGACATTTCTTTGAATAATTAGAATTTCCTATTCAAATTTTCCATTGAATAATTCACAGTTTTAGCATCTAAATGTGCAAATAATTCAATTTCAAATGGTAAATACACTGATAGAGATGATAAAAAGATGAATATCTTGATAAAAAATAGAGTATAATATACATTTTTATGAACTCTATAATATTAAACTTTTTCATTCTCACAATAAAATCCTATTATACTTCAAATGAATAAATAATTTTTCCTGAATTATTCTTAAGTACAAAATAAGTATTTCTTCCAAATCAATAGAGCTTTAACTAAACCAAAGTGTTTTCTTTTATATTTTTCAGGTAAGCCAGACTATCCCCAAAAACATTATGATTCATAATACATTCAAAGGAAGATGGAAGTGGACGTTTTTCCTTTTTTCTTTCCCCTTCTGTAAGTATATTGAAAGACTGGTGTTTCTACACGGATTTGGAACAGGCCAAATGGTAATTATTCATGCGCACCCAAGGGGAGATTACGTCGAGCTATGAGGACGTGTTTTCTCTTCCCTCATTTAAGAAAAAAAAAAGAATAAAAAAAAAAAAGTGGAATAAAAGAGAATTCAAGAAGAAAATTTAAGAAACTTTTTCTTCTTTTTTTTTACATTTAGGGGCCATGAAATTTCGGGTGAAATTATGGTGTTGCTTGCGGCTGAATAAAATGAATCTGGAGGGTGAAAAAAAAAAGCGATTGGATGAGAGTGCATATCACGAGAAAAGAGAGATTGCGTAGAGGGTGTTGAGTAAAGGGAGCTGTAAAAATGGGGAAAAAAAAATGGAGGCTGTTTGAGAGAATGGACGGGTTTGTGCGTCTTCGTGACGTGAAAAATCGGTGGGAAAAGGAGGAATAAACACTTGTGTGTTAGAGAGAAAGGGGCAAGGAGAAAAAGGGCTCGTGGGAGTCGTATCACGAGAAAAAGAGCCATGGCCACTTGGGGGGGGGGGAAAAAAAAAGGGACTCATGGTGCTTTTTTCGCGTAAAATTTACTGCGTTAAACAGCCGCCTATCCCCTGAAGGATGTATATATATATGTATATAGTGAGGATGAGATGTGTTCGAACAGATATATATATAAATATATGTATTCAAATCTCCAAGTGCTCAAGCCCCGGGAAAATTTCGAAATTGTAAGAATGGCTTTGGAGGGTTATATAAAGGCAAAATTCAAATCAATTTCATCCCCTTGATCTTCAAATTAGAATTCCAAAGGGCTTAGCATCAAAATCCAATAAACTCTTCTTTTCTCTTCTTCTTTTTTTTCGCTTATTTCCTTCACATTGACAATAAAAAAAAAGAGGTTTCTTCCCTTCCATTTGAAAAATTTGAGACACACGATCAAATTTAAATCGAGGATTACGTGCAGAATGAGACGAATTTCGGAGATGGAATAAATAGATGGAGAATGATGAAACAAGCAAGTTTGGCTTTTCTTGTATTTTTTTAGGAGGGAGGAAGAGGGGAGGAAAAGCAGCGATTAAATGACGTGGAAAAATAATGTGTGATTCAAGTGCAGGCAGACCACGATGCGACATACATTCTACAGTTCTCTGGTATTATATCTTGCCACCTTCTGCGTTCTTCTTGAAACCACTAAAGTGTGGGTGAACACGCTCTCATTTATTCTGTTTGATAAAATTTTCGTCTCTGAATTTTTTGGTTTGGAGAATATGAGGTTTTTAGTTTTGATGATTTATTTTATGAAAATCGAGGGAAATGAGGGGAAATATTTGAGATTGTTTTTTTATGATGATTTTATTGGAAAGCTGAGAAAATTTCAGGTGAAAAACATACGTTAAAATTAATTTTTCGATAATTTTTGGAAAATTCGATTTTTTTTGGTTTTTAAGCTTTTTTTTGTTTTTTTAGAATATCTTGGGTTCTATTAATCGTAGCGTTTAGATTTTTAATGGAGATGAAAGATGAGATCATTTTCCATCGATTTATATGGTTTTGAAAGGAAAATCATCAATTTTTAACCTATTTTAGGGTCATTTCGTGAAAATGAGTTTTTCCGCTATAAATATTTTGAAAATCGATATTTTTTCATTCGAAACTAGATGAAATCGATGGAAAATGTTCTCAGCTTTCATCTCCATTGGGAATTTTTACGTTACCATCAATAGAGGGAGATATCCTCAAAAAAATGAAAATTGTTCAAAATTTCTATAAAAAATCCATTCTGACACATGTTTTCCACCTGAAATTCCCTCAGCTTTTCAATGGAATCATCAAAAAAAATTAATCTCCACCTGTTTCATTAGGATTCCCACTTTCCCTCATAAAAAGTGAAGAAAAAGTCAATGAATTTCATCTGACTCCACTTCTCCCAATTTTTTTCCATTCCATTTTTTTTCAATTTTCGATCACAAGACACTTACGAAGACTCGAGATGACGATGAGAATCCAAGTTTTTCTTGTCACAGATTCTGAACTATCGATTCGGCACTTGGCAAGTTTCTCCCGATTAATTTCACTGAAATTTAATCCGATAATATCGGGAAAAAAAATGTGAGGGACGAGTTATTGAACAAATATTTGAAAAAAACATTTGAATTTAATTTATCTCAGGACATTTGAATCTTCAAATTCAATAATGTTCGCTCCATTTTCCTAATCAATTCGTTCATCAGAGAACAAAAATATTACTCGATTTGGACTCTGAAAAAATACTTTGAAGCATTATCCCTTGTCTCTGAAAACCCCAGAATTTCCTAATCAAGTGAATTCGTCATGGCTCGAGCCTGGGATTGAGGACAGACAGGAATTCGGATGAAGATAATAACTCGTTCTCCGAGGACGAGTAAAAGGCAACGGCTTTCATCCAAGAATGCCATCCGTTTATCGGGAGTGCCTCTCCTCTATCTCCCCCCCCCCCCTCCTTTCCTCTCCGCCTAATGGTGGTCATCTCGTGTGTGTGTGTGTGAAGATGAGAGAGAATACGAGAAGAAAAAATTTTCCAAAGATTTCGTTTAATGTCGAGGATTTCAAAAAATTCGTGTTGTCGAGGAAACGAAAGAGAAAATTGAAAAAAAAGAGACAAAAAAAAAGAATATGGAGATTTAAAGGGGATCGATATTACCATTAGTAAAACAAGCGCGGTATCCCACCTGCGGTAACAAATTCCCTTTAAACCCAAATAGATGCAACAAAACTATCGAATGGTATCCAATATCTCGAATTTAATGCGAGATATCGCATCGATTAATCGAAATTAAAAATTTCTTTAAATCAAAACAAATGATCTCCTCAAATTAAGACAGGTGAAACGGTATTGAAGTATTCATCGATTCGAAATTCGATTAATCGAAATTTTCACATCGATTAATCGAAATTTCGAAATTGATCGATTGGAGGTTGATTTCCTTGAATCGAAACAGGTGAAACAGAACTATCGAATGATATGCGATATCTCGAATGTAATTCGATATATCGCATCGATTAATCGATATCTGAAAACAATGAATTTTCAAAAAAAATTTTTTTGAAAAAATTGACAAAATTTCTTAATTTCCAGTCCTAAAAAGGACAAAAAAAAGAAAAAGATCGAGATTTAAATGAGATCGATATTACCATTACCAAAAAAAGCGCAGCATCCCATCCGTGGTTACAAATCACTAATAAATAAAAAGAAAATGCAAATACTGGAGAATCGTTAAAACGGATGTATAAAACCAAAAAGCCGGAAGCTTTCGGTAATTTCGAAATCCCGATCCTTTACCATGGAATATCGGTCAGTCTCTCGGTTTTACTCTGCGAGGGTTCATTCCCGAAGGTCTATATTGCAGTTAATCTATGTTACGATTGTATCTGTTCATTGGATTACGAAGTACCTCCGAACCAAACCCTTGGACATTAATTGCTGTTGTTACTGGCCAGCAACGATTAGAGATACCGAAGCAGTTTTCACTGTTATTCCACTGTTGTATTCTCATATGTGTGTACATCTCGCGTAATGTCTACATACTCGCGCATATGTATAAACCAATCAAAAACTAGTCACATTTTTACTGAAAGAGTCGATTACTTATTAATTACGATTAATAAGTGCTTTTCCGAAGCCTTTTTCCACTTCCTAATCCGAAATTTTAGTCTAACCACAAAAGGATTGGATTCATTTGGAGCCAATAACTAATAGGAAATGAAGAAAAAACGCTTAGAATACAAATAATAAGTTTTTAGCACAAATTTTCGCTCTTAAATGCACAAAATTCAGCTTTTGCCTCTTTTTTCTGATACGCAAAATCCTGGAAATTCCAAACAAGTCACAATTTCTACGGAAATTTCAGATAATTACGTCATTGAAAAATGAACACATCGATTTTCAGATAATTTCACGTCTGAATATCAATGAAATTTGGAAATTTCAGATCAATTGTTTCTTGAAAATTTAGTAAAAATAGGAAAAATTCAAAAAAAAATTGAAAATTCAAGTCATTTGTAGAATTTACGTCTTAATTCTACTTAAGACTCATAGATTCCTTCGAATTGGATCTGAAAATCACAGATTTCATAATCATATTGCCTTTAAAAAAAAAAATTCAATATTACGCCTATGAAAATTCTCATTAAATTGTCTATGAAATTTCCATTTTTTCCCAAAAATGACGTAACACCAAATTTTCATTTTTCATCCCAAAAGAATATACTAAAATCACACAATAGACTCAAAATTTCTTACAATTGAAAGCCAGTGGATTAATTACTGTTAGTTCATTTTTACTCAATTTTCCATTTTCCTCTTTGGAATAATCGGAGCTCAGCAAAACTGCATCGTCCTGGCGTCAATCCAACTCGAGCCATGGAACCACGAAACTCGAAACTCGGTAACTCCAGCCAAACAAAATGCAGTACTATCCTAACTTTTTTTCTTCTTTTTTGTAATTATCCTTTTATATCTCCGGATTATTATTTGACAATTAAATTTGAAAATTCCAAAAAAAATGGATAGATTAAAATGTTTTTTTGCGGAATGAAGGAGTTTGTAAAAAAATCTGAAAAAATTCGAGAGAATGCCGCAATGTGTTCTCATTATTGTGTAATTTTTTCAAAATTCTCCAAAAAGACCTTCATTCCCAAAAAAAATCATGAATCATTCTTCCCTCTTTTTTTGAGCACATTTTCCAAAAAAATTAATGAGAATTAATGAATAGAAAAATTAACTCATTTTTTGTGTAGACTCTCAAAAATCACAGGAAGTGATTAGTTTAAAAAGGGCGTATCTCCATTTTTTCTAACTGCAACTAATTTTTATTATGAAAAAATTAATTTAAAAAATGGAAATTTTTCAAAAAATTTTCCAAAAATTTGTAAATTTCTAAAAAAAAACGAATAATTTTTTTCCCTTTTTTTTCCACGGATATATTGAAAAATAATGGAGATACGTTATTTTTTTATAATAATTAGTTTTTTTTTAATTTTAAGAGCTACAAAATAATTATTCCACTATAAAAGGGCGTATCTCCAATTTTTGTTCTAACAAAGCGTAATAATCTTTGAGAAGAGATAAATTGAACAAAAAAAATGATATGTCGAATGGACCAAAATAGGTCTGGAGGCAATATAATTAAAAAAAAAAAAAAAATGAAAATATTGATCTCTCTGTTTGGACGTTTGTAAAGAGAAGAAAGAACATGCGGTTTAAAGGAAATATAAACCTAAATGAGAACAAATTCACGTAGCCTAATGGGTCGTTGGATGCTGCGTGTTGTTAGCGGTGTGGTACTGGCTACCGCATTCGGCCCCCACACTACACTTATATTGTTGGAGCCCTTCTCATCGTTTAATTCTCCCTCTGATTCTTTCCTCTTCTCTCTTTCTCTTTCTCTCTCTTTTCTTCTCTTGCTCAAAGTGATCCTTTATCTTGCCTGAGGTCTACATCCTAAGAGCTAACTGCCTTGTTTTTACAGGCGTAGCCTAAATGTATTTCTGTGTTTCGATTAATGAGAAGACGATAAAAGCGCCGAGCACACACATACACACACACAGATTAACGCTCATTATATTAATCCCTCCCCCCCCCCCTTCTTATTCCCCATAAGCAGTGCAGTTTCATTGAATTTATACGGAAATTTTACTATGCAAGAGATCTTGAAGACATGATATATTCAATTGTATGTGGCTCTCTTGACTCTGATAAAGTGCACGGAAAGAGGTGAAAAAGAAAAAAAAAAAGCGGTAGAAAGAGAAAAAAAATTTAAAAAAAATTCACAAATGTTGAGAGGATAAATGTAAAATAAAGAGCGGTGAATACTAATAAAAAATACATTTAATAAGAAAAGGTCATGAATTGCCAGAGGGAATGTTGGCGAAAGGCGAACATATATAATTGCCATGTTACTGGGATATACACCTGTGGAATTTCTATAATTTAATTGAAATTTTACCGAGTCGAAGAATCGTTTTTTACACGTAGAAATGGTCAAACCTCCACAATTTATCAAAGGAAAATGGGAAAATTGAGGATTATTTTTTTTTTATCAAATGAATTTATAACAATTTTTCATTTTGAAAAAGGAGAAATTAAAATGGTGCCTGCATCAATTTTTCCGAAAAATGCATTCATGTTTAACGGGATTTTATTGATCGATTGTTTTTGGATATCGATTAATCGATACGATATTTCGCATTTAAATGCGATATATCACATCACATTCGATATTTCCGTTTCTTCCAATTTGAAGAGATTTTGAAAAAAAAACATTCATTTCCAAAATAATTTGATAGATCGATCATTTTTAAATATCGATTAATCGATGGGCATTAAATTCGAGATATCACATTCGATAGTTCCTTTTTCACCAATTTTAGCTGAAAAAAATTAATTTACTTATTTTTTTTTTCCGAATAACAAAAAGGCGTATGTATGAATTCATTTTTATTGATTTAAAAATAATTTTTTTTCCAATTCTTCAGTGCACATGGATAATTTTCCCAATTTTAAAAAATTCCATAAATAAAAAAAACGAAAAATGCAGCTTGCATATTCAATTCCCTTCGATATCAAAATTTCGCATTAAATAATTCAGTGAATAAAGTTTAAAACAAAAATAAAAAGCCTTTTTAAATTTTTAAAAATACTTTTTTTCCGTTAAAAAAAAATTGCACTGAATTTTTTCATCCCTTTTTTTTTGCCTCTGCAAAAACAGGAATTTTAAAATAAAGCGCGTATTATTCATGATTCGTTGCTGTGAAAAATAATTGCACGAATTTCTGAAGTGCAAATTGAATAAATGTGGTAAAAGCTTTTTTATGTTCAATTTTTTTCCTCCGATTTCCCGTAAAAATGAATTAAAATCCCTTCCTAAACATCATTTCGTCGTAATGGAGTGAAAAGGGCGTAAAAAGTGCACGTTTTCCTATCTTTACGCCCTTTTCACTCTAGAACCACGATTTTATTTCTAAAAAAAAGAGAAAAAGAAGGGCTAGAGTTTGAACAAAAAAAAAAGAAATAAATTCAACCGGAATTGATATATATCAATGGTAATTAGATATTTGCGCGTTGAAAAAAAAAAAGAAATGTTAAAGGGAGCGTGAAAGAGTATCACCGAAGTAATGCCAGAGTCTCCTCGCTCATCCGTAAAATTTCCAGACGGTTAAACATTTGTGACGTTCACCTCTGCCACAAATGTATTTTACAATGATCCGCTGTTCCCAGCCGCGAAAAATATAAAATTGAAAGAAAAACACAAGCAAACGAAAAAAAAAAAAAAAGCATGAAAATAAATGTAATTTTTACTCGAAGTAAAAACCATTGAAATAATGAATATAAATCTCAATTTATTCCTTTATGAGTCTCCATCCATTGACTATACATATATATATATACATATAAAAACCTTGAAAAACCTATTGGAGCAATAATTGTGGAGATACGCCCCTTTGTTATTTTGAAGAAAAAAAAATCGAAAGAAAATCGGCACTTACGCCCCTTTCACTCTAAGGCGACTATATATACCTATAGTGATAGCTAAAACCGCTATCACTTCATTTGTGCGTCTGTTATTAAATTCCCATAAAAAAAAAATTATAAATCCCGATGAAAAAATTAGCGCGAGTCTAGTCTATTACATCGGTCGGTCCTGTGATCATCGGTTTAAAAAAATGGTGCGAGAGGGGAAAATAGAGAGAGAGAAAGAAAGAGAGCCATCGAGAGAGGTGCGCCGAGGAATACGGAAGACGTTATGGCCCCGACACATGCACGCCGATTCGATCTGGCGCCACGCCTCTGCACGAACTAATAATTAGACACCTTTATGCACGATTCATGCTCCGCCTATTTCTTTCTTGCACCCTCCTCCCCCCTCCCCCTTCTTCCATTTGGAGTTATACATGTGTGCAATCCACTGCCGTGCCCCTCATCATTTTCCCTCAATTCATTGCACATTCACCCCCCCCCCCCCCTTCTCCCTCCACTCAAACCGGGGCACTTTTCATGAGCACTAATGTGGCGGCAAGTTGCCGCTAATTCAAAATCAATATCATCAAAATCAGAAGAGAAGAGGTTAAATGCAAACAAAGAAATGGCTTTAAGGAGCCTTTCTATTTTGAAATGCAAGGAAACAGCAGTATAAACATTCTAACAATAATTAGACAAATAATTAGAAGAAAAAAAAAACTGCAACTGTTCTTAAAGGGTTTTCTTACTTTACAATTTTCAATTTTTTTTTTTTTTTTGATATTCGCTATTTTAGATGCGAATGAACATTATGAACTCATAAAAGGCATATTCTATGGTGAAGATATCGCTGATTGAGCAAAAGTCAGATTTCCTGCGATTTTTCATTTGAAAAACCTTTAAACGCGTTTTTCTTGAAACAACGTTTTTCGAAAGCTTGTTGATAAAATATTCGAATTTACTGAACCCATCTTCATGAAATTTTGAGCACATATTATTTAATTACCATAGCTATAGCGCATATCATACGATTTTTGATATGAGCAAAAATGATAAAATGTTGGAAATTTTTGGAAAGAGCCAAAAAAATCATGATTTTCACGGTTTGTGTCAAAAAAATAGTAAATATCAAAATTTAGAAAAATCCTTGATATGTGCTATAGCTATAGTAGTAAAGAATATGTGCTCAAAATTTCATGAGGATCGGTTCAGTAGATTTGAAGATTTTATCATCAAGCTGTCAAAAAAACGTTGTTTCGAGAAAAACGCGTTTAAAGATTTATTTTTTCAAAAATGAAGGACTCTATAAAAAAATTTGAAAAAATTTCACAATATCTCGGATATGTTGCAGCATCTTCTCAAATTTTTTCAGATTTTTTCATAAAGTCCTTCATTCTAAAAAAAAATAGTTTTACACTAATTTGTTTCTAACGGTTGAGTTTAGGTTTTTTACGGCAAATGGCAAAGGGGAAAAGAGGGGGGAATGGGGGAATTGTAATAAGTTTTAGTAGCAAATACCCAATGAACCGCGGAACAGTAGTTTGAATCACTCTACAACTGATGCTTTTGATGTGGGATGCAAAGCCTCAGAGAATATGTTAGTTTGAAAGTGTACGTTGCCGATCACTGTTGAGAATTACCATGAGCTAATTTGCTGGGTAATGAAGGAATTATGTTTGACGTGTTTGAAAAGTTTGTTTGTACATTTAATGTTGATTTATTTTAATTAAAGTTATTTAATTACTTTTTGGAAAGTGGTTTTTGCATTAAAATCATTTTCTTGGAGTTTTTTTTTGTAAAAAAGGGGATTTTGACGAAAGTGTGGGAGATAAACTCTTTTTTGATGATTCTATTGACTAGATAAAAAAATTCCAGGTGAAAAAAATAGGTCAAAATTTATTTTTTGGGAATTTTTTAAAAATTGGAATTTTTAATATTCGAAATTTTTTGATTTTTTTGGGGGGATTACTCCGATTTTATTTGTCGCAACGGAATAATTTGAATATCAGCAGAAAATTGAGCTAATTTACCATCAATCCATGATATTTTCAATCAATTTCCATCAATTTCCAAAATTATGCAAAAATTAATATCAAAAATTTCAAAAATTAGTTTTGAAAAAATTGTAAAAATTGAATTTTTACCAAAACAAAGCTTCCATTCGGAAGCAAAATTCCAAAAATTATTTATAGCACATGTTTTCCACGTGAAATTTCCTCAGTTTTCCACTGGAATCATCGAAAAAGTCGTATCTCCACTCTTTTTCCTTTAAATCCATATTTTCCCCAATAATTCCAAAAATTCCCAATTTACTCCAAAAAAAAAAGTTATTTAAACCAAAAAAAATTCTCAATAAATCACCTTTCATCCCCTTAAAATTTCGTCCTCCCTCTCCCTCCCCCTCCCCCGGAAGGAAAATAAAAAATTAAATGAAAGAGAGATCAAAAAAAAAAAAAAAAACGTAAAGTGTGCAGTGCGTGCAGAGCCATCAAGGCAAACAAGTTCACAGATATTAGATGTTGAAGAAAACGTACTCTCCGCCAATTAGACGGCCACATACGCCCGCAGGTATATATATATATACATATATATATAGAGTCCAACTTTGCCTATCGAAGAAATGAGAATTCCCCGGAGTCGTAGCCACATAAAAGTAGAATTTCAACTCTCACGTAAAACACACACACATATATATATGTATATATATATATATGCATATGTATATATGTATATATATACTCGCCTTAGAATTAAAGGGGCGTAAGTGCTAAGTTTATGGACAGGACTTACGCCTCTTTGATTCTAAGGCGATGATATATATACATATATATATATATATATATATATATATATATATATATATAGATATAGATATTATATATATATGTATATAGATGTGTGTGTGTGTATGTCTCCCAATGGAAGAAAAAAGAGGCAGTGAAAGAGAGAAAACCACTTCCACCGAATGATTATCGTTAGTAAACTGCGTACGAATGTGAGACTAGTGCTATTACACACATATAAAGATGGTTTCAAGTTTATAACGCCCAGTACTAATGCCATACTGGACCCCTAATCGGTCTATGCAAATCACAAGGCGGATCTCGCTTCACGCATTTGTATATAATCAATGCCTCTACTTTGACATCTCCAATGGATGCTGCGAGAATAATGATAAAAAAATGAAAAAAAATATAATAAAATCAGAAAAGTCGTAAAAATATAATAAATGGGGATAATTTTTTTTTAATTTTTTGTAGAAAATAACATGTTTTGGAGAATTAATCACTCAATTCCATTTCTCGGATGGAACGTGACATTTAAACTTGGAAAATACCGGATGTTCAACCGGAAAAAGCATCAATGCAGTAAATTACAATTCAAGAAATGATCGGAGAGAGTGGGGCAAAATGGACCAGGGCTTCAACTTGATTCTGGATTTTTTTTGAGGGTGAAGGGGTCTTTGAAAAATTTTCAAAAAATTCAGGAACAATGTACACATAATGGAGCATCTTCTCAAATTTTTTCAGATTTTTTCACAAAGTCCTTCACTTCTAAAAAAATTCGTGAATCATTTTAGTCTGGAAAATTCATTTTTCCCCAATCTCATCTACTGAGAGAGTTTCATGAGTCTAGGAATTTTTTTCGGGGAGAAGGACTTGAGAAAAAAATCTGAAAAAATTTGAGGATATGCTCCAATATGTAGGCAATGTTGGTGAATTTTTTCAAATTTTTTTGTAGACCCCTTCACTCTAAAAAAAAATCCCAAATCATTTTAATTCGTAGGTTCATTTAACGACCATCAAAAATTTTTTTGAGAATATCTTGGAAACTAAACGAGATAGAAAAAATTCACCGGAATCCTTTATTGTAGCTCTTGAAATTTTCTTCAAGCAAAAACCTTCTCCAGTCAAAAAAGGGCGTATCTCCATTAATTACGCAGATATTTAAAAAGAACAGACGACAAAATCGATTTTTTTTTAATTTCATATTCTCACTTTTTTTTAAAAATCATTAATTACCTATTTTTTATTCATCAGTGATATTTCTCTCCTGAAATTCCCTGAATTTCACGAAGCCCAATTACATCCAGCATAATTCCCAGAGAATAATGAAAATTAAATTTTGATTGCCTGAAAAAAAAAAAAAACAATTTCAAATAACTAAAAAAGGAAATTTCTCATAAAATCAAGTTTATCATAATTATTTGCGATAATGAAACTGCGTAATTAATGCCAAATTTATGCTTTTCATAAAATCCCCCCCCTCCCCCAAAAAAAGCAGGAAATTACACTGACCTCAATATCCCCTTAATAAAGCAATTTCCATAAACTTTCTATAAAAAAAATGTTTTTTTTTTTCCCCTCATTTTATCACTCACTGTTTAAAACCCAATTCCCATGAAATGAGGCACTTGTAGAAAAAAAAGGGTGAAAAGTGCAGGGATGGAATGTCAATGGAAAATAAAAATAATAAAAAAAAAAAAAAAAAAAAAAAAGTGGAGACACAGGGAGAATGTGCTTTGGACGATTGGCATCGTATCGAACGTGAAATTAATTAAGTAGCGTTGAGGCTCGTTGAAGATTCGTGCACATCTCTCTCTCTTTCTCTTCCTCCCTCCCCCCCCCCTCTATCTCCCTTTCATTTACCCTATTACGAGTGAGGTAAGAGGGTGTAACTGGAAGAAGAATGAGCGTTTGAGAAGCGAGATGAGAAATGAAGAAGAAAAAAGAAGAGAAAAGAGGTAAAAAAAAAGGAATAAAGAGAAGCATGTTGAGGAACGAAGAGGGAGATGAAGGAGAAAAGAGCTCCAGCTATCAGGGTCATTAGTTACGGATGTCCCATCCGAAGAACCGAGCCCACTCTCGTCTCGATAAACTGAAAGTAAGGTATCTTTCGTGTGTGTGTGAATGTTATAAGTTATTTTAAAAAAAAAAAGAGAGAGAGAGAGAAGAACCTATGCAATACACCGGTAAAAGCCACAAATAATATCTATAACCGTGGTAATATAACGGTCAGCTGAAAGGAACGGTTATCCGATGCCTCTTAAAGTGCACTACAATAATTTTTTGGCTTTTTCTCACAGTGATATGCCAAAAACTTGTACGACCACCTGGGACAGTTAATGGCTTATTTTTTTGATGCAGCATTGAAGATGATGGTTTTTTACATTTTTCTGGATTTTTTCGTAATTTTTGACCGTGTATGAGATATGAATTATCAAAGTTACTGGAAATAGCGGGGGTGGGGATGAAACGCCCTTAATCGGACGGAAATAACGAAATTACTGAAGAACCACAGGGTTGACCTATTATTTAAAAACTATTGGCGAAGAGAACAGCATTTTAACTGAATAGGGGAGACCGGGGCAAAATGGACCTGCGGGTCAAAATGATTTGGGATTTTTTTTGAGAGTGAAGGGGTCTTCAAAAAAATTTCAAAAAATTCACTAACAATGTCCACTTATTGGAGCATCTTGTCAAATTTTTTCAGATTTTTCCACCGAGTCCTTCACTCCGAAAAAAAATCATGAATCATGCTACCTTGGAGATCCATTTTGCCCCAGTCTCTCCTAATAGAAGAAAAATATATTCAATTCACCGTATAATTATTGAGAAATTTTAATTAGAAGGTAGTCAGTCAAATTATCAGCAATTAATTAAAAACTAACAAATATTCCCTTAAAAACCAAAAATAAACGAATTATTTTTTATTCAGGACTTCAATTATTTCCGAAATCGTGACAAATAATCGAATTAATTCATTTCTTTTATTCAACAAAAAAACACGTTATTTATTTATTAATTGAGTAATTTCTCCGATATCCATCGAAACTTAAAAAAAAAAAAAAAAAAAAATTCAAACATAGAAATAACCATGAAAAAAAAAAAGACAAAAAAAAATAAAAGAATTGCAATGGAAAATATGACCCGAGATTGTGTGCAGTGCGATTGGATTTTGCGCACGTCGCGGGAAATCAGATAAGAGGTCTTGCGGATCGAGAGGATCGCGGGCCTCTCCCCCTCTCCCTCCTCCCCCCCTCTCTTTTTGAAAAGAAAGGAAAAGAAAGCCCTGGGTGATGGGGTCCAAAGAAACGCAAAGTATCGAGAGAAGTCCTCCTTTGTACGTATATAACATGCGTGCATAATTTACACGCAGAAAAAGAAAAAGGTAAGACGCTCGAGATTTATTTTATCTTGTGAACGAAACAATGAACATATCTGAAATGCTCTTTGGTGCATCACGAGTTGGATAAAAGCGAGAGAGAGGAAAATATTTTTTTTTTTAATATAAAAAGAGAAGAGGGCAAGAATGTAAAAAAAAGAAAAAGAGGGAAGCTTATCAGAAAAGAATTTCCATTTTCTTTGGGTTTTTCTGGAGAGACTGGAATTTTTTTTTTCTTTTTTTTTACTAAAGAGACGCGTGTGCGACAAATCCCTGGGCCCTGCCCATGTAATATTTTACGAGTGCATGAGCCCTGTTGTGGGCAGAAGGGTTCCCGAGAGAAAGAAACGGGAATAAAGGGGGAGGAGTGTGAAAGGTAAAAAAGCCTACGGGAATAGAAAGGAGGGGAGGGAGGAGGGAGGAAAAAAGGGGTGGTTGAGTTGGTGTTGTTGGAGGGCAGGCGTGTCTCGGTGTTATCTCGTTTGTTCCTTTGGATGAAATATCGACTAGTAGTTTCAGAAACTTCTCACTTCAACTGCTCGTTTTTTTTTGCACGACGAATAGTATTTTACCGATCTCCGAGAGAGAAGAATTGAGTACAATCAACCTATCGAAAAATTTAGTAAAAAAAAAAAAATCCTTTAATAAAAGAAAAAACCCTTTAAAAAAAGAAAAAACCCCTTAAAAAGAGAAAAAACCCTTAAAAAAAAGAAAAAACCCTTTATAAAAAGAAAAAACCCTTTAAAAAAAGAAAAAAACCCATTAAAAAATGAGAAACCCCTTTAAAAAGAGAAAAAAAACCTTTAAAAAAAGAAAAACCCCCTTAAAAAATTAAAAAACCCTTAAAAAAGAGAAGAAACCCTTTAAAAAAAGAAAAAACCCTTAAAAAAAAGAAAAAACCCTTTAAAAAAAGAAAAACCCCTTAAAAGAAGAAAAAACCCTTCAATAAAAGAAAAAAACCCTTTAATAAAAGAAAAACCCCTTAAAAGAAGAAAAAACCCTTTAATAAAAGAAAAAAACCCATTAAAAAACGAAAAAACCCTTTAAAACAAGAAAAAACCCCTTAAAAAAAGAAAAAACCCTTAAAAAAAAAAATCTTTAAAAAAAGAAAACACCCTTAAAAAAAAGAAAAAACCCCAGTCTCTCCTAATAGAAGAAAAAAATATTCAATTTACCGTATAGTTATTGAGAAATTTTAATTAGAAGGTAGTCGTAACTATTTGCCTCTCTCTTTATCTCATGCACGTGATAGAAGATTAGTAATGTAAAAAAAAATTATCACTTTCCCGAATTATCAACAATCAATTAAAAACAAACCTACAAATCCTCATTTTTTTCTATTTTATCGATCCTACTCTCTGATACTACCTTAATAAATTCCACGATTCAATGCATTTCAAAGAAAATTATCAAAACGACTGAAACTCGAATTTTTTTTATGACGAAAAACTCAATTAAAAAATTCGAAAAAATTTGACAAGTATCTAGACATGTTAGAGCACCTTCTCAAATTTTTTCAGATTTTTAACTAAAACTGCGCTTTTTTTAAAAATAATTCCAGTATCAAATGACCCAACAATTCACGAGGCCACTGAATCAAATGAAAATCATTTCACCGCACTAATGATTGAATTCATTTACAAATGAATGAAATATTGTTCTCCATCAACAATAGCCTCTCAGCATCACAGAGAGGAAGAAAATTAAATGTCTCGAGGAATAAGATAGTCTAAATACCAGTATATATATATATTTGTAGCACAAAGTTTTGTGTCTTCGGAACGAGGCAACATTTGAGCTGACGACATCCCGCTGCTAGTCGGTATCCTTTCATGTCCTCCGACTGCTTGACAGCAGGAGGTATCAGACTGAAACCATATATATATATATATACATATATATATGTGTACACAATGACCGAAAGGCCCCAATATTTCCCCGTGCTCCAAAGATAACGTGCATAAATCTGTTATTGCCACATTACTGGCAAATTCTTGTGAATTTTCCCACAATTTGCATATTCAATAGAATTTAGATGAAATAAGAAAGGCAAAAAATGTTTAATACCTATTTTTTCTTTAAATTTCAGAACGTTACGACACAGCATACGAGTGTGAAGGTAAAACACTGAAAATCGAGTGCGATGAGGGTGAATTGATACATCTTATTAGAGCCAACTATGGAAGGTTCTCAATAACGATATGCAATGATCATGGTAACACTGATTGGAGTGTTAACTGCATGTCACAAAAATCCTTCAGAGTACTGTACAGCAGGTAAGAAAAAATTTTGATAAAAAAAAAAATTAATAATTTAAATCAAGGGCTCCAATTTCAATTTCCCAAGTTTCATTTACAGGTGGCTTCCAATAAAGTTGCAAGAAATTAAGTAAAAATTTATAGGGAAAGATGCGGGGTAAAATGGGCACGTGTTAATTTTGGTATTTTATTATATGAAAATTGCTCGAAATCGATAGAAATATTGGAGATAGATTTTTTTTGATGATTCCATTGGAAAGCTGAGGAAATTTACCATGGAAATCATATGTCGGAAGTTTTTTTTTGGAATTTTTCAAAAATTCCATTTTTTTGCTCGAGATTTGGAGGTGAAAACCTTCTGTTTTTGAAAAATTTCAGGTTTTCGGGAATTTCTCGGGTTTTATTGGTCGTAGGCGATCTGGGAATGATCTTGAATGAAAAAGTGAGCTCATTTACCATCGATTTATGTGGTTAAAAAGAAATTATCAATTTTTCAAGTACTTATAGGGCAAAAACTGATTTTCAGATAATGGCCTATAAGTATTTGAAAAATTGATGAAAAAAAAATTTGAACCACATGAATCGATGAGAAATGAGCTCATCTTTCATTTGAGATCAACCCCAGGTCGCTGCGACTAACAGAACTCGAGATATCGTCGAAAAAGTGAATTTTTTCGATTTTCGAAAGAAGTTTCCCTTCAAAACTCGTCGAAAAAAGTAAAATTTTCAAAAAAAAATCAAAAAAAAATTTTGACACATGTTTTCCGCCCAAAATTTCCTCAGCTTTCCAATGGAATCATCAAAAAATCTCTGTCTCGAACCCTCCAATCAAAATCCCCCTTTTACCCCACCTTATTATACATTTCTAATAAATTTCTCTTATAATATTAATAATTTTTTTTTTCTTTTCATGAGCAACTTTATTGGAAGTCCATTGTATTTTTCTTGTAAACGTATAAACGCACACATCTCGTACCAGGGAATTTCATGCGTGGAAAAAGACGAGAGAAAACGAGTCAAGATTACCAGTGGAATGTGTAAAAAGGATAAAAATTGAGAGAAAAGTGAGGGAGAAGCAGCTTCACTTGGTAGAGCAAACTGGCCAATTGCTCGACCATTGAAGCTAGCATTGGTTTCGGATATACGTGGATAGAGGCGTCAGTCTCTATCAACTATCGCGTTATCCAATACCAAGAAATTCCGTCACTTTTCTAAAAAAAAAAAAAAAAAATCTTATCCTCTTTTTTTCTCTCGTCCTCTTCCACTAGTTCAATTTGAATCCAATCAGAAAATATATATATATAAATAAAAAAAATCGCTTAATCTCCTATTTTCATTTTTCTAATGGTTAATATTCAGTACATAGTGTTTCAGCTAAATGTTCAAGTTAAATGTCTGGGAAATTTGCTTCAGAATGGCTTTCTTGGGTGTATTCGTGTCTTTCTCTCTTTCTACTTTTTGTTTCTTTTTCCTTTTTTTTTTTACAGTTACCTTTTATATTTTAATCCACGTGCATTATCCCCAGGATTAATGGAAAGAAATTACAGCTTAGAAAAGTTTATTCCTTTTTTTTCTCTATTTTCTACCTCTTCAAATTGCTTTTCGCTTTGTATTGACTTTTTTTTCCTTTTTTTTTTCGTCGGAATTCAATAATAACAATTTTTCTTGGGAAACTTATTAACGTAACACTACTCGTTGGACATTTCTAATGACAATAACTTTATTCGTCTCTCGTCTTAAATTTTTTTCTTTTTTTTTTCACTCTTTTTATTTTTTCTTGTCTTGATTCATGGAGATTAATAAACGTGACCCAAGTTTATCCACTGACAGCAAGATCCCCCCCCCCCCTTTTTTCTTCTAATCTCCTTTTATTTTCAATTTTCAAAATTTAAATCCTAAAAATTTTTTTTTTCTTAATAATTTTTTTTTATTAAAGAAAATGTAAATTTTTAATTTTTCTTATTTTTTTCTTCTCAAACTTTAACTCTTTTGCTTTTTTTCACCAGTTTATCGAGACGGCATCTGTTGGCCAGTCGACTGATACGTTGCGATATAACGAGATAAATTGTTGATGAAAAAAAAAAAATTATTAGTTAATTTTAAAGAATTAACGAAAATCCCATTTCACAAAATAATACTGAAAATAGCAAATATTTGAAAATTTTTGAGTTTTTTTTTTTCGATTACAAATAAATTATTTTAAAATATTTTTAGAAAAATGCAAATTTTCCAAAATATTTTTTTCTATAATAATTTATTTGTTTAAAGAAATCCAGAAAATTGAGTTTTTAAAATTTTTAAAAATCGACAAATTTTTGCTAATTTCATTTTTATTTCAAATAAAATTGTGTACGAGCTTGCATGCGTTAATTACGAGCAAGTGATAGTTACTGGGAATTTGAAGCCTTAATATTTGTTTAAAATCACAATAAATAATTAATTTTAAGTACGTGTGCGCTGCCATGGATTGTAAGTTTTTTTTTGTGTCATCTATGAATAGTTTCTAATAATCATTTAAAAAAACAGCGAAAAATAGGAAATTTTCATAACACAGCTATTATCTCAATTAAAAAAATAGATTTTAGCCTCTCGAATTATTAATTAAATTCTGAGTGTACAATTAAGTAAATTTCAGACTGGAATAATTACTTGGAAAATTCAATTTCTCTTCATTAATTAATTTTATGTGTCAAAGAGATGCATTCTTGTGTTGTAGTCTCCGACATATCTTGCTTGAAAATATCGAAAAATTTTCACAATTTCATAAGTAAAAATCCCTTCCTTAATTTCATTTCATTTTCATTATTCGTGATCATTATACTGTCCTTTTAGGAAAAAAAATGCAATATATATAACTATATGTGGATAATTACACAGAGAAAAATGTTTTCTTAATTTAAGAATGTGCAGTCACTTAATTTAAGAATGTGCAGGTCTCTTAAATTAAGTGACTCTTCTCACTTAAAGCAAGTGACTTTTTCTTTCTTAATTTAAGAAAGTGAAACGCACTTAAATTAAGTGAGTTTTCTCACTTAAATCAAGTGACTTTTTCTTTCTTAATTTAAGAAAGTAAAAGTCACTTAAATCAAGTGCCTTTTTCTTTCTTAATTTAAGAAAGTAAAAGTCACTTAAATTAAGTGCCTTTTCTCACTTAAATCAAGTGATTTCTTCTCTCTTAATTTAAGAAAGTAAAAGTCACTTAAATTAAGTGACTTTTCTCACTTAAATCAAGTGCCTTTTTCTTTCTTAATTTAAGAAAGTAAAAGTCACTTAAATCAAGTGACTCTTCTCACTTAAATCAAGTGACTTTTTCTTTCTTAATTTAAGCGACCTGCACATTCTTAAATTAAGTGACTGCACCTTCTTAAATTACGAAAACATTTTTCTCTGTGTAGGTAATTAGGGAGTATCGCTCTGCCAATCAAAAAATAGTGTTTAACATTTTATCTTCAAATTTTTTTTATCAAATTTTGAAAAATTCTGATTTTATCAATTTTAAAAGAATGAGTTAAGGTGTTCATTTCAAGACAAAAAATTTTAAGTAATTCATTGTTTTTAACAACTCAATCAATATAAAATTATCAAAAAAAAATTAAGAAAAATCCGGAAAAATTAACTTTTATTCGGCAGAGTAAAAGCATCATATTGTCGCCTTAGAAACAAAAAGGCGTAAGTGTTTTGCTTATACACAGCACTTACGCCCCTTTGTTTCTTCGGTTAACGAAGTCGAGCAATTAAGCGCGAGACACGAAAAATCAAGGAGAAAAAAATTTAAAAATTGGCATTTTTCTTGAATATAAATTCCACTTTACAGGCGTGTTTATCCATTATCTTCATCAACTTGCCTAAATTTCTCGGATTCTCCAAAGTACATTGAAAATTATTGACGTACTCACATAACAGTAGATTCCAGATCGATTGGTACGTCACCCCCCCCCCCTTTTGCTCTCGATGACATATCCTGAATATAATATATCTTCACGTACATATATATACATATATGTACATATATAATCACAATATATCGTATATATAGGGGAGTGGGCGTTGGTTGAGTGATATGGGGGAGCTATGGACATAGCTCATCTCAGAATCGACATTACAACGGTTCCCTTTTCAATTAAACATCAAAATGTTAAGTGTTAATTGTTGAAATTGCACGAAAATTAAAATCTTCTTTTATAAAAGGAATATTAACATTAGCGCATTTCTATAGGGAGAGAATAAAAAGTGGAATGAAAAATCGATAAAAATCAATAAAAAATCGATCCTTTAAAAATGCGATTTTTTGAAAATTTATTTTAAAAAATAAAATAAAAATAGAAGCGAAAAAATTGAATAAAAAAAAATAATGGCACTTCAACTTCCAATCGATCATTTTTTTAAAATCGATTAATCGATGCAATATCTTGCATTGAGTTCGAGATATCGCAAATCATTCGATACTTCCATTTTCCCAGTTTTAGTTCAAGAAAAATTCCAAATTCCCCTCTTTTTTCTCCGGAAAAATCGACTCGATTTTCCAAAAAAAATCGAAAAATCGATTAATCGAGCTTCCCAAAATTTATTTTTAAGAAGAAAGAATTGATCTTGCTTGTATCGATTTAAAATCGCTTTTCACTTCATTCCCATTTTTATTGGCTGTTTCATTCAATCTAATAGCCAATACAAATCGTCAAAATCTTTTAATTGGAAAAAAAACAAAGTTGGAAGATCTGAAAAAAAGGAGCGGATCGATAATTCAAAAGTCGCAGATTCAAACCCCACTTGAATATTCCCGCTCTTTCCCCCAGAAATTCTTATTTTTCTCTCTACAATCCCAATGTTTATTAACGAGAAACTCTAATGGCCATTGTAAAGCGCTTTAGGCAAAAAAGGAGAAAAATTTCCCAATAAAATATAAAAACTTTAATCCGCAAGAATTGGCTATTACAGGGGCATTCGTTTGAACATCAAAATGAATAAAAAAAAAAATTATTTAATTAATGTTTCTCCTCATTCTCTGTCTGTGTGTGTGTGTTGGAGAATAAAAAAAATCCTCATTTTGTAATATGCAGTTGAAATAACGCCACAACCACCAGTGCTGAGGGCATTACGTGAAATTGCTGCGTTGTGCCTTTTCCTACATTGCGTTTATATTAAAATTAAAATCCAATTTTCGGTCATGTCCGCTCACGCGAGTGGACGGGGGCTCTCCTCCACCCCCCCACCTTACTCCATTTCATCTCTACCCTCTCGCGCATCCCCCCCCCCCCTGCCACCTTTAATCCAATTTCCCAGGCTAAATCCTGATTATCGCGGTATGCTAATTGCAAACGAAATCCGTTAACGAGTCCACTGGTCTAATTAACAGGATCATTATAATACTTGAACTAGCGTGTTTCAAATAGTTTTGCGATAACGTCAGTGACAGAATACGTGAATAAATAAAAAAAAATAAAGTTCATTTGTAATGAAACATTAGTAAATTAATCAGTCGAGTAGATTTAATCATAATTTCACGACCTCAAGTATTTTTAGGTCACTCGATTCTAGTTCAGGATTTTTTTAAAAAAGCGCGGAGGCTTCAAAAAATCTGAAAAAATTCAGGAAGATGCTCGAATATATACACATACTTCTCAAATTTTTTCAGATTTTTTTGTAGAGTCCTTCATCCCCAAAAAAATCACATTTCATTTTCATTAAAAATTAGGTCGTGTAATTCTAACATCATTTTTAAAAAAAGCGCGGATTCTCCAAAAAATCTGAAAAAATTCAGGAAGATGCTCGAATATATCCACAAGCTTCTCAAATTTTTTCAGAATTTTTCTTAAAGTCCTTCATCCCCAAAAAAATCATATTTCATTTTTCTTATTAATTACGTCATGTGATCCTAGCATCATTTTTTAAAAAAGCGCGGATTCTCCAAAAAATCGGAAAAAATTCAGGAAGATGGTCCAATATGTCTATATTGTTCCTGAATTTTTTCAGAATTTTTCGTAGAGTCCGACTCATAAAAAAAAATCAAATTTAATCCTCAATGATCCTTCGCGAAATATGATTAAATCGTTGAATTTAATCTTTCTGAGTATGTTCAAAAATCCAAATTCTCCTGACATATTTTCGATGGAGCCGAATGAGGAGAGATCACTTTCATCAGCGTAGGTGAAAAGAATCGATAAAGTGAGGAAACATTATAATATCTGAGTCCCCGGAGACAATAAAACTGTGACATCCCTACGAAGGGGAACGGTTGAGTTGAAGCATCAAGGTATTTTGATGGAATACCATAGTCTACCGTATACATGGCATATTGTCAAATATAATTGAATAATACCGAGAGAGAATGAGAGTATCTCGAAGCTAAATGACGGCTTCTCTCGTGTCTCGCCACTTTTTCATTTGATATTATGGGCTCACCTCTCTCTTCGACAGACGTTTATCATATAATATTTCACCTTTTTTTTTTCTTCTATCTTCGAGCATCTTCCCCCTGATATCGTATAAACAAGATAAAATTTTTATGGAAAGCCCTGGAAAGACCTTCACTCTATCTAAAATAACTATTAACAATAATAATTCATGAGGTTTTTATCTTTTTCAATTTGTTCGAAATAGAGTCGTTAAATCTTTTTTTTTTCTATTGAAAACTAGGGGTGTAAGAATAATGGTCAAATCAAATCAAATCGAATATTGCTTTTCGATTCGAAATTTTAATAATTCGATTTTTTTGAATTATTTGTCAATTCTAGAATTAATGGAGATTTTTTAATTATTTAAAACTTTCGAAATACTTCTATTTTTCGAAAATTTTGATTTCGAAATATTCGAAATTCTAGAATTATTTCGAAATATTCGAAATTCTAGAATTATTTCGAAATATTCGAAATTCTAGAATTATTTCGAAATATTCGAAATTCTAGAATTATTTCGAAATATTCGAAATTTAGAATTATTTCGAAATATTCGAAATTTAAGAATTATTTGAAATATTCGAAATTTTAGAATTATTTCAAAATATTCGAAATTTTAGAATTATTTGAAATATTCAAAATTTCAGAATTATTTGAAACATTCGAAATTTTAAAATAATTTCGAAATATTCGAAATTTTAGAATTATTTGAAACATTCGAAATTTTAGAATAATTTCGAAATATTCGAAATTTTAAAATTAATTAAAATATTCGAATTATTCAAACTTTTCTCAATATTCGAAATTTTCAATTTTTTCGAAATTTTTTCGAAATTTTCAAATTTTTTCGACATTTTCAAATTATTCGAAATATTAGAAATTTTTTAAAAAATTCGAAATTTCCGAATTCCTTGAAATTTTTCAAAAAATTCAAAAACTCTAAATTATTTAAATAATTTGATTCGAATTTTCCCTCAAAAATTAATATTCGATTCGATACAAATACTTCACATTCGAATTATCCGCACGCCTCTATTAAAAACTCTCAATTTCATTGCACTCAACAAATGATTAAAATTAGTTGAACCAATATTACCCAAAAAAAAAAAAAAACAATTCATTTAAATAAATTGATTAAAATTAATTGAATGTAACTCGAAATTTTCATACCGTGAAAGGAGAAAATTTCCATTTGATTTCTTTTTAATTACAAAATTACGACTAAATTACCAGCAATTTAAATTTCATATTGAACCGCGTATTTAAATAGAGAAAAATAAAATATCACAAGTCATTTATTTTAATATCAAAAATGAAACTCTTATTTTTTTTTTTCTCAATGAAAAACCTGCATGACCTTTTTACCTAATTTCTCCTCATTTTTTTTCATCATTCTCCTACAAAAGAAGAGGAGCGTTTTCATCATGAAAAATTCAGCTCACTTAGTCATTGTCCCATTGATAAGAAAAAAAAAAAGTGGAATAAAAAAAAAAGGAGAAACATTCACTGTTACTAATTCTTCGTCTCATTACTGTCACTGCTACTAACACTCTGTGCATTCATTATTCCAATTGTTCTTTGAGAACACAAAAAACTTGGGCGTTGGAGTTTACATATATATACATTTCCATTTTGTGTCTTGCATCTGACCGTTTTTGTCTGTTTTCTTGGAGATAAAAGGGGAAGCTTGCTTTTTTTTTTTTTTTAATTCCCCAATCACCTAAAAATATGTCATTAAGGTAGTATCCCAGAGACAGTCGATGAAACAGTAAAAAATGAGGATTTTTAGACTATTTTGCTGTGAATATAATTTTTTTTTATATTCCTAATCTCCTATCACATGCATGAGATAGAGAGAGAGGTAAATAGTTACGACTACCTTCTAATTAAAATTTCTCAATAACTATACAGTGAATTGAATATATTTTTCTTCTATTAGGAGAGACTGGGGCAAAATGGACCTCCAGGGTAACATGATTCATGATTTTTTTTCGGAGTGAAGGACTCGGTGGAAAAATCTGAAAAAATTTGACAAGATGCTCCAATAAGTGGACATTGTTAGTGAATTTTTTGAAATTTTTTTGAAGACCCCTTCACTCTCAAAAAAAATCCCAAATCATTTTGACCCGCAGGTCCATTTTGCCCCGGTCTCCCCTATTCAGTTAAAATGCTGTTCTCTTCGCCAATAGTTTTTAAATAATGGGTCAACCCTGTGGTTCTTTAGTAATTTCGTTATTTCCGTCCGATTAAGGGCGTTTCATCCCCACCCCCGCTATTTCCAGTAACTTTGATAATTCATATCTCATAAACGGTCAAAAATTACGAAATAAAAAAAAATAAGGGATCAACTCAGTAGTGAAGAGGTAAAACAAGATAAGTCTCTTTTTTCTCATTAAGTTTCTTGAAAATACCTCAAAAAATAATCGAGAAAGAGCAATTTTGCCCTAAAATTCTTTTTTAACTCTTGAAATTCACTACAAAAACAGATGAGTAATATCACCTTATCTCGCTCAAAGATAAGTCGATTTATCCTGTTTTACCTCTTCACTACTGTATTCGCGGTTCTAGGATACTACCTTAACCCATTAAAGAACCAATCAACAATAAAATAGAAAAAAAACAAGAAAACGTGCAATTTTCTTTTTTCCCCCTTTTTTTTTTTCTTTCTTATTCTTTATTTTGTACGTGACCAACGCAGGTGCAACGGTCGTCACTCGTGCATGCTGGAAGTGAACAGTGAAATTTTCGGAGAGGACCCATGTCCCGGAACCGGAAAATACATCGAAGCACAGTTTCATTGTATAGGTTTGTTTTTCCTATTTATTTTTCCCATTATATTTTTTTTCAACGTTTATATTTCTCCCCCCTATTTCCACGTCGACTTCTGGTGTATCGAGCTTGTCCAATGGTGAATGAAAAAAATGGCAAAACATTGAAAAACCAGAGCAGTACCAAAAAAAAAATGTAAAAAACTGTATTTTCAAGAGATTGCCATTCTCATAATTGACGAAAAAAAAGGAATAAAGGGGTTTTTTCTTCGTTAGTAGGCCAGAATATAGTGGCCAAATGGCTTTTTGACTGGCCTGATAAATAAAAGGAAGTCTCTGACTCTCCGCCAATTCGCAAATAGGTCGCAACACAAGTAACCGCGAAAATCTTCAAAACTTCTCCTTTTATTTCAACTAAAAAAGGATAAAAACGAGAAAATTGTCTGTCTTCGAAACTCTGTTCCACGATTATTGATGAGAAATCGTCTGAAATACCTCCAGAAACGCATAAAAATCAATTGCAGCAATAAAACATGGCCCATTTTATCCACCCCTTAAAATACGCGGAAAAAAACATGAAAAAAAAATCGAAGAAAAATACAAATGCGATGCCTTCTGTATAGGATAAAGAAAAAAAAGGGAAAAACTACGATAATGCCTAGTGCTAAGCGAAAGATTTTACGAGAGGCTGAACGTCAATACGTGGTTCGCCTTCGTGAACGAGCTTTGGGCGAAAAATAGAGAGAAAAAGATAAAAAAAAGCGAAAAAAAGCTTCCATCGTGGCGAAAAATGATGGCGTATTATCCTTGTACGGCCACAAAATTCACGACGTTATCCGTATCCCCTTTAAAAGAAAAAAAGCATCCTCCATACCGTCCTATATATATCGTCGTGCAATTTTTCTTTCTTTCTCTCTCGTAGAAAACAGCGGAGCAATAAATTTTCCTCTCCAAAATTGATTTCAAAAATATTGTAAAAACACATGTTCATGAAAAATGACACGAGAAAAATACAAAAAATGATCCATGGCAGCAGCTACGAAAAAAAAAGCAGAAAATTGTGCGTTTTTCTAATAAATCTTCCTTACGTTTTTTTTTTTTTTTCCTCGTTTTTCTTTCGTTGACATCTTATCAGGTGCAATGAAAAACAGAACTGCAGTATAACAGCATCAACATCGCACTTTGGAGATCCTTGTCCGAGTACACTCAAGTATCTTGAGGCACATTATCAGTGCGTTTCTGGTGAGTAAACTTACGATTGTGTTTCCATTCCGTTTTGCTGTAAAAAAAAACAAAAAAAATCAAAAAAAAGTGGAAACATGTTTTTTTTTGAAAAAATGTGTTAATGTGATAAGCTCGAAAAAAGGGGAAAAAGCTCCTCCCCCCCTTCTACTGGTGATAATGACCCACTTCAATAGTTTGTGTATTTTGAAAGAAAAAAAAAGAGCCAAAAAAAAAGAAACGTCTTTTGCAGCTGCTACTACGACGACAACGTCGAGGCCAAGTCCACCTTGGCTGATAACTTCGCAGCCCAGTGTATGGAGTACAGCGAGTCCAAGTGTACGTCCACCATCGAGACCAACAGCACCACCATCACAGCTGCCAGCGATAACAACACTAAGTCCGCCTGTAACAACATCTCTCAGGTACAATTTTTAAATTTTTTAAAATTTTTTTTTTAATTTTTTAATTTTTTTAAATTTTTTTTTAATTTTTTTTAATTTTTTTTAAATTTTTTAATTTTTTTTAATTTTTAATTTTTTAAATTTATGTTTTCGTTTTTTTTAATAATTTGAAATTTTCATTTTGTATAGGGGAAGGTGGTGCAAAATGGACATCAGGGGTAAAATGGACAAATCTAAATTTTAGGCAAATGTTATGGAAAAGTCGTGAAATTGATAGAAATATTGGTGTTAGATTGTTTTTGATGATTCCATTGGAAAGCTGAGGAATTTTTAGGCGGGAAACAAGCGCCGGAATCAATTTTTTTGAATTGTTGGGGTTTTTGACTTTTTTGAGCACTTTAGAGGGGTAAAAGCCCTCCTTTTTTTGAAAATTTTCGGTTTTTTGAGAATATCTTCGGTTCTATTTGTCGTAGCGTAAAAATTCCGATTGGAGGTGAAAGGTGAGATCATTTGCCATCGATTCATAGGGTTTTCAATTTAAAAATATCGATTTTTAAGGTATTTATGGGCATTTTTATGAAACAGTTTTGTGAAACAGTTTTTGGCCTATAACTATCCCAAAAATGGATATTTTTGAATTTAAAACCCCATAAATCGATGGGAAATGAGCTCACCTTTCATTTGAGACCAACCGCGAATTGCTACGACCAATAGAACCCGAGATATTCGCAAAAAACTGAAAATTTTCAAAAAAGGAAAGGCTTTTACCCCTCAAAAATGCCAAAAAATATAGAATTTTCAAAAAAATCTAAAAAAAATACATCTAACACTTTTTTTCCGGCTAAAATTCCCTCAGCTTTTTGATGGAATCATAAAAAAAAAACCATCTCCAACCGTTTCATTACAGTGTCCATTTTACCCCACTCTCCCCCAAGTTATTAATAACGATTTTATACAAAAAAAAGTTAACTTTTGTTTTTTTTCGATTTTACCTCTAAAACATCCTTGAATCACATTTCATACGTATTATTTTCATACAGCTTCAATATTATATAGATGAACAATGCACATGAGGAATATGTATTATATGAAATATTCAATATTTTTTTTTCAGTTCAACGAGCACAATGAGAATGGTGGATGAGAGCGAGGAGGATCAGAGTGAATTGAATCCTTCAAACGGTAATGCAGCCCCAGTGGTACCTACCCCAGAGACAACTGAGTCAACTACAGAAGCTGGTTATGCATCGTGGAAAACAAGCAGAAGACCAATAGGTACATTGCATATTGTATTCCTACTCTATTCATATTAAAAATTAATTTTTAATCGAAATTATGTTAATTATTAAAAATTTCAGAATATCGTAAAAATTAGAAGAGATAAAAATCCTGGAAATTTCAAAGTTTAATTGTTTCTTAAAAATTAGTAAAAATATGAAAAATAAAAAAAAAAATTGTTTGTGAAATTTCCATTTTTTTCTAACAGTGTAGTAAATTTTTTGCAAAAATTTCGAGAAAAAAATCAAGAAAAATTCAGTTTAATTTGAAAAAATTTCAGAGAAAAATTGAGAAAAAAAAAATCGAAAATTCTTAAAAATTTCGAATATTGAAATAAATTAAATAATAACTAAACTTCTATAAATTTTTTCTTTTTTTTATTACAGTATCAACGAGTATACCATATCCAGATAAAAATTCACATGGTAAATGGCACGATTACAGTAGACTTCATTGTCCTCCAATAATGGCAAGAAATCTCTTCTGGAATTCAACTAGAATAGGTGATATTGCTGTACAAAGTTGTCCTGGTGGTGCTAATGGTGTAGCTAGATGGCGATGTATTGCCACTGATGATTCAGCAACATGGTACAGAGACTCACCAGATCTAAGTGAGTGTCGTTCTGTATGGCTAACATCACTAGAAACAAGAGTCATACAAGGTGATACTATTCTCAGTATTAGCAGTGATTTGTCACTAGTTACTAATAATAGTAGAATATTTTATGGTGGTGATATGATGATAACAACGAAAATTATTAAAAATATGGCTGAAAAAATGAGCCAAGATATTAGAACTTATCAGGATCCAAGACAGAGAGAAGTAACTGTTACTGAATTATTGCAAGGTGTTGTTAGAACTGGTAGTAATTTACTTGATAAAGCACAAATGGCATCGTGGAAAGATCTTAGTCATGAAGAACAAATGAGAGTTGCTACATCACTACTAACTGGACTTGAAGAAAATGCTTTTCTTCTTGCTGATACTTTGCATCATCAAAAAACCATTGTTCAAGAGGGAAAAAATATTTGTAAGTACTTTTTTTTTTTATATTTTAATTCTTATGTTTTATATTATAAAAATTGGGGGATGAGAGAGGAAATACTTGGAATAGACTTTTTATTTAATGATTTCATTGAAAAACTGAGGAAATTTCTGTTAGAAATTTTATAGAATATTTCGAAATTGATGAAAATGAAAAAAATTCATTTTTGAGAATTTTTCGAAATTTCGATTTTTGAAGAGAAAAATCGAAAATTCTCAGTTTTTTGGATATTTCTCTCGTTTTATTGGTCGTGGAGTGAAAATTCTCAGTGGAGGTGAAAGGTGAGATCATTTGCCATCAATTTATATCGTTTTGAAAGGAAAATCATCAGTTTTTTAAGTATTTTTTGTTCATTTTACTTTAAAAATTGTTATTCTTTCACTTCCATTCATAATTTTTACGCTACGACCACTAAAACCGAAAATATCCTCAAAAACTGTAAATTTCTTTTAAAAAATCGAAAAAATCAATTTTAACACCTGTTTTCTACCGAAAAGTTTCTCATTTTTCCAATAGAATTTTAAAAAAATGAATCTATATACCTTCCATTAAAATCTCTAGTTTCCCCCACTTTTCCCTATAAAGTTTAAAAAAAAAGTAGAATAAAGTGAGAAAAATCTTCAAATTCCATTTCTACACGTAAAAAGAAAACTAAAGAATTTTCTGAACGATAAGAAATAGTGTGGATTTAGTCAGTTGTACGATGATGGAAATTCTCTAATGTAAATTCAAAGTTTCCAATCTAACTTAAAAATTGAATGTCACACTGACTTGAGTTTCCACTTGATGGAAACTTTAATACACACACACACATACAATATTCAATTCAATTTTGCTATTTGAATTCTCATTGATATTAGTGAATAAATGCTTCAACATTTATCAAGAAGTTGATTTTAAACCATTTCCCTTGAAAATCATTAAAAAAGAGAGAAAAAAAACGTTAATTTCCTTCTGGCACTTATTACTTTAGCATAAATTTAAAAAAATATGTAGGGGAGAGTGGGGCAAAATGGACCCTCATGGTAATATGATTAAGGAATTTTTTTAGATATGAAGGACTTGACGAAAAAATCTGAAAAAATTTGAGAAAATCCTCCAACATGTCTATATTGTTTGTAAATTTTTTCAGATTTTTCGAAGCCACCGCTGCTTTTTAAAAAAACCTCGAGTCATCTCATCTTCTAGGTCCATTTTGCCCCACTCTCCCCTATATATATTTTTTTATACTTCATTCAATTAATGAATATCATGTAAACTTTGCCATCAAACCTTCATTTTAGCTTAATTCGTTAAAATAATATTTTTTTATACTTCATTTAAACCATTTTTCCTTGAAAATCATGGAAAAAAAACGTTAATTTCCCCTCTGGCACTTATTGCTTTAGCATAAATTTCTCACCGATAATTCATGTCTTTGTTTCGATTCAAGAGCCCAAGAAGTTATTTGCAAATATCAGTAATCGCATATCTTTACGTAAACCTATAATTAAAGATAATTTGACTAATAGTATAGATTGCGTCTCTGTAAAATAGATAATAAGAATTATCATAATAACTCATGATATTTTCAATGCACCTAATAATTACAATATATTCAGCGCAATGCCTTTGAATTATTGTAATTTTCTGTCATGACACAACTTTATTGCCCTCCTGGGTGGGGTAAAATGGGCATATCAATTGAACGGTTCGAGATACCGATTTTCTGACGATTCCATTGAAAATCTGAGGAAATTTTGAATGAAAAACATGTGTCTAAATTATTTTTTTGATTTTTTTTCGAAAATTTTACTTTTTTCGACGAGTTTTGAAGGGGTACTTCTTTCGAAAATCGAAAAAATTCACTTTTTCGACGATATCTCGGGTTCTGTTGGTCGTAGCGACCTGGGGTCGATCTCAAATGAAAGGTGAGCTCATTTCTCATCGATTCATGTGGTTCAAATTTTTTTTTCATCAATTTTTCAAATACTTATAGGCCATTTTCTGAAAATCAGTTTTTGCCCTATAAGTACTTGAAAAATTGATAATTTTTTTTTAACCACATAAATCGATGGGAAATGAGCTCACTTTTTCATTCAAGATCATCCCCAGATCGCCTACGATCAATAAAACCCGAGAAATTCCCGAAAACCTGAAATTTTTCAAAAACAGAAGGTTTTCACCTTCAAATCTTGAGTAAAAAAATGTAATTTTTGAAAAATTCCAAAAAAAAACTTCCGACATATGATTTCCATGGTAAATTTCCCCAGCTTTCCAATGGAATCATCAGGAAAAATCTATCTCCAATATTTCCATCGATTTCGAGCAATTTTCATATAATAAAATACCAAAATTAACACATAATCGTAAAATTTAACGCAAAAAAACTCATTTTTCTCAACAGTAATGGAGGTACGAGTCTTGGAAACACGTAATATCGACAATAAAGTCGAAGTATTTCCATCAGAATTGACCCAAGAAAGATGGACAGCATCAAATGATCACGTTGAATTAACGAGAAGATCACTATTAGAAAATAGTGAAGGTGGTCTTGTGAGGCTTGTTTTTATGGCATTTGATCGTTTAGAAGAGATACTTCAGCCACAACAAAAAGAATCTTTTGTATCGTTGAATGAGGACGTTAGACAACGTAATATCAGCAACAGGATACTAAACAGCAAAGTCATCTCAGCATCACTGGGTAAAGGACGTCATATCCAACTTTCTGAGCCTGTACGTGTTTACTTTGAGCATCTTACAACAGAGAATGTAACAAATCCTACTTGTGTATTTTGGGATTACATAATGAGGTAAATATGAAAATACAACAATGATATTTAATAATAATATTTTTGAATAATTGGAAAAATTTCCTCAATTTTCGAAGATTTAAGGAAATTTAAATAATTTACTTTTTATCGTTTTTTTTCTAAATTATCATGAATATTCTAATTATTTCGATTTTGTAACATTTTGTCGATATTATAATAATATTGACGATAATAAATTGTTATTAAATAATATTATAAGTATCCAATATTCAAATATCCAATTTAAATATCAATATTGCCGCCATTAATTTTTCCATGTAATTAATTGGATTAATCATCGCTATTTGCCCCGGTAACAGGTGTTTTTTTTTTTTGATGATTCTATTGAAAAGCTGAGGAAATTTTAGCCAGAAAACAAGTGTCAGATGTATTTTTTTCGATTTTTTTGAAAATTCGATATTTTTCGGTATTTTTGAGGGGTAAAAAGCTTTCCTCTTTTGAAAATTTTCAGTTTTTTGCGAATATCTCTGGTTCTATTGGTCGTAGCAATTCGGGGTTGATCTCAAATGAAAGGTGAGCTCATTTTCCACCGATTCATGGGGTTTTGAATTCAAAAATATCAATTTTTGGGATAGTTATAGGCCAAAAACTGTTTCACAAAACTGTTTCACAAAAATCCCCATAAATACCTTAGAAATCGATATTTTTGAATTGAAAACCCTATGAATCGATGGCAAATGATCTCACCTTTCACCTCCAATCGGAATTTTTGAACTACAACAAATAGAACCGAAGATATTCTCAAAAAACCGAAAATTTTCAAAAAAAAGGTTTTTACCCCTCAAAAATCCTCAAAAAAGTCAAAATCCCCAAAAATTCAAAAAAATTAATTCCGGCGCTTGTTTCCCGCCTGAAATTTCCTCAGTTTTCCAATGAAATCATCAAAAACAATCTACTCCCAATATTCCCATCAATATCAAAAGTTTTTCATAATATTTGCCTAAAAATTTAGATGTGTCCATTTTTTATGGAGTTCTAATATTGATTTAATTTTTTTCAAAAACCATTTTTGGCTCAATTACTGTCCCGGTAACATAGTGTAAAGTGAATTTTAAAAAAATCTCATGCTACTCTATCGAAAATGACCAAAATTGAAAAGGAAAAATAGATTATCAGAACCACTTGGATATTCCTTAACAAAACTAATGTTAATTTTCATTTTTTAAATTTTTTTTTTATAGTGCATGGTCAGAGGAAGGCTGCCACATACGTAAAACAAACGAGACACATACAGTATGTGAGTGTAATCATCTAACAAACTTTGCTGTACTGATGGACGTGCATGCTGTGAAACTGGACATGGCCCATCAGGTTGCACTACAAATCATCACGTATATCGGATGTATAATCTCAGTTGTATGTCTCGTACTGGCCATCATGACATTTCAGCTGTTTCGTGGACTAAAAGTAAGTTTTATTTATTTTTCTCTTTATTTTGTTGCCTTAGAGTCAAAGGGGCGTAAGTAATGTGCTTAATACACAGGACTTACGTTTTTCTGACTCTAAGGCAAAGGATTTGCTCTCATTTTCTGCCTCTTTTTCTCAAAAACAACAATTCTGTGATAATAAAGATACTGTTGCACTGGAGAAAAACCATAGTTTTTTAATAAAAATTCATACAACTATTATGTTACAGTCGGACCGTACTACTATTCACAAAAATCTTTGTGTTTGTCTTCTCATTGCTGAAGTTCTCTTTGTCTGTGGAATTGGACAAACTGATCAGAAGATTGTGTGTGGTGTTGTTGCTGGATTACTACACTTTTTCTTTCTCTGTGCATTTGCATGGATGTTCCTTGAAGGTATTATATTTTTATTTAAATAGCGAAAAAATTGGGTAAAATGTAAATATTTCAGATTTGATGTTTGTATTATGGGAAACACGTGGAATTAATGAAAATATTGGAGATAGGTTTTTTTTCATGATTTTATTGAAAAGTTTAGAAATTTTATCGAATTTTTTTTTTGTTAAATTACTTTTTTGGTCCAGATTTTAAGAAATTTCTTTCTATTTTTGGGAAAATTTAGTTTTTTAAAAATATTCCTTGGTTTTAGCACAAAAATTCCGAATGGAGGGGGAAAGTAAAATCATTTTCCATCGATTTATGGGGTTTTCAATAAAAAAAAAATAGGAATTCTTGAAATATTTGTAAGGCAAAAACTGATTTTCACGAAAAAGCTCAGAAATATCTTAAAAATTCACATTTTTTAAATGAAAACCCCATAAATCGATGGCAAATGATCCCACCTTCCACCTCCATTCGGAATTTTCACTCTATGACCAATAAAACCAAAGATATCTATGAAAAAAGTGTTAAATGTTGTCCAAAAAAATCGAAATCTCAAAAAAATCTAAAAAAATTAATTCTTTCACTAGTTTTCCTCCCAAAATTTCGTCAATTTTTCAATGAAATCATCAAAAAAAATCCATCTCCAACCACTTCATTCTGCTGCCCATTTTACCCCACTTTTCATTAACACCTCAATGAATTCTAAAAAAAAAAATGTTTATATTTTTCTGAAATTCTCTAATTTTTTTTTTGCATTTTTTTCTCCCCAGGCTTTCAATTGTATGTGATGCTTATTGAAGTTTTTGAAGCGGAAAAATCACGATTACGATGGTACTATTTGGTGGCTTATGGCGGTCCACTACTCGTTGTTGCAATATCCTGCATCATCGATCCATTTAGCTATGGCACTGATCGATACTGCTGGCTCAGAGCAGACAACTATTTCATCTTCAGTTTTGTTGGTCCTGTTATTCTCGTTATACTGGTAACGTATACCAATAATACGTATTCACTCTATCGTAAACAATTCAATTGATATTTGAGAAATAAAAAAAAATTGATTTATTGAATTTCATGGATTGTTTTTTTTTTTTTTTTATTTCGATTAGGCGAATCTGGTGTTTTTATCAATGGCTATATATATGATGTGTCGACATGCGAATACTACTGTCTCCATGAAGAGCAAGGAACACTCGAGATTAGCCAGTGCAAGGTGAGAAAAAACAAAAAATCCTATTTTTTTTTTTAAGTTTATTTTTCCTTTTTTTTCAATGTTTAACGTAATTTAAGAAAGTATGGCTGTTGTGTTACACCAAGTACATTTGAGTAGGGGAGAGTGGGGCAAAATGGACACTGTAATGAAACGGTTAAAGATAAATTTTTTTCGATGATTCTACTGGAAAGCTGAGAAAATTTTAGCCAGAAAACAAGTGTCAAATGTATTTTTTTCGATTTTTTTGAAAATTCGATTATTTTTGGCATTTTTGAGGGGTAAAAGGCTTTCCTTTTTTGAAAATTTTCAGTTTTTTGTGAATATCTCTGGTTCTATTGGTCGTAGCAACTCGGGGCTGGTCTCAAATGAAAGGTGAGCTCATTTCCCATCGATTTATGGGGTTTTGAATTCAAAAATATCAATTTTTGGGATATTTATAGGCCAAAAACTGTTTCACAAAACTGTTTCACGAAAATGCCCATAAATACCTTTAAAATCGATATTTTTAAATTAAAAACCCTATGAATCGATGGCAAATGATCTCACCTTTCACCTCCCATCGGAATTTTTACGCTACGACAAGTAGAATCGAAGATATCCTCAAAAAACTGAAAATTTTCAAAAAAAGGAAGTGTTTTACCCCTTTAAAATCCTCAAAAAAGTCAAAATCGCCAAAAATTTTAAAAAATTAATTCCGGCACTTTTTTCCCACCTAAAATTCCCTCAGCTTTCCAATGGAATCATCAAAACCAATCTAACGCCAATATTTCTATCAATTTCGAGAGTTTTCCATAATATTTGCCTAAAAATTTAGAGATGTCTCCATTTTACCCCACCTTCCCCTATATAATCGTGTTGAGCGAAAATTTTTTTCTCATTTCATTTATGTTGATAACATTTATTTATTGCTTTTGTCAATTATCATTGAGTATACACAGGCTTTCGCTAGCTTGGACTACATATTTACGATATATACATTAATTGATCTTTGATTACTCATATTATCATTATTCTCATTTTTTTTTAACTTTTTTCCTTCATTATCATCGTTTTTGTTGATTCAGTACTTTTTTTTTTTTTTCGTTAAATTTTTTTTCAATTTTTTTTGATGGAATGAAGGCAAGTTTTGTATGACACAATATATGGGGTAAATTTATGATGGTCAGAGTCATGCTGTGTTGGCCATCGCTCACTTGGTTCATTAGCGAATCCATTAATGACGCGTCAATTCTCCGATTACCCGTTCAATGATAAAAGTTTCCACATTAGATCATTTTTTTTCTTTTCCTTTTTTTTTGTGAATCAGAAAGGAGATAAACTCTAATAAATAATTTTTCAATGAGTAATATCTATTTTAGTTTTTTCTTATCTCTTCGAGGAAAAGTAGATTGAACTACTCGGAATTTTCGATTTTTCGAGTGTTCAATAATTTGAAATAGGGGAAAAAATATGATTTTGAAAATAGCAGATTACTATTTTATTATCACAATGAAAAAAAATCAATTTTATTTTTATTCTTGAGATTTTTCAGAATTTTCTAAATTATATCAGAAAATTTTGCAATTTTTTTCGAAATTTTTCCTTAAATTTCCATTCAAAAATTGATATCTGACAATTTTTAGATTTTTATTTCCTTTCAACAAATGAATTATTGCAAAAAATGCAAAATATGCAATTTTTTTTGAATATTTTTCTAAAATAATCTATTTGTTAAAAAAAATCCAAAAAAATTTGAAATCTGTGCTAATTCCAATGAAACTAAAAATAGCAGACATTTGACTATATACAGATTTTCTTCTCTCAAAAAAAAATTTAGAAAAAATAAATAAAAATAAGCCCATGTAGAAAATTCAAAAAGACACCAAGTGCGAATTTTCTAAATATTTTTTAAATAATACTTTGTTTGTTGAAAAAAAAATCGAAAAATTCTCTCATGTGTGCTAATTTCATTATCATTAATTTAATTAACTCAAAAAAAATGCGATAATTTTTTCCCCCCTTCAATATATGGATCAATTATAATTACTCTTGAATCAATCCCCAAAATTAAATAACAGTTAGACAATAGGTATTTCCACCCTCCCCCCATAAACTCGTGACTACAATTGAACGAATGAACAAATGTGTGGTCAGATAAACTTTGTTAGCACTGTGTTTGCGAATTTAGCATATATTATTAAAGCACAAATTTTCCAAGCAAACTTCACTTGCCTATTGATTCGTTAAATTTCCCTGGAGTCAACAAATTTCACTATCGAAATTAATTAAACTCCATAAATAATTGAAACATATATATATTTCGAAATTCAGTTTTATTCTGATATTTGAGATTTTTCCGAATTTTCGAAATTATTTCGATTTTTTTTTTCGAAATTATTTCGATTTTTTTTTTCGAAATCATTTCGATTTTTTTTTTTCGAAATTATTTCCATTTTTTAAAATACTTTTAATAATCATTTCATTAATTCGTTAAATTTCCCTGGAGTGAACAAATTTTAATATCGAAATTAATTGAACTTTATAAATAATTGAAAGGGTGATAATTTTTTTTAATTTTTTTATTTTGAAAAGATGTTAATTAAATTGAAGAAAAAAAAAAGAGAAAAAAAATTTGAATAAATGATGAGTAATGTGAATCGAGTGATTGCTAAATAAAAAAAAAGAATATTCATTGATTATTAAAAATAATTAAATTAAAAAAAAAAAAAAATGAGAGAATGGTGCCGGGATAATCACCTAACGTTGCTGTATTGTTTCATTTTTTTATTAAATCTTCTACCCACTTCTGCCTACACTGTTCTACATTCCTCTGCATGGCGTGGTTGGTTGGTAGTGGAAAGGAAGAAAATGCTCTTCCCAACAAATTGCAAGCGCACTTGTAAGATATCTACTGTTTTTTATTATTATCATTTTTTTTTTTTTTTTTTTTTTTTTTCGATTTATGAATCGAATGAAAAGAAGAAGAAAAAAATCCCTTAATCACCCGAATTATTCAGAATAATAATAATAATTGTATCAGTTATATTGAGTTAATCGCCTTTAATCTATTCATTTTGATTTTCAATTCATTAATGTAGATGTAGATAGTAGAGATTAGTGAATTCAATGATATCATTTACAATCCTAATTAGATATCCACAAATCACTGATTAACAAAATTCTATTTGCATGACACAATTTATCAACACGAATTAAAATAATCACGTAATAATCATTGCACGCCTAATTTTACGTTTAGGAAAAGATGGGGTAAAATGGATACTTGTTAGTTTTAGGATTTTATACTACGAAAATTATGCGAAATCGATGGAAATATTGGAGATAGATTTTTTCTGATAATTCCATTGAAAAGCTGGGGAAATTTACCATGGAAACCATATGTCGGAAGTTATTTTTTTGATTTTTTTCAAAAATTCCATTTTTTTTTGCTCGAGATTTGAAGGTGAAAACCTTCTGTTTTTAAAAAATTTCAGGTTTTCGGGAATTTCTCGGGTTTTATTGGTCGTAGGCGATCTGGGGATGATCTTGAATGAAAAAGTGAGCTCATTTCCCATCGATTTATGTGGTTAAAAAAAAATTATCAATTTTTCAAGTACTTATAGGGCAAAAAATGATTTTCAGAAAATGGCCTATAAGTATTTGAAAAATTGATGAAAAAAAAATTTGAACCACATGAATCGATGAGAAATGAGCTCACCTTTCATTTGAGATCAACCCCAGGTCGCTACGACCAATAGAACTCGAGATATCGTCGAAAAAGTGAATTTTTTCGATTTTCGAAAGAAATACCCCTTCAAAACTTGTCGAAAAAAGTAAAATTTTCATAAAAAAATCAAAAAAAAAATTTTGACTCATGTTTTCCACCCAAAATTTCCTCAGCTTTCCAATGGAATCACCAGAAAATGTCTATCTCAAACCGTTCAATCGACATGTCCATTTTACCCCACCTTCTCCTAATTCTGAATTTAAAAAAAATCAATTCCATCGAGTGAATAAAATTATGCGACAAATTAGCAAAAAAAAAAGTGGCATCAAATTTCCTTTTTTTTTTCTTCAATAAATTATTTAATTTTTAGTATGGCACTGAGACATTGGTAATATCGTTTATTCCAGCAATTTTGTAAAATACATTGTGAATAATGTATCAATTCATGAATATAAATGTTAATGTTTGCATTTGCAAAAACGTGATTGTGATGTTATTAGCGAAATTATTAATGCCACAGTGCCCATTTATTATGATCAACACGGAAATACATAAACCTAATCTGTTGACCTCTCCCTTTTTTTTTTTCTCTCTCTCTCTCTCCTCACTCCTCAACTTGAAAATATAGGGCATGGCTGCGTGGTGCAATCGTTTTAGTATTCCTGCTGGGACTGACCTGGACATTTGGACTTCTGTACTTGAATCAAGAGTCAGTTGTTATGGCATACATCTTCACTGTATTGAATAGCCTACAGGGGCTATTTATATTTGTATTTCATTGCGTACAAAATGAAAAGGTAAGAGAATTAATTAAATTATCATAAAAATTTATTATAAAGTTAATAATTTAATTTAATTTTAAAAAATTGCAAAAAAAAATTTCAAATTTTTTTTTCGAAAGTTTCTGTTCGAATTTTTTCTTTTCGAATTTAAATCCCGCCTTTTTTTTGCCCACGTATATATATTTCGAAATTCAGTTTTATTTCGATATTTGGGATTTTTCCGAATTTTCGAAATTATTTCAAAATTATTTCGATTTTTTTTTCGAAATTATTTCGATTTTTTTTTTCGAAATTATTTCGATTTTTTTTTTCGAAATTATTTCGATTTTTTTTTTCGAAATTATTTCGATTTTCTTTTCGAATTTTTTTAATTTTTTTAAATATTTTTAATAATTTTATTTTTTATGAGGAATTGAGTATTTTATCATTTTTACATTATTTATGACAATGATAAAGAAACGTTTTTATTATCCCTAATCATTTAATTAATACGGAAAAAATGAATTTTATGATAAAACTGTTAGAAAACATTGAATTACATGGGGTCGTAGGAATTATGATATTGTGATGAAAATAAATCATGACAGCAATGAGGATTATTCACTCTCTCTTACTCTCACGAGATAATATTCTCACAAATTCATCCTAGTTTTTTTTTATCATCGATAATCTTGTTTTATCAGCACGCAATTCCTATAAATCACTTTATTCATTTTTATTCCATCCCTCATATTGTCCTCATTATGTCACGCGTAATGTATTTATTTCAAAAAATATGGGAAATGTGAAAAATGCGGAAAAAATGGGGTAAAATGAATTTTTTGTTGAAATTTTTTTGGCTTCAATTATGAAAATCGTTTGAAAATTGCAAAATTATTGAAGATATTTTTTTTTTGATGATTCCAGTGAAAATTTGAGAAAATTTGCGATAGAAAACATGCGTCCGAATTAATTTTTGGACATTTTACAAAGATTCGAAATTTTTGGAATCGAAATCGTCGATTTTCGAAAAATTTCAGTTTTTCGACGATATCTCCGGTTTTATTGGTCCTAGCGTTGAAATTCCAAATCGAGATGAAAGGTGAGATCATTTCCCATCGATTCATACATTTTTGAATCAATTTTTATCAATTTTTCATGAAAATATAGAGCAAAAACTGATTCCCCCCCAAAAGCATAACAAAAGCTTTGACAAAACGCTGAAAATTGACTAAAAACCACACGAATCAATGGCAAATGATCTCACCCCCTCCCCTCCATCCCAAAATTTCCACGTTACAACTAATTAAGAGATGCAAAATCAAAAAAATCCTCAAAAACCTGAAATTTTTCAAAAAATCCCAAAAAATTGCCATTTTCAAAAATAAAAAAAAAACATGACACGTGTGTTTTCCACTGCAAATTTCCTCAGCTTTTCAATAAAACCATCAGAAACCCCCCCCCCCCCCCCCCCCCTCCAAGAAATATTTATTTACTCATCCAATTATCAAAAAACATCCCCCCTTTTTTTTAAATGCACAAATTAATTATCTCCCATTTTTTTCACCCCCCCCCCCCTTATTCTTGGGGTTCCCCCAAAAATCTGCATCCCCCCCCCCCCTCAAATATTTATTTATTCGCCCAATTATCAAAAAATACCCTTTTTTTTTAATCCACAAATTAATCATCTCCAATTTTTTTTCACCCCGTTATTCTGCGGGGTTT
This sequence comes from Aleiodes leptofemur, assembly GCA_963942555.1. Classification (NCBI taxonomy): domain Eukaryota; kingdom Metazoa; phylum Arthropoda; class Insecta; order Hymenoptera; family Braconidae; genus Aleiodes; species Aleiodes leptofemur. Next base: position 17,215,504 of record OZ012613.1, read on the forward strand.
ACATTTATTTGTTACAGGTGAGAAAAGAATACAGAAAATTCATAAGACGACACTCTTGGCTACCAAAGTGTCTACGTTGTTCAAAAACTGTAACAGGAAGCTCTGGTGGTGGTTCAACTGGTACAAGTGGTGGACAAGCTGGTGCTAATGGTGGTAAAGATTATCCATCACACAATACATCATCAAATCCATCAGCACCAACAACAGATAGCTCTGGTTTATCACCACATGCAGCATCCAATGTGGGTACAACATCACCAAACAATCACAACAACTTGTCATCAACAGCTAATAATACGAATCTTTCGATAAATGTGAACCTGAACAATTTGTCACTGAGATCGCCGAATGGCTCACACCAGATGCACATGATGGCACCTAGCAACCACAATAGGCATCACGGCCAACAAGGTATCCATTAAAAAAAAAAAAAAAAAAAAAAAAAAAAAAAAAAAAAAAAAACCGCTTAATACACCAAACCAATTATGGAATACCCATTTTCGAGGTCTCATTTTATCGCTTTACTGTCGCCTAGTAACCCATATTTATACTCTCAATAAGACAATTATATTTTATATATATATATATTAAAAAAAAAAAAAAACCTGAAAAAAAATTAAATTTGATTTATAATTTTTTCTGATTTTTCTTTTTTTTTTTCTTCTTTTTCCATTTATGTACATTGTGAAGATAAGGAGAAGAAATTGGAATACAGAGTATGTGTCAAAAGTAATATCATAAACTACCTAGCTCATGCATGTTATTAAATTCTCATTATTATTATTATTATTTTAATTTCCAGTTATAGCACACACTCTCATCTTTTTACTATGATACTGAAAATAGCAAAAATCTGATAATTTTCAGACTTTTTTTTTTAATAAAAAAGAAATTATTAAAAAAAAAAAAAATTTGAAAGACTATATTGATTTTTAAAAATTCCAAAAAATTGTCAGATTTTTACTTATTTCATTAATAATCTTTTCACTTTTGTATTATTTGTAATTTGTAACTCAGCACTGAACTAACGTGACTATTTTTTTCTTTTTTTTTTTGTAAAAAAAAAATTAGACTATTATCATATGGAAAGGCATAATTTTGTAGTGATAACTCATTTTAATTACCTCATTATTAAATAATTGTAATTGAAAAAAAAAGACCTCTAGGTAAGAGAACTAACAAATGAAAAAAAAAAAAAAAGAATTTTCAAGAAAAAAATCTAAAAAAAAGGCAGTGGTTCTTCTGTAGCCCCTGTGGGTTGAGGGAGGGTTTGGTGTACGCGGTTCCACGGTTACTTTGTTCGCACTGTATGCAGAAAAAAATAGAAAAAATGAATGAAAAAAAAAAAGGCAAATATTTGGCAACGTGAGAGCAATGCATTTACGTTTATTGCGAAAATTGTAAATACGAAGAGTAATTGGTTTTTTCTTCAAATTAACATAGAAACAAAAAAAATAAAAAAAAGATGCACACATTTCTCGAAAGATTCGTAGAGGCTGCCTGTGAAATAATGAAAAAATCAGGGATATATATACATATATGAAAAAAAAAAATTTCCCTTATTTCCAATTTTTTCCAATTAATTAGAAATAATATAGTTGTCTAACCACTTTTTTTTTGCTTAAATACTCACTAACAACGCACGCAAGTCACTTCAACTCTCTGACAATCGACTGAACTGATTGAAAAATGACAGAAGACGTTCCTAAAAAAAAAAAAAAAAAAAAAAAAAAAAAAAAAAAAAAAAAGTTAAACTTTGACAAATTTAGTGGACGTTAAAAAATAAAGACAGCCAATAAGAATGGTAGAATACCCTTGCTTTACAGTACTTGATGGCTGGACGTGGATGGCAAAACAACATCGACAGACAGCCAACAGCAGTGGTGAACGAGCCACACGAAACAGTATCAACGGATGCTGCACACGCAGTTGCAACACTTCCGCACTCTCGTCACGGTTTTTTTCCATCCACCAATAATTTACCAAAATCAGCTACTGCCACTTGGGGGCCTATTAACAAAAACCTCATGTGGAAGGTAACTAACATAACACACGAGCATAAAAAAATCGAAAAAAAAAAAAAAAATTTAAAATTGATGAATAGATGATACGAAACGATGACTTATTAACTTTCTTCTTCTACTAACAATACTGTATAGAAAACGCTTCCTTGCACAATTCACGAAAAAAAATAAATTAATCTGACTCGAGAAACCTCGACAACTGAGAGTTGGCCAAGAAAAATTGGGGAAGGTGGAGGAAAATGGACACATTTCAATTGAATAATTCGAGATGAAGATTTTCTGATGATTTCATTGAAAAGCTGAGGAAATTTTGAGTGGAAAAGATGTGTGAAAATTAATTTTTTTCAAATTTTTCGAAAATTTCACTTTTTTCGACAAGTTTCGAAAATCGAAAAAATTCACTTTTTCAGTGATTTCTCTGGTCCTGTTGGTCGTAGCGACCTGGGGTTGATCTCAAATGAAAGATGAGCTCATTTCCCATCGATTCATGTAGTTCAAATTTTTTTTTCATCAATTTCCCAAATACTTATATACCAATTTCTGAAAAATAGAAGATTTTCACCTTCAAATTTCGATCGAAAAAATGTAATTTTTGAAAAAATTCCAAAAAAAAGCTTCCAAAATATGATTTTAATGGTAAATTTCCTCAGCTTTCCATTGAAATCATCATAAAAACCCTATCTCCAATATTTCCATCAAAACCCCCTCAAAAGCTAAAAACCGTCCATTTCACTCCACCTTTTCCCCCAATAAAAAAAACAATCCATATCGATATCCAAGACTTATAATCACCGAAATTATTTTTCATTGCAGAACATTTCTTTTAAGTCATATTCCCGTGACTCAGGACACGGTGGATCAGAGCAGGAGGAATCACCACGTACACACAATACAATGACACTAGGACACAGTGGTAGAACACGTGATAGAAGACAGCAAATTACTGAAAATTTGGAAATAAGCAGTAATAGACAGGGTGCTCGACGTGCAGCATCACCCTACAATCATACATATACAGAGATACGTGATGGTGGTGGTAGAATAGGTGGTAATTATCATCAAGGTGGACACATGAGATCACTTGTTGGTGAGGATGATCCAGTTTATGAGGAAATTGAACGTGGTGGAAGTGGTATTGGTGTTGGTGTTGGTGAAATACAAGTTTCTGATATGTCTGATGAAGATGGTAGAAGACAAAGCGACATGAGTAGACAATCATCACGTAGTTATGGTGATCATAGGCCATTAATACCATATTCACCAGCTAATGATAGATTAATACACTATGGACAATCAATTGAACGTAATGCATTGCAGTATGAACAAGGACAATACAGTCCATCACAAGAAAGAACATTAAATGCATGCTGGGAAAAATTAAGAAGACAACAGGCTAAGTATGAACTTGGTGAAATTAATAATCGTATACAAGGTAATTTTGGTTTACCACAACAGGATCATACTAGAACAGTTGCTGTTTTAGATGGACATACTGTTGTTTGTCATTTACAGCCACAAACTGATATGTATACAGGACGTGGAGTACCCCCACCGTCCTACAGCGAGTGTTGAAAATTTAATTAATTTTTTTTTTTTAATGTTGCATTTCAACTATTGAAAGACGTAAACAGCTCAATGATCGCCGTTCTAGGTGAAGCGATTTTTCAATTTATTTACGCGAATTTCTAACACTTTTTTTTTAAAACGTGGAACTTTTTTCTCGATTTTTTTTTTACGCTTTTTTTTTGAATTTCATTCTTTTCGCGGGCCGAAATCTAACGGGGATTCGAAGAAACAACGTCGTTTGAGACTGGATGTGACGTGGGAGGAGAATCTTTGGGGAAATTTGGGGAGAGAGGATTTTTGCAGCTCAATTGCACTTTAATTAGTTTTTTTTGTGATTTTTTTAATTATTTTGAAATTTTTGGGAAAATTGAATTTATTTTGTCGTCTGTTTTTTGAGGATATCTTGGAATCTAAATGAGATAGAGCGATTTTTGTGAATACCTTTTTTGTAGAGAATTTTGAGAACTACAGAAAAGGTCATCATGAAAATTGCTCTATCTCGCTTAAATTTCGGAATATTGAAAAAAATAGATTAGATAAAATCAATTTTTTTGAAAATTTCGTATTTTCGATTTTTATTTTTTCGATGCATTTTTTAACTCTTCGATCCTCCCACTTTGACGATAACTGGAATGACAGATCGATATACATATCGTTTATTGAACTCCTGGAGCACAAAAAAAAAGAAGTAATTTACTTGATTTAAAACCTCCTTTATATTACAACTAGTCTAAATTGGAAAAAGCAAATTTTTACTTTTTCCCTTTTTAAAATTTTTTTTTAATCTGGAGAATTAACTGTCATTTCAATAATCACTGTTCAAAGCTGTTAATAAATTTCCTCAAGATAATTCTCTCAAATATCAATTGTAAATGTGAATTTTTGAAACGTTGCGTTTTTCATCCCGAAATGTTATTTTTATAAATATATGTAGAATGGATATGTATATGCATTGTATACAATAACGTTGTACTAACGAGATGAGACGAAAAAAAAAAAAGAAGAAAAGACATGAAAAAAGAAAAAAAATAAGATAAAAGTGTGTGAAACAAAAAATGAATGAACGCGCAATGAAGACGTGAATTTTTGAAGAGAAAAGTAAATTAAAAAAAAAAATTATATTCATAATTAGATAGTGCGATTTTCCAAGCGCCGTTTTCTTTTACGTTGAAACGGCAAAAGCGAGACTTAGTCACTGTTTTTTTTTTCCCTTTTTTTACTATATTTTTAAAATATAGAAATATATCCTATTCGCGTCATAAAAAAAATTAATAAGTTAAATGAAAAAATTAATTAAAATTCCGTGCCCTATTTATTTTCTTATATAATGCAATTTTTTTTTTTTTTTCATTTAATTAATTTGTGAATTTACTCTTTGCTCGTACTGGCAAATTTTTTATATTGTCGTTTTAAAAATAAAGTGGCGTAAATCTCCTTTTTTCCATTTTTTCATTTTTTTCCAGAAAAACAAAAAGGCGTAAGTCTAATTCGTAAATGGGGAAAAAAGTGCTTTAGCCGCGGAGATACGCCCTTTTCTCTCTAACATTAGTAATTACGCCACTTTGTTTCTAAGGCGATAATATATTTAATAGATCCAAATCCCTTCAATTAACAATTGTAATTAAATTAAATTGATCAATGCCAGTGCGAGAACGTGATTTTTATTTCCGGGCATAAAGTCAATTTGAGATAATCTTAAAAAAGACTATTTGAGAAAAATAATTAATTCATCACTATTTATTTCTGTCGCTAATCAGATTTTTTTTTTTATAAAAAAAATGTGTTTTTTTTTTCTCTTGAATGAGAAAAAGAATTATGAGGAACAAGATGAAAAAAAAAATCTGCGAATAACTAAAAAAAATTTCCCGCAAGCTCGGGTGAATTTAATCATCCTAGACAATTTATAATAGTTAATAAAAAAAAAAAAACAAACAATCGAGTTACTGCCGTGTTAAGTGTATAAATGTTCTCCTTTTTGTCCTCGCCTTCAATCCCTCCTCCCCAATTCTATAAAAAAAATTTTAAAAAAATTATCTTTCAATAATCCGAATAAATTAAAATCGAAAACACAGTGGAGAAAAAAATCTTCAGAAATAATGACCTCATCTGAAGAGAAATTTGAAAAAATTGATGATAAATTATTCGGGAATTGTAAAATTTTTGTAAATGTCCGCTAATTTCCGTAAAAAAAAACATTAAAAAAAAAATTTGAAGAGCAAATTTACTCGATTTGAATTGTAGTGTATTTAAAAAGTGAGAAAAATTTAAACACCATTCTTTGAAAAATACGTGCACGCAAAAAGCAAAAAGCAAAAAAAAAAATAGACGGAACAAAAAATTATCTCTTATTACATTCCGCGATTCCTTGCCATGACATGAAGAATCTAGGAATTTAAAAAAAAAAAACAATGTACGAACAAATCAATTGCGAGCCTGATATAGTGAGAATTTGTAATACGGAATCACAGAAGAATTTTCTTGTTTTCCTGAGCGAAAAAAAAAAAAAAATGAATTTGAATGAAAGAATGAAAGTATGCGAGAGTGAGAATAAAAACGTTATGACGTTTTTTTTTTTTTTTTATGTTATTATAATTATTGTAGTTACTTATCCTCGTTATCCTTCGAAGGATTTATTTCGAAAAAAAAGAAGAAGAATTAACGTAAAGGAAAAAAAAAAAAAAAATTAAATAAATGGAGAGAAATCAATTTTTGTACATAATGTAAATAATGCTTTGTACATGTTGAATACTTGTAATGTAAATCAGAAGAAGAAAAAAGAAAAAAAGATTGAGGATGCATTAAGTAATTATTAAATGTGAGATACTTATAAGTGAAGAGAGGAGACTAGTTTAAATAGCCGAAAAAAAACTGATTTATTGAAAATAAAAAACGAAAAAAAAAAAAAAAATATACAAAAAAAAAAACAATTGATGTGAGGACATTAAGTGTAAGATTATAACTTAAGTCTTGACATAATAGGAATGTAAATAAATTAAGCGAGAAAAATAAATGACTAAAACTGCCCAAATAACTATTGAATATTTTTTTTTATTATTCAACTAGTATGCAAAAAGAAAAAAATGCAAATGCTTAAATAAAAAACACTTCCGTCTTAAGTCTTCTTTTATATCATAAAAGAATTAAAAGAAAAAAAAAAAAGGGAAAGAGGAAAAATTGTCACACAAATACACACACACAAAGAGCGAGATTCAGTTAAAGCGCAAAAGTGAGAAAAGGAATTGTCTTTTAGGAAACAGATTGAATAAATAAATGTATAACAATCTTCAAAATGGCTATTAAAAAATATTTATTTCATATCAAAAAAGCAAAAATTTTCAATTCATTTAAAATTAAATTCATTGAAAAAATTTACAATAATATCCATTTTATTCCTCTGTGCGCAAATTAATGGTGTAGCTCCATAATTATCTTTGGAGTTATGATGAATCAACGAATTATCGTGAATATATTTAACAACTGGATAATTACCAATTGATGCTGCTAGATGCAATATTGTTTGTCCAACTGCATCAACTCGTCTAGAATCAGCTCCAAACTTGATTAAACATTCGAATGCCTCGAAATTACGAGACTTTATTGATTCGTGAAGTGGTGAGGAGCCAGAAGTGTCGCAGGTATTCAGTAAAGAGCTTTCGGCATTAACGAGAACTCTAATAGCATCGATGCATCCATGAAAAGCTTGAAGAATAAATAAAGTGATTGAAATAAAATTCAAATAAATTAATAAATAAACAATTATCCACAATTTGAGGGGTCTTTTCACTTGACAATTTCCAAAAAATATTTTTTTTTTTCGAAATTCGCTGTTTTAGATGCGAATTAACATTATGAACGAGTAGAAGGCATACTTTATGGTGCAGATATCGCTGATTGAGCGAAAGCAAGATTTCCTGCGATTTTTCATTTAAAGAATCTTTAAAAAACGTTTCAAGCACATATTATTTACTAATAGTAGTAATAATAGTACTAATAGTACTAATAGTTAGTTTTACTAATAGTACTAATTTAGAAAAATCCTTGATATGCGCTATAGCTATAGAGCTATAGCGCATATCAAGGATTTTTCTAAATTTTGATATTTACCATTTTTTTTGCCACGAACAGTGAAAAAAAGTATTTTTTTGGCTCTTTCCAAAAATTTCCAACATTTTATCATTTTTGCTTATATCAAAAATCGTATGATATGCGCTATAGCTATGATAGTTAAAGAATATGTGCTCAAAATTTCATGAAGATGGGTTTAGTAGTTTCGAAGATTTTATCAACAAGCTGTCGAAAAATGTTGTTTAAAGAAAAACGCGTTTAACGTTTCTTCAAGAGAAAAATCGCAGAAAATCTTACTTTTGCTTAATTTGTGATATCTGCACCATAGAATATGCCTTCTACTTGTTCATAATGTTCATTCGCATCTAAAATAGCGAATATAAAAAAAAAAAAATTAAAATTGTTAAGTGAGAAAATGCCTTAATCTCTTTATTTGTGACTACATTTTTTTCTCCAATATCCAATATCCCTATGAACAATTGAAGTATTAAATGAGAAAAAAAGGAAATGAATCCGATAATTAATTATTGATAATTACCAGCAATGTGAAGACCGGTACGTCCATTATTACTCTTTTGAGTAACAGATACTAATGGATGCTGCAAAAGTATTTTTATAATGACAATATCTCCAGTACGACAGGCTAATAATAACGATGTCCATCCGTCTTTGTTTCGAATAATCGGATTCGCTTGAGCTCTCAATAAAACATTAACAATTATTTGTGCATCCGGGCCATTCTTAGTACAGGCCAACATGAGGGGTGTCCAGTCTGCTCGTTTGAGTGCATCAACTTCCGCTCCTAAAATAATTTTTTAAAATTAATTTTGTATTTTTGGTGAATAAAGAATATTAGTTAGCAAATTGATTTTATTTTGTCAATTTCTTTTTTTTTAATATAGGGGAAGGTGGGGCAAAATGGACATCAGGGGTAGAATGGACATATCTCAATTTTTCGGCAAATATTATGGAAAACTCTTGAAATTGATAGAAATATTGGCGGTAGATGGTTTTTGATGATTTCATTGGAAAGCTGAGGAAATTTTAGGCGGGAAACAAATGCAGGAATTAATTTTTGTGAATTTTTGGCGATTTTGAATTTTTTGAGGATTTTTGAGGGGTAAAAGCCTTCCTTTTTTTGAAATTTTTCAGTTTTTTGAGAATATCTTCGGTTCTATTTGTCGTAGCGTAAAAATTCCGATTGGAGGTGAAAGGTGAGATCATTTGCCATCGATTCATAGGGTTTTTAATTTAAAAATATTGATTTTTAAGGTATTTATGGGCATTTTTGTGAAACAGTTTTGTGAAACAGTTTTTGGCCTATAACTATCCCAAAAATTGATATTTTAGAGTTCAAAACCCCATAAATCGATGGGAAATGAACTCACCTTTCATTTGAGACCAACCCCGAATTGCTACGACCAATAGAACCCGAGATATTTGCAAAAAACTGAAAATTCTCAAAAAAGAAAAGCCTTTTACCCCTCAAAAATGTCGAAAAATATAGAATTTTCAAAAAAATCGAAAAAAATACATCTGACACTTGTTTTCAAGCTAAAATTTCCTCAGCTTTTCAATAGAATCATCAAAAAAAATCCATCTCTAACCGTCTCAGTTTTTAAATAATGGGTCAACCCTGTGGTTCTTTAGTAATTTCCTTATTTCCGTCCGATTAAGGGCGTTTCATCTCTTTTTCAGTAACTTTGATAATTCATATCTCATAAACTACACGGTCAAAAATTATGAAAAAATTCAGAAAAATGTAAATTAACATCATCTTTAATACGCTATCAAAAAAATAAGAAATTAACCGTACTCGAATTCCCTGGAGCACTACCTTAAGCTAATTTCATCTGACTCTATCACAAAAGTTTTCATACATTACAAAAATTCTCCATACTAAATGAAAAAAAATTAACAATATTAAAATGTAGAAAGGCCCTTTTAATGTATACAACGTGTATAAACCTTGGTAAATTAAAAATTTAACAATATCAGAATGTGAAAACTGACAAGCATCGTGTAGAGGACGTTTCATATCTTTATTGGTAACATCAACTTTGAATAGCGGATATGACCAGTCGTTGCACAAGTACTTAGCAATTTCCAAATGGCCCTCTCTTGCAGCAATGTGCAGTGCTGTATCACCAGTACTATCGTAACGATAAATTGTCCAGTCTTGAATGTCATATCTTAACTTTAGCTCTTTTAATTTATCTAAATTGCCTTTTTGTACTGTGCGTAAAAAATCACGTGATACATCACATTCACTCATTGTAATTCTTCCTTTTTTGCTCTTTGCATTTAATCTAACATTTTTCTCTTTTTTTTTCTTCCTTTTATATATCTTCTGTAATTATTTCATGTTGCAAAATGAGCAGCCTAATTGTAATACTTTAAGAAGATTCTTTTCAACAAAATAAGCCGTAGAAACACAAAATTGATTGAAAATTGAAAAATTCAAGATTCAAAAAATGTAAAAAATGCAGCCAATTTTTCAATTTTCAATCAATTTTTTGTTTCTACAGCTTATTTTGTTCCTCATTACATTCTTCAAGCCTGGAGAAAATGATTTTCAGATCTTAATTGTGTATACGAAGTTATTTACAATTTTTATACAAAAAATTAAGGTTATGTCCAACCACCTCGCCCTAACATCCTTAAAGATGTCTGAACTGCCGGTAAACACACGAGGTTTTATCCACTGATCATGACAAGTGCTGCCCTCGTGTGTTCTTGAAATTCCAATAAAACACCAGCTTTCGGTCAATGATATGATTTTACCACTGACGCTTTCTACTTGTATGAAACAGACTTTAAAAAAAAAAAAAACAATGAAGCATTAACTTCTTCAACCTGATTGCATACTTTTTATTTATCTGCATGATTGAAAAAAGAATTAAAAAAATAATTAAATAATTAATTTGAAAATAATTACACTTCAATCAAAGAAATTGTTATTTTTTTTTCTTGAAGTAAAATCTTTTTTTTTTCGTCTGCTTCGAAAAATATTTTTGCATCGAAAGAAAAAAAATCGACTGTAATAAATATTTATGATAACGTCAGTAAATGGAATTGATAAATTTTTGAAATCACTCTGAGTCACGAATGCCTTGTAATTTCTCTCGATTGACGTCTTTGAAGCTCTAAAAACTCATGAAAAGAATGTTATATTACGAATCGGAGGAGAAATAATAAATCAATTCATTACCGAGACAACTCAGCGCATTGGTATTGATTGTTTCCTTTTAATTTCTCTTTTAGATTAATTGGTCGCTAAAAAAAAAAAAAAAAAAAAAAAAAAAAAAAAAAAAAAAAATTACTCTTTTTAAATAAGCAAGAAAATGAGGTGTTTCGAGAAATAAAGAGGAAACGAAGAAAGGGAGAAAGGAGATATGAAAATCGTGACGACCGATTTGTCCGTACCAGGCTCTCCAACGTTGCATGCAATAACGTAGCATCCTCTTTTGTTAAAACAGTTGACCTGTTATATATATATATATTTAATATTATTGATTGATTATTCAGTGTAACAATGCAATGGTTAATGCTGTACATTTTTACAACACAGGGAAAGCTACATTGATGATTTAGTCACGAGTAACATCGTTAAAGTAGAACGATCGATATATATAGTTAACAGATACAAAAGCACATTGAAGAGGGTAAAGGTATTTGGAAGCCCTCAGAATCGGAAATTTGAGGGACGTCAGATTTGGAGGGAAGATAGAATTTTTTGAAGTTGAAAGTTTCTCATTTTTTTTCATATTTTTCTTCATAAGACTGGTCCTATGGCGAATTGAGAGATAATCTCTTTTGGGGTAGAGGGTAAAGGTGTTTGGAAGGCCTCAGAATCGGAAATTTGAGAGATGTCAGATCTGGAGGGAAGATGGAATTTTTTGAAGTTGAAAATTTCTCATTTTTTGCATATTTTCCATTATAAGTCCGCTCCTGTAGCGAATTGAGAGATGATATTTTTCAGGAAGGAAGGTAAAGGTGTTTGAAAGCCCTCAGAATCGAAAATTTGAGGGACGTCAGATTTGGAGGGAAGGTGGAATTTTTTGAAGTTGAAAGTTTCTCATTTTTTTTCATATTTTTCTTCATAAGACTGGTCCTATGGCGAATTGAGAGATAATCTTTTTTGGGGTAGAGGGTAAAGGTGTTTGGAAGGCCTCAGAATCGGAAATTTGAGAGATGTCAGATCTGGAGGGAAGATAGAATTTTTTGAAGTTGAAAATTTCTCATTTTTTGCATATTTCCCATTATAAGTCCGCTCCTGTGGCGAATTGAGAGATGATATTTCTTGGGGAGGAAGGTAAAGGTGTTGGGAAGCCCTCAGAATCGGAAATTTGAGGGACGTCATATTTGGAGGGGAGGTGGAATTTTTTTAAGTTAAAAGTTTCACATTTTCCTTCATATTTTTTATTTTTCATTTCACCGAATTTGATCGTTTGAAGCATCAAATTCCAATTAAAAATATTTTCCCTATTTCATAGATAAAAAAAAAAAAAGAAAACCATCAAACACGACATTTTTCCTATATTTCCCACAATTAAAATATATAATTTGTTTACAAAATTTCCTTCAATCCCTGAATAACCGAGAATTTCAAGAAAAAAAATGCCTTCCGCATTGATTAAGTCCAATTAAATGCGATATAATTGCATTAAATCACCACTAATTTCCCTGTGATTTTTCGCCTTCAAATAATCCCCAATTAATTTCCAATCTGGCCTTCACCTCCAAGAATCTAAAAAAAAAAACCCCAATTAAAATTAGCTCTTCGCGAATTTTATCACCTAGTTACTTAATGAAATAAAAAAAAAAAAAAAAAAAAATTGTAAACATCCGGATTCGATAAGTACACAGTTAGACAATTGCTGCAATTATTCTCACCATTTTCTATTCATCAATTATATCCTCTAATCCCTCGCCTCGTCTACAGTCGTAAAATCGGAATTTTCTGGAATATAAAAAAAAAAAAAAATAGGAAGAAACCGTGAAAGATAATTGTCATCGTGGAAAGAAGCGGCAGTAAAAAAAAAACCATAAAACAATGATCGGTAGTACCTATCAATTAGTTTACAGTGCAGTTCAAGGTTCATTCACTTACAAGGTCACAAAAAAGAAGCAAAACTAATAGGGTATATATATACATAACGTTTAAAAGGATGTGTACACGAACTCATGTGACCTTGTCATTTACACAATTTCTCAAACAACGTGCTACGAATGTTTAATCAATTATTTCGAAATTAAATACATTAGGATGAACTTGAAAAATCCATAAAAACTCATGTTCCAGTGGTAAATTTGCATTAAGGTAGTATGACAGTGAACTTGAGGGTAGTTAATGGCTTATTTTTTTGATGCAGTATTGGAGATCATGATTTTTTACATTTTTCTGAATTTTTTCGTAATTTTTGACCGTGTAGTTTACGAGATATGAATTATCAATGTTGCTGAAAATAGCGGTGGTGGGGATGAAACGCCCTTAATCGGACGGAAATAACGAAATTACTAAAGAACCACAGGGTTGACCCATTATTTAAAAACTATTGGCGAAGAGAACAGCATTTTAACTGAATAGAGGAGACCGGGGCAAAATGGACCTGCGAGTCAAAATGATTTGGGATTTTTTTTGAGAGTGAAGGGGTCTTCAGGAAAATTTCAAAAAATTCACTAACAATTTCCACTCATTGGAGCATCTTGTCAAATTTTTTCAGATTTTTCCACCGAGTCCTTCACTCCGAAAAAAAATCATGAATCATGTTACCTCGGAGGTCCATTTTGCCCTAAAACTCTTTTTTAACTCTTGAAATTCTCTACAAAAACAGATGAGTAATATCACCTTATCTCGCTTAATTTCCGAGATATTTACTTCGAAATGACCCCAAAGATAAGTCGATTTATCCTGTTTTACCTCTTCACTGCTAAATTAATTGGTAAATAACCTAGAAATCCTCATTATTTCCTGTTTTATCGACCGTACCATGGAATACTACCTTAATTGGCATTTTCATGGGCAAAAAAAAAGAAGAAGGAATTTGAGATAAAGGAAAGAGTGTCAAGAGTGTTAATACATCCGAGTGTACGATACAAATGGGTTGACACGGAGACAGAAATTACACAATGGAAAACAACAGGAATTAGTCATACCAGTGAGAGAGCTCGTGAGTCACGCGATTCGAAACACACAATATATTTTTTTTTTAAAAATGTGAATTGGATTAGAAGCGATAACAGGTAGAAAATATCGAGGGTGAAAGGGAAATGTGATTTTCAAAGCTCAATATAAAAAAATAATAATAAAAAAATTGAGAACAGGAGGTAAAAGAAGACAATTCGACAATTCGATTTATCATGACTATTTCTTGTTGGAATATCTTGGAAACTAAGCGAGATAACGCAATTTTAGACGAATCCTTTTTTTTTCTAGAGAATTTCAAGATTTTCAAGCTACAAAAATTGTGTTTGAATTAATTAGATTCAACATATTTATTTAAATTATTTACATACCAATCACCCCAAAAATTCAGTAGTTAAGAGGTAAAACAGAATAAATCGACTTATCTTTGTGATTATTTCGAAGGGAATATCTTGGAAATTAAGCGAGATAAGGCAAATATTACTCATCTTCTCTGGTAGAAAATTTCAAGACTCACAAAAGAGATTCGCGGGCAAAATCGCCCTATCTCGCTTATTGTCCAAGGTATTTCCAAAAAAGTGAATGAGAAAAATCGACTTAGGGTCACACGACCAATAGATGGACACAGACCAAAAGATGGACGGTTTTTATCGTTTTTCCTCTTCACTACTGAATTGTAGAAGTGAAACACTAATAAAACAGTGTATTATAATTTTTTTATTACTATCTATCTCCCTCCCCCCCCTCCCCCCAGTATTAGTGCCCATACGGCGTCCCATTACCATCGGAATACCGATCAAATACCTCCAGCAAATTCCAGAGCCCCCGGAGTCCGTGTATATCCACGTTCAAGCCTTAAAAAAAAGATAAAACGTTAAAAAAAAGGGGGGGGGGGAGGAGGATGTGGGAGTGAGCGAGGGGTTTAATTCTCTGCTGGGGCCTTATGCCCAGGCACTTGTTGCTCGTGGGCATCATCTGCCCAACGCGACCAGGGATATTATATTGCCCACGTCACGGTCGTCACGATAAAATTTTCCCTGCCCCTCTAAAAAAAAAAAAAAAAAAAAAAAAAAAAAAAAAAAAAAAAAAAAAAAAATTGCTGGGGTTTACCTCTCCTCCGGCTTTGAATTCCTCTGGAAATTCATTGTTTTCATGAAAAATTCAATTACGTAGTTTTTCTTTTTTTCGAAAAAATTTTACCCCCCTGTAATTTAAAAACCAGAGATCGTGTGAAATTATTAAGTTTGTTTTTTTTTTTTTTTTTTTTTTCCCGTAAAGACAATAGACGATAATTGCGATGAAGGTGAAGAAAAGGAAGGAGGCATTATTGAACGTTAAAAGAAAAATAACAGGGAGACGAAGAAGCGGAGTCGAAGAGGAAGTGGAGAACGGATACCTTGACGTGGCGCACAATACCACGCGCAGTCGATTACGAGCCAGAGCACGTTCCGCACGATTTCGTTTGGCCGCTGCCGCGGCAAACCGTGACCATTACCTATTCGGTATTTACAAATTATTAGTTTTATTTTTTTTTTTCATACATGAAAACATCAAAGATTTTTGAATTAAACTCTCGTTGATAGGAAATTTGAAAAATTAATTAACAAACTTAAATTTATTGTCAAATCGCGACATTTCAAACAATACATTAAATTATGACATGAAATAATTAAAGATTTTGGCTTGATAAGTCGACTTACGAAGTAAATATAGCTCTGCCCTTTATGCAGTAATTTAAATTAAAATTTTAATCGTATTTTTGGTACAATTATACTTTGCGTGACTTTTACGTGCATTAAAATAATAATAATAATAATAATAATAATAATAGAAAAAGTGATTATTCATGATATAAAGTGAATCAGGGTCAATAGATATTTTTCGAGAGAAGAAAAAAGCGGGAATTTTACCGTAAATTTGAAAAAAAAAAAGTGAAGAATTTTGTGATAGTGCAGTGATACAATTGGTTATTATTTGAAAATAGTTTCCCGCCACGTACTCCCATGAATATTCGCGTTCTCTATACATGCACGAATGAAATTCAAATGTCTGTGCATAATTGAGGAAACACGTGAGACAAGTGCAGTTTGTATTTTTTTTTTTTTTTCTAATCTTTCACTTAATCATTTTATAGTATTTTACTGTCTCATCGAAACAAACACGTGCAAGTGCTAGTGCATTTGTGAATTTAAATTGTTTCAAGGAAATTGAAAGCATTCCAATTTGATTTCTTCTTGGGTTTTTTTTTAAATAAAAAAGAAGGGGAAAGAGATTTTTAGTTACAAAAAAAAAGACGAGTAAATGGTGAATTTGTGTGGATGACCTTAGGCAACCCGGTATCGATTGAAAACGACTGCGTTAGTACACGTGGTCGTGATCACATGAATCAAAGAGCGGAAATGTTTTCGAAAATTGTATTTTTTTACTTCAGCGTTTTGTGCCTTCAAGAATTTGCAAGTGGTAAGAATTTTTTTTTTTTTCTATTTTAATTTAAAAAAAAATTTTTTTTTCTAAATATTTATTTAATATTGGAATAATAAAAAGCGAACAAAAATTTCATGACCTCTTTCGGTCGATAAATAACTGCAAATAATATTTGTAATTCATAAATCTTCAGCAATTGGCTTTGGACTCTGAAAAAATAAGAGAAGTGAAAATAATTTATAATTAAAAAATATTTATTGAAAAAATTTTTAAAAGGATATTTTTTTTTCCTTATTTTTTAAAAATATTTGTGGAATAACATTGATTTTTACAAAAAAAATGATTAGCTCAAAAATATAAATTCATTTTTACTAATTAATTTTTGAAAAAATATATCTTTTTTTACAATAAAGTTATCACAATTGTAAAAAAAGACACAACAGAAATTACTTACGTCATTTATACTCAGGTTGCATGGATTGAAGCGACTAATTTCGTTTACGTAACCACAGGATGCACGGTTCTGAGTTATTGAAGAGATTCCCCTTGGAATTCACGACTGTAAAATCATCAATATTTGTGGAATTAAAGAAAAAAAAATGTTTAAACACCTGTTTTAAAATTCGATTTAATTGAATTATTGTAATTAAGGTGGTATACCAAGTAATTCGTGTACATTTGAATTCTTACTTTTTTGATGCCGTATTGAAGATCATGTTTTTTTACATTTTTCTGAATTTTTTTATTATTTTTGACCGTGCAGTTTATGAGATATGAATTATCAAAGTTACTAAAAATAGCGGTGGTGGGAATAAAACGCCCTTAATCGGACGGAAATAACGAAATTACTAAAAAACCACAGGGTTGACCCATTATTTAAAAACTATTGGCGAAGAGAACAGCATTTTAACTGAATAGGGAAGACCGGGGCAAAATGGACCTGCAGGTCAAAATGATTTGGGATTTTTTTTGAGAGTGAAGGGCTCTTCAAAATAATTTCAAAAAATTCACCAACAATGTCCACTTATTGGAGCATCTTGTCAAATTTTTTCAGATTTTTTCACCGAGTCCTTCACTCCGAAAAAAAATCATGAATCATGTTACCCTGGAGGTCCATTTTGCCCCAGTTTCTCCTAATAGAAGAAAAAAATATTCAATTCACCGTATAGTTATTGAGAAATTTTAATTAGAAGATAGTCATAACTATTTGCCTCTCTCTCTATCTCATGTGTGTGATAGAAGATTAATGTAAAAAAAATTTATATTCACGAGCTGAAGATATGACTTTCGAATAGTTAAATCACTTTTTCACCTAATTTAAAGCACTTTCCCGAATCATCAACAATTAATTGAAAATCAGCCTACAAATCCTTATTTTTCTCATCAAAATCCTTATTAAACTCATAAATCAGGAAAAAAAATTTAATTTCAAAAATCAAAAAAATCATCAAGAATTCCTTAGAAAAGTAGAAAAAAAAATAAAAAAGTCTGAAGAAAGAATAAAAAAAGCATTACAAATGAACTTTCATCAGAAACGTATTTACTCTCTTCTGAATACAAATCACAATCATTAATTGACTCATAGATAAGAGAGTGTGAAAAATAAAGAGAGGTAGCAGAAGAAAGTGCCGGAACTTTTATAGGACCTTAACCCACGGATTAATCATCACGATAATATAAAATGAAAAAATAATGAAAAAAAAAAAAAAAAAACCTGAAAAAATAAAGAAATAAGATGAAGAAAAAGAGCCAGAGAGAAAGAAAGAATGCATGGCGTCACGGATAAGGTGGAGGCATTTGAGATGGAATCTTGTAACGCCTGTATACTCGTGGGGAACCCATCACATTCTCTCTCTGGAGACGATCCTTTATTCATGGTCCAATAGAAGCTGGGCTCTCACGTGACAGGACTGGTTCCTTCGAAGACGGTCAAGCCGAATATAATGCCAGGAATTTGGCGATACTCATATTTCCTTCTCTTCTTCTTCTCCTTCGGTCAATTTTTGTTCCGTGTTTGTGCATTCTTCACATCTTTCTCCTTTCATGGATGTTTTTTTTTTGCATTTTTCTCCCTTTTTTGGCCTTTTTTTCTTGGAGGGAGGATCAAAATTTGGATGGGATCGATGGACACGTCTAGAGTTCTTTAAACTCTCGTTTGACTCTAATTAATTTTAATTTCCTTATCTTCCGGATAATTGCCTTTTTTTTAGAGCTCATGAAAAAATCATTAAATTTTTTTTTTTTCAAATAACATTTTAAAAAATGAGGACAAATCAGTTTTCGAGTATCTCAAACATGAACTGATAATTTACGAGATATTTACTAAATAATTTGCATTTTATTTTATGACTCATTTTGTTGTATATCACTTAACTAGAAAAAATATAAAAAAATTACAATTAAAGATATTCTAGTTTATTATGTAATTATTCAAGCTGAAGTAATGAGAATCCTGATGAGACAAGATATTTCTTTGAAAATAAAAAGGATGATTTCATTTTTTCAAGACTCATACTTTTTTTTTTTTTCTACGAATTATTTTAAAACTTTCTAATTGAAAATATCAATATTTGCAGGCAAATCAGAGTCAAAGATAAAATTAAAAAGTTACATGAATTTAATGAAAATTCACTAATTCAAAAATATAGTTTATTAAAAATATAATTGTTCACATTAAAAAAAAAAAAATTATTCGAAAATTTTTTAAATTGCACCGAAATTTCCATTAAAAAATAAATAATCAATTTACAATGTTTTTACATTGAACATAAATATAAATCCTCATTTTAGAAACAAAGTGGCGTAAGTGCCAATTTATAATATAAATTATACCTTTCTTTATAAACAAATGAAAATAGAAATTCTAATAAATTCCTTAAATTTCAATTTTTCTAAAATTTTACTTTTAATTTTCCAGTCTTCAGAAGACGAAAATTTCAAGTTATCATGAATCTCTCTATTTTATTTTTTCACTCTTCCAATCATCATAAATGATTATCAGAATTTAATCCAATTTAATCTGTTTTTTTCTCAATTTTATTAGAAATTTTATGATCACATAAAAAAAAGCGAGGAATATCATTGCCTGCGAATGAAAGAGGCGTAAGTGCAATGTCTAATT
Source organism: Aleiodes leptofemur (assembly GCA_963942555.1). Taxonomy (NCBI): domain Eukaryota; kingdom Metazoa; phylum Arthropoda; class Insecta; order Hymenoptera; family Braconidae; genus Aleiodes; species Aleiodes leptofemur. The sequence continues at coordinate 17,234,852 of OZ012613.1, forward strand.
ATTGCACTTACACCACTTTGTTTCTAAGCCAATGATATTGCCTTTTTTTTAATTAAATTTTTTCATTCAATAAATCAGATGTATTACTCAATAGTATTAATTGAATATTTAAATGTATTTACAGGTTTTCCAGAGAACAGTATTACCATTGAAACAGCTAGTAAAACACCAGAAATTTCAGTACCTGCAATATTATCAAAAGATGAATCATCAATACTATTTTTGGATATTCCTCAGCACACAGAAACTCCATTAGGTAGTTCTGTATTATTACCTTGTAGAACAGTTGATTCTGTAATAGACTGTCAGTGGTCATGGCGTCCACTTCCACCAATTCATCTTCCTCTACCTGATATAAATAATCCAGAGGAGATTAATGAAACAACAACTATCATAGCTACTGTATCACCAACAGCAACTACTCAATCATTGCCAGTCAGATTATTTCCAGCATTTGGAAATAATAGCAATGATTGTTCAGTGAGATTCACTAATACTCAGCATGAACAGACAGGATATTGGACATGTGCTGCACGAAAATCTGTGAATGATAATTTCATCAGTACAGAGCCAGCGAAATTGACAATATCGAATGAGAAAAATGGTGAGAATTTTAATTTACTTTAGTCGTTCTTTAATCCATGAAATTTAGAAGAAAAACACGTTTTAAACATATTTTAAACGGGTTTCAAACAAGTTTCAAACACGTTTCATACAGGTTTTGAATTCGTTTCAAACTTGTTTTAAACATTTTTCAAACACGTTTCAAACATATTTCAAACACGTTCTAAACATGTTTCAAACGAGTTTTATCCAGGTTTTGAACTCGTTTCAAACTAGTTTTATACATGTTTTGAACTTGTTTTGAAAATGTTTCAAACACGTTCTATACATGTTTTAGATAAGTTTCAAACACGTTTTAACCATGTTTCAAACACGTTTCATACGGGTTTTGCACTTGTTTCGAACACGTGTTATACATGTTTCAAACACATTTTAAGCATGTTTCAAACTCGTTTCAAACGTGTTTCAAATATGCTTTATACAGGTTTTGAACTCATCTCAAACTTGTTTTAAACATGTTTTGAACTCGTTTCAAACACGTTTTGAACCTATTTTAAGCACGTTTCAAACACATTTCATACAGGTTTTGAACTCGTTTCAAACTTGTTTGAAATATGTTTCAAACACGTTTTGAACATATTCCAGATACGTCTTAAACATGTTTCAAACACGCTTTGTACAGGTTTTGAATTCGTCTTGAACAAGTTTCAAACCCGTTTTATACATCTTTGGAACTAATTTCAAACACGTTTTATATACGTTTGGAACACGTTCTAAACATGTTTTGAACACATTCTAAAGATGTTTTGAACACATTCTAGACATGTTTTAAACGTGTTTCATACACGCTTCAAAACCGTTTAATACACGTTTTAAACTGCTTTGAAATGATGCTCCATGATGAGTAGCGGTGGGAATACACGGTTTAAACACGGTTTGACCACGTTTTAAGCACGTTTTCAGCACTATTTAAAAACGGTGTAAACAAGACTCGAGCTATTTTTTCTCTAATCATGAAATTAACGAAATTGATAGCTTACTGCAATTTATCAGATATTGTGGATTTTTACTGTCAATTATGTTGAATTACATTGATTGCAGTAATTATATCACTTGTCTCCTCATAAGTGGAAGGAATTATCGATGTAAGAGGTGATTGATTGGAGCTGTCACTTCTTTAGAATTCAATTAATTTGAATGCATCAGAGATGATGAAAAAAAATAACGATAATCAAATTGCAAATTTATGACAATTTATCTCATTTTTTCAAAATGAATAAACTGTTATAAAAACATATTCAAAAAATTATTAATAATTTATTTATTGAAAGAAAAAAATATCAATGTGCATTAATTTATCCGAAAAAGTGATTAAACTATTCGAGGGTCATATCTTCAGTTTGCGAATATAATTTTTTTTCTCGAATTTTTTTCACATTAATCTTCTATCACATACATGAGATAGAGAAAGATGCAAATAGTTACGACTACCTTCTAATTAAAATTTCTCAATAACTATCCGGTGAATTGAATATTTTTTTCTTCTATTAGGAGAGACTGGGGCAAAATGGACCTCCAGGGTAACATGATTCATGATTTTTTTTCGGAGTGAAGGACTCGGTGGAAAAATCTGAAAAAATTTGACAAGATGCTCCAATAAGTGGACATTGTTAGTGAATTTTTTGAAATTTTTTTGAAGACCCCTTCACTCTCAAAAAAAATCCCAAATCATTTTGCCCCGCAGGTCTATTTTGCCCCGGTCTCCCCTATTTAGTTAAAATGCTGTTCTCTTCGCCAATAGTTTTTAAATAATGGGTCAACCCTGTGGTTCTTTAGTAATTTCGTTATTTCCGTCCGATTAAGGGCGTTTTATCCCTACCACTGCTATTTTCAGTAACTGATAATTCATATCTCTTAAACTACACGGTCAAAAATTTGAAAAAATATTATAAGAAAATGAATAATCATCTTTTATTGTTGCAGTAACTACAATTAAGTTTGTAAAAACCGATGATTCAGAAGAAGCAGCTGTTGGTTCATCAGCCCAATTAATTTGTCGTACAGAACAGCCAGTTGAAGATTGTCAATGGTCATGGCGTTTGTTCAATCAATCGAAAATACGAAATTTGGAAGTTAAAAAATTTACATCATTTGGACCTGATCACAAAGACTGTAGTATTAAATTTAACAATGTATTATCCGAGCATGAAGGATTGTGGACGTGCGGTGCACGAAGTGATACCAATGGTACATTCGTTCTCGCAAATCCCATACGTTTCTTTGTATCAGAAGGTATTTATCATCATCATCATAATTTCTTGCATCTCAATGTTTTTTTTTTTTTTTCTTTTTTTTTTTACCAACTCTTTTCATCCTAATTGTGTGGTAAACAACTATTAACTCGTATCTTATGGTTAAATTCCAGTGGAATTCGTGCAGATCTCGAGTGGCATCCAGATTGCCCCTGGGGAATCTGCACTGCTCAAATGCATTGTGGACAAACCGGTCGTACAGTGCGAATGGTCATGGAAACCCATAAATTCCAGTAGAGAACCAACGGTTATCAAAAAATTTAACAACACTGATAATGATCATGATTGTTCAGTTAGATTTAAAAATGTACTTTTTGAGGAGGAGGGATTGTGGACATGTGGAGTGAGATTAACGAAAAAAGGACAGCTACATGAGGCACCATCTGCTGTACTTACTCTACTACCTTCTGGTTAGTTTTAAATTTTTTATAAAAATTTTCCACTTTTTTTCCTATTTTTAACTTTTTTTTTTAGTTTTAATTTTCAAGGATTTTTTTTCAGAATGAAGGACTTCATGAAAAAATCTGAAAAAATTAGAGAAAATCCTCCAATATATCTCCATTATTCTCGGATTTTTTCAAATTTTTTAGTGAACTCCTTCACTTTGAAAAAAAAAAATTCCAAACAATTCAGACCCAAAATCAACTAAATCCTCCAATTATTTTCCTCCAGCAAAGATAAATTTCGTGGAAACACCTGAAAATGATACTATCCTGGTAAATACTCGTGAGGTACTAAAGTGCACAACAACTGGACGTGTAGACAATTGCTCCTGGCTATGGCGCCCATTGACCGGTGAAGTCGATCCAACGATAGCTCGAGAATTCCCAGGGGCTGGGAATGCTGGAAAAAACTGCAGTTTAACATTTCCACAAGTTCGAGTGCAGGATCAAGGATACTGGGCATGTCGAGTGTCTGTAGCATCTTCAAGTACAGTGTCTGTACTCACATCTCCATTTGCAAAACTAGTTGTCTATGAGCAAGGTAAAAGCGCAATTTTCTAATCACAACTAAAACCTTAAAAAATAACATTAAGTCTTTTTTTAGAATTTTTTCCCTGATTTTACGAAATTTTCAAGAAACAATTAAACGAAAATTTCAAATTTCATTGATATCCCGCCAAAAAGATTTGAAAATCGATGATGTTGATTTTTCAATGATGACATTCTCTTAAATTTTAGTAGGAATATGACTTATTCTGGAATTTCGAGGATTTGGCAATGAAAATTTTTAAATCAACATTTTTCTCTTTAATTTCAGAAAAAATTGAATTCAAAGAAATATCTTCAGACATCACAATATCATCCGGTGGCAGTGTTCTTTTGATTTGTGTGACTTCGTCATCAGTGGAACAGTGCAGATGGTCCCTGACCCCGGCAAATTCAAATACAACAGTAGTTGTTAAACAATTTCCAGCAGTTGGACCAGAGAGCCGTGACTGCAGTGTAAGACTGAGTCATGCACTTGCTGAACAAGAGGGTTTATGGACCTGTGGTGCTAAAGTTCGTGGCAATGAGAATTACACATATGCACCACCAGCAAAACTTAGCCTTCTCGAGTCAGGTATCAATGAATCGAGAAATGCCTAAAAAAAAAAAATAAAACATCGTTCATGGTGGTGGACAATTGTGCATCTATTTTTTAAATTAAATGTTCAAATGACGATGGTATTGTCCTGTTAGCTATTGCTCATGAAGTTCAATTGAGAGCTCAAAGTATTTTACATTTATTTAAATAGGTAAAAATTTCCTCAATTAGCTCATTCATGTAAATCTAATCTGGGAATTTTTTTTTTTGATGTAATTATATCTAATTAGATATAACTATATCTAATCATATATAGTTACAACTATCATAATATAATTATAATTATATTATAATTATATCAGAATTCTTCATTTCCGGCAAAAGATTATCATTATTTTATTGGAAATTAATTAATTTAAATGTAATCATATCAATCATTATTATTATTATGTCTTGAATGTTCCATCAGGGTCACAATTCGTGCATGAATGCATTTGGCACAAATCAAAGGTGTATCCTGTGGTCTCACTTTTTTATTCTTTCGAATCATATCATGAAAAAAAAAATTAGGGAAATAGCGCGGAAAGAAAAACCCTGAAGGAATGAGAACACAATTTTTTTTTAAAAAACTTCCTTTGTTCTTGAAGTTAATTATTGTGTTTGAGTATTCTTTTTTTGTGCCTTATAATTATTTATTTACATTGATCATTATCAGATTATAATTAATTAGGTAATTAATGAATTATAATGAATATATAGAAATTTTAGAATTATTGACGAAACATCGGAGTTATTTTGTTAGATACGTGGATTAATAAAATGAGAGAGAATTATGAAAAAAATTAATTAAATGAAACAATTTGAATCATTAGATGTATTCATTCATTTGTATTACCTGTAGTGATGGGCGATCTCTGAAGAAAAAATCGATTGTTGGAAAAACGATTGTTGAAGAATTAATCTCCAAAAAATACGATTTTTTGAAAAATCCACTTTTCAAGAAAAAAAAATCAAAGTTAGAAAATCTATTAATCGAATTGATTAAACGAATCGATTAATCGATTAGTCGAATTGATTAATCGATTAGTCGAATTGATTAATCGATTCGTCGAATTGATTAATCGAACCGATTAGACGACTTAATTAATCGATTCATCGAATTGATTAATCGAATCGATTAGTCGAATTGATTAATCGATTCGTCGAATTGATTAAGCGATTCGTCGAATTGATTAATCGAATTGATTAAACGAATCGATTAGTTGAATTAATTAATCGACTGGTCGAATTGATTAATCGAATTGATTAATCAATTAATCGAATTGATTAATCGATTAATCGAATTGATTAATCGATTAGTCGAATTTATTAATCAATTAGTCGAATTGATCAAACGAATCGATTAATCAACTTTCTCAAAATCATCCGAAAAAAATCGATTTTTGAGAAAAAAAAGACTCGATCTTGATCGATTCAAAATCGCCCATCACTAATTACCTACTGTCATTAATTAGTGTGGAAATACCCAGTATGAGTAATTGCACGTCAACTACTGTACACGCTTGACCTCCAGTGATGGAATTTGCACGCACGAGGTGATTAAAGGTTTTTTTTTTTTTTTTTCTTTTTTTTACTGTAAAAATCATGCAGAGAAAATGATTGATTCACTTCTAGAGCCAGTGGCAGTGGCAATGTGGACAAGTCCTCATCAAAAAGTTACGCTGGCATGCAAACTCAATCAAGTTCCACTCAATGCAAAATGTCAATGGATACATGAGCCAAATGATCAGTCAAGGAGTAATGAAACTCTACGAAAAAGGTGATTGCTTTAATTATGAAGAATATGATGAAAATAAATTTTAATTTCTTGAAAATGAAGAATTGATGATTTCGAGTAATTAGACAGGATTTGCAAATGAATTACACGACTGGATTGTGTACACTTCAATTTAAACCAGATGCCAGTGATTTGGGATCATGGATCTGCAAATTTAATATCGATGATGGAGATGAGTATATTGAACTTGGAAATGCCTCATTAGTACTCATTAAAACTGAACCTGGTGAGAAATTGCGTATTTTCATTCCATATTTTTTTTGCAAAAATTTTTAAAAGCTGCAACAAAATTAATAGGGCGCAATTAGCCTTATTATTTGCCTTTTTTTAAAACTTTTTTTAAATCAAATTAATTTTTTATTTTTCAGCTGATGAAATTCTTGGATGGATCGTTGGTGCAGCAACTACGTTAATCCTTTTTTTCATGATTCTTGCAGTTGTTCTAGTCGTATATAAAGGCAAACTATTCAAAAAAAGACCGCGAATTTTTGAAACTGCATCCTTCGATCATCAGAATAATATGCATGATTTAACGAGACCGAATAACGAGACAATTTCGAGAAATCAAACGCAAATGACGGATAGAATTGTCATTGGGGGCAATTCTAATCTTTATGACCCTCATCGGCAATACCATCCACCGACTTCCAGAATATACGAAAGTTTTACAACTTCATGATTTATGGATTATAAATCATTCATGAATGATAAATTATTTATGGATTCATGATTTATGCGCTGAAAAAATTCAGGAAGCTACTGGAATGAGTCCAGAGCATCCGTGAATTTTTTCAGAATTTTTGGATGAGCGGTTTGACCAGGAAAAAATCGAGAAGATGTCTTTCAATGTAATAATTACCATTTTGTAAAAAAAGGAATCAATAAATATTTTTTAATTCAACCATAATAATTTTTTTTCATTTTTTCCACTTTTTCCAATTCTTCTTAACCATGAATCCTCTCATTTCAAAGCATCTAATTGACTTTGTATGGTTTCCAAGTGATTGTACAGATCAGTCAGATGTGATTTATCCATTTCGACTGTTAGGGATTTGGTTTCACGCCCAGTCAGCCCAAGTTGAAGTAAAACGAGAGGTTTTGCCTCTAATGCAGTTGTTGAGGATGCTGTTTGAACGTTCAAGCTCCAATTAATGTTCTCTACCTGAAATAAATAGCGGAGGATATTTAGAAATATATAAATCAATTGTGACATATGTTTTCTATGTGAAATTTTCTCCACCTTCCGATGGAATCATCAAAAAAATTCTAAGTGGGCTCATTTTAAAAAAAATCGTTTCACCTATTAGTTCACATACTAGTTCATCCTATTAGTTCACCTACTAGTTCTTCCTATGAGTTCAACTACTTGTTTATCTAAGGTTCCATCTTATTTCAACAATCCATAATATAACCTTCCAAAGCAGTTTTACCTATTAGTTCACCTACTAATTTACCTATTAGTTCACCTACTAGTTCACTTATCAGTTCAACTGGTAGTTTACCTGAAATTCCACCTCACTCCAACTATCCGTCATTTAACATGCCAAAATTCTGTTACCTATTAGTTCACCTACTAATATACCTATTAGTTCACCTACTAGTCCATCTATTAGTTCAACTACTAATTTACCTAAGATTTCATCTTATTCCAACAATCCATAATATAACCTTCCAAAGCAGTTTTACCTATTAGTTCCCCCACAATATTTACCTATTAGTTCACCTACTAGTTTACCTATGAATTCAACTGCTGATTTACTAAAGTTCCACCTTACTCCGATTATCCAACATATAACCTTCTAAAATTCTGTTACCTATTAGTTCACCTACTAGTTCACCTATTAGTTTACCTCCTACTAAAACACATATTTCTATAAAGAAATACCTATTTCACCCTACTTTTCCCTATTACTCCAAAATAATACCATATACCTGACTGGGAAAAATAGATTTTTGTCTCAGGGAATCAATTATTGTCTTCGCATGAGTGATCCAAGCATTCACGAATATCGAAACCTTCTCCTCTGATATTGAAAAGCTTTCTTTCATCGTAGACTCCATAATTCCAGGCTTCACAACTCCGAAAACAGCTCGAGAGTATATAAAAGTAATGGTATCAAGGAGTAAATCCAATTCATCTCTATTCACATTTAAAGAGGCCAGTAATTTATCTTCCTCCTCTGAACTAAATGCCTTTTCGTTGATTCCCGAATGCAAACTCTGACAGATTCGATTAACTAGAGATCGAAATTTTGCATTATCTACTTGAGAAATGATTTTTAATCCTTCCTGCAATCTGAAAAAAAACAGATATAACAGAAATAAGTGGATAATAGTATAGCTTTTCAACTGATGTAGCTTTTTCTGCTGATACTTTAGCAATATGCTCGCGAATGGAAGTGATACAACTTTTTTCAAACCAACATCAAAATATCAAATTTTGAAGAAATTTCACAAAATATGAAATTTTTCTATTAAACCGTTTTGCTTTAATTGAGACTTTTATGCACTCACAGACATGCGCTATAAATATGATTTTCTCTTTATTTAGATCATTTCAAGGATCTTCTATTAAAAAAAATTACAATCGAAAATTTACAATCTGATGATTACATAGCTTTCATTCGGAAGCAGAAATGATAATTATTGCTAAGCAATGAGTTTGAAAATTTGAATTTGACTGGATCTTCCATTTCTTTTTAAAATATCCCAGCGCTCGGTCGATAAAACAGAAAAACATGAGACTTGGGAGTAAATGGACCTCCAGGGTAACATGAGTCATGATTTTTTTCCGGAGTGAAGGACTCGGTGTAAAAATCTGAAAAAATTTGACAAGATGCTCCAATAGGTGGATATTGTTAGTAAATTTTTTGAAATTTTTTTTAAGGACCCTTCACTCTAAAAAAAATCCCTAATGATTTTCATCGGCAGGTCCATTTTGCCCCAGTCTCCCCTATTTACGTAAAATGCTATTATCTTTGCCAATAGTTTGTAAATAATGAAAAAATTTCATTAATGAAATTATTAAATACCTGGACGTTAGTGTGATCCATTGAGTCATCGTTCTATTTATTTTTGATTTTTCTGTGTTTTGGAGTGAAAATTTGTTGTTTTGACAGGTGAAAACAACAACATAACCTAGAAATGTCTTTTCGTTCAACTTTTTTCTTACATTAACTTCAACTATTCAGAATTATTCTTCCTTTTTCAAAAATAAGTAATTATTCAGACGGGAAAATACCGTTTTTTTCCAAATCTGGAGTAAATAAATTTAAAATATGTGTGAAAAGAGTTTGTGATTACATGGAGATCAGATGAATGGCGTTTTCGATTTGCTGCACTGCACTGGTGTAGTGTAGGAAACTAACCTAATGTGAGCGCCCTAACGCGCGGCTCTTCTAAAATTGTTCGGTTTGAATAAAATAGGCTACATTTTTTTTTGTCAAAAAATTAGAACAAATTGTCATTAATTAAATGAAGCAATGATTCACGGATTATTTTGGTGCAGCAAATCGTAATATCCATAACATTGATAATACCAGTGTATCAATTACGAAGACTGAAAAAGTAATGAATATTATGTTTTATAATAATGTGAAAAGATTTTAATCACCTGGAAAAATTGCTAGAAATTTCAAAATTCTATGCACAGTAGGCATCCGGAATTTGTACTAGCAACAGAAGATAACTAACAGAAAATAATAATGATAAAAAAAAGTCGACAATGTGAAACGAATATCTATGGAGGAATCCTGAGTTTTAAAATCATTATCTGTGCAATGAATTTTTACCTGCTCCAAGGCCTCCTCTCGCAGCCCATCCGGGACTTGGTTGGAAAGGAGGTTCTCTAAGAGAAGCTCCACTTCCCGATGAATCTCCAACACACCTTATCGAAAATCAAACTTCTAGAGTTTTCACTTCCCAATGCACTTTTTTTTGGAAAGGAAACTCCTAAAGTTTGCATTTCCGTCGCTCCTTCCTGGAAAAGAGGTTCTCTAAGAGAAGCTCCACTTCCCGATGAATCTCCAACACACCTTATCGAAAATCAAACTTCTAGAGTTTTTACTTCCCAATGCCCTTTTTTGGAAAGGAAACTCTTAAAGTTTGCACTCTCGACGCACCTTCCTGGAAAAGAGGTTCTCTAAGAGAAGCTCCACTTCCCGACGAATCTCCGACGCACTTAATAGGAAATCAAACTTCTAGAGTTTTCGCTCCCCAATGCACTTTTTTGGAAAAGAAACTCCTAAAGTTTGCATTTCCGTCGCTCCTTCCTGGAAAAGAGGTTCTCTAAGAGAAGCTCCACTTCCCGATGAATCTCCGACACACCTTATCGAAAATCAAACTTCTAGAGTTTTCACTTCCCAATGCCCTTTCTGGCAAGGAAACTCCTGAAGTTTGCACTCTCGACGCACCTTCCTGGAAAAGAGGTTCTCGAAGAGAAGCTCCACTTCCCGATGAATCTCCGACACACCTTATCGAAAATCAAACTTCTAGAGTTTTCACTTCCCAATGCCCTTTCTTGGCAAGGAAACTCCTAAAGTTTGCACTCTCGACGCACCTTCCTGGAAAAGAGGTTCTCTAAGAGAAGCTCCACTTTCCGCCGAATTTCAGACGCACTTAATAGGAAATCAAACTTCTAGAGTTTTCGCTCCCCAATGCACTTTTTTGGAAAGGAAACTCCTGAAGTTTGCATTTTCGACGCACCTCCTTAGAAATCAAACTCCTAGAGCCAAGACTCTAGCAGTTTCTATTTCCCGATGATTTCTGGTTGTTGAAGCGAAGGTACTTGATTCCTGTAAGTAGAATATGGGAATATCTAAATCAGAGGAGTATTTTCCGGAAAAATCTAATTTTTCCTCGATTAGAGCTCCATAGATATTCGTTTCATTCGTTATTTCCGAAATTAGATAATAAAAAAGCGAAGCGTGTATTATTTGAAGTTTTTAGCAATTTTTAGAAATTCTCCATAATATTTTTAGTGAATACAATCATTAATAGATAAAATAAATGTAATTGAATTTCACTCTAAAAAGTGATACACGAGCATAAGAATACTCACAGTGATTGCATCTTCATTGGTGACTGTGGAGGGGGTAAAAAAGTAATAATAATGGTACACAGGTATTTGTTAAGTTAATTCCATTATGAAAGAAACGAATGATACTCATTCAAAATTCTTTTCGTTCATCCAATCCTTCTCTTTGAATAGGTAATTGCAGATAAAAAAACTCCAAGATTATTTTTTATCAATCAATTTTTTTTCGTGAAAATGCTAAATTCTCGAAAATTACCCTCCATTAATAAACGTTGGAGGTAAATAATATCTGGCAATCGCAAGAATCTTCAGCTTGATGAATGGGAGTGGAGAGAATAAGAGCATTCGAGCTCCTATCAGAATTAGATAAAAGAGAGCATTTTTAAAAACACTTACCAGTTGTTGAATTCCTTATTACTTAAAATAATTCTATCATTTTGGGATATCAGGAACGAGTCCTCTGCCTCTATCTGCAATGGCAGCGCTCCACATCTTTTTCAAAATATCCCATAATATAGAAAAAAAACTATCTGAAATCCGTGATAATAACAGGAAAATTATAGAAAAATCATAAAGATAAATGAAAAGTTCAATGAATTTGAAAATCCCGGTTATATTTCTTCTCACGCATTTCTCTCTGGCATCCCCCACCCTCCCCACCCCTCCATAACGATTATCTATTTCACATCAAGCCAATGTTTCACTTGCGAAAAGGCGCGAAGTAATCTCTGCTGCCAAAAACGAGATGTCAATGGTATTGGAGAAAAAAAGAACCGCTCTTTTTTTTTTCTTCATTAAACCGCTCTTTTTATGCTCATTATTTTTCATCTCACTCCCCAACGAAAATCTCAATCCCCTCTTTGTTCTCCCTCATCGTGATAAATCAATTAATATCACTTATTCCCCTTCTTTTTATCCCATGTGAGAAATAGAGATCAAGAAAGGAAAATAATTAATCTCAATAGTAAAAGAAGTACCATGAAATGAAAGAATTACTTCCTAATTATCAGCTGCTTCGTATTTTTGCATTACAGGGAATCATTAAGAAGGTAGAGAATGAGAGCTCACAGCTGTGCAATAAAGAAATGGAAAGGGCCGATGTTGTCTCGTTCATTGAAAAACAGGAAGTGATCTTTGCCGCTAGAAATGAGACTGTAATGGAGCAGTTGAGAACAATGATAACCCTTACGATTCAATTTTGCATATAGGCCAGGTTCCTTTCATTGTTCATCCTTTTTTCTATCGAATATTCCAATCAATAGAAATCGATGCATAATCAACTGGCGTCAAAATTCCGTTTCATCTTTTTTTCTCGCTTGACGTAGTGAATTCTTTGTATGACTTATTCTCCCTTTTTTATTTTCAAAAAAAAATAAAAAACGCCTTTAGGAGAAAATAATTAAAATAGCCCTAATATTCCCTGTAATCTCGTTCTTTTTCCAGGAGAAAACACAGTTGAAAAATAATAATTCATTAATTAAAACAGCCCCAATATTCCCTTTTTTTCAAGGAAAAACAGCTTCAAGAAAAAATTATCAGTTAAAACAGTCTCAATATTCCCTTTCTTCCTCTTCTTTTCTCAAGGAAAAAAAACCGTAAAAAAAATAATTCATCAATTGAAATAACCCCAATATTCCCTTCATTCCTCTTTTTCCCCAGAAAAAATAATAATTTTTTTTTTTTTTTTTTTTTTTAAATAATAATTCATCAATTAAATTAGGCCCAATATTACATAAAATAAAAGATTTACCTGTTAATGATCAGCATCTTCAGTAATGGCATCATAGGAAATAATTAGAAAGGAAAAAAATGAGATAAATTGCTGCAAAATGAAGAGACAAAAATAGCTGACATGGTCTCGCCTATGAAAAAGCGGGAAATGAGCTTTGCCGCCAAAAATCAGACAATAATGGCGGTCAAAAATGCTCGAGAACGTTACGCCTGTTCCAACTGCGCAGTATCGAAAAAATGTTTGCTATTTTTATTAAATTTTGCCAAAAGAAAAAAAAAACATATTTTTCCCATTTTTGAGCCCAATTCTCAAGGAATATTTCAATCATCAATAAAAATTAATCTGTAATTAATTCGCGCCAAAATCCCCCCCCCCCCCCCCCTTCGCTCTTTAGTCTCGCTTGATGTTGTAAATTAATTTTTTTTTAAATTTCCCTTTTTTCATTTCCCCCCCCCCCTTTATTCTTGTGTGGCAGATTAAATTAATCGAAATCCCTCATTTCCCTTTTTTTTATTCTCAGGAAAAAACGACAAATAAAATAATTCATCAATTAAAAAACCCTCAATATTCCCTTTATTCCCCCTTTTTCAGGAAAAAAAAGTCGTTAAAAAAAAATCATCAATGAAATTAGCCCCAATACTTCCATGAAATAGGAGATTTTTACCTTTTAATTATCAGCAGCTTCAGTCATGTCATCATAGGAAATAATTAGTAATTAGTTGGAAAGGAAAAAATGAGATTAACTGCTGCAAAATGAAAAAAAAAATCAGGAGCTGATGTTGTCTTGTCTATGGAAAGGCGGGATCTGATTCTTGCCGCCAAAAAGGAGACGTTAATGGCGGTTAAGAATGGCGCAGTACCTCACGAAACCGTTAAATTCCAACGACCAATGAAAATCCTTCAAGAGCGCCATCTTTGGCACTTTTGGCGTTTTCAATTTGCTGCACCAAACGGTGTGGTTTATGAAACTAACCTAATGTGAGCGTCCTCACGCGCGGCTCTTTCAAAATTGTTCGGTTTGAGCAAAATAGTCAGAGAAAATGATACCTTCGGGTGTTTCCGGTTTTATTCGCATCATCTTCAACCCCCCTCCCCTCTCCTATTGGCTGGACTGACGTTGTTCCACTAATTCCAATAATTTTCAAATTTCAAATCAATCAATGTTTTTTCCCAAAACGGCGACTCTCAATAAAAATCTGAAAAAATTACACAAAAATGTAGACATACTGCAGCATCTTCCCAAATTTTTTCAGATTTTTTCGTAAAAGACTTCACTGCGAAAAAAAATCCTAGACTCAAAACTACTCATGTGCCACAAAGAATTGATCGTTTTATCTTCGAATATCGATTCATTGTGATGAAATAAAACAGGATGATTCTGATGACAGTAACTGTAAAGAACAAGACACATAATTCATTATTTAAAAATATTTTATATACATATATGGATTATTTTTCCATTCCATTCTTTTTTTTTCTCATTTTTTTCCCAGAGAAATCGCGAAATTTTCACAATTTTTCGACGTATTCGTTTTTCTAAAATAATATGAATTTCACATTTTTTTTTTCTTTTTCGTTACACATTGCATTTGTTTATAACATCAACAGATTCTTTTTTGCTCTTCAAATTTTTTCATCTCATCTTGAAATTATAATTTTGTCCTTTTCTATTAAATATACAATATCTCTAAATACATCATTCACTTCCAATAAATAATTTTCTCTTCAATGATTTCAACATTTCTCTCATTTTCAATATTTTTTTGTAGCATTTTGTTTCGAAAAATTTTGTGCACGAGTGTGTTAACAATTCGTAAGATTTTCTACAATTAAAAACTAAATTATTCACTTACAAACTATAATTTTCTTAGCAATTTCTTTTTTTATACTAAATATATTCTACAAAACAGAATCGTAAAGGAAAATATGTAAATATTACATTAACTTCTTTTTTTTTCTGAATTGAGAAATTATTTTTCTTTAAGTGCCTCCATTAATTTACAGAAAACAATTACAATGATAATTTATTTATCATTCTAAGTAATTTTACGATTAATTTTTTCTCCTACAATATTCAATTGAAAATCAGTGAATCACTTTTATCACACACATAGAAAAATCAAGAATTAATTAATTAATTCTCAGCTTGCGAAATAAAATTAACAGTAAAATGATGATATTGAAAAAAGAAACAGAAATCTGACAATTTTTAGATTTTTTTCTTCAACAAATAAATTATTTTTGAACAAATAAAAAATTGAGTGAGCTGACAAGTATTCGAAATTGTCCAGTGATCGAACTATTTGACGTATTTATCTTCGAAAAAATTGGTAATTCAGCGAAATATCATTTTTCTAATCTTCGAAACACAATTTAATGTTCATCAAATAAGACAACGATGTAAAATCAAAGGTGGGGTAAAATGGACACTGCAATTGAACGGTTCGAGATAGAAATTTTCTGATGATTCCATTGAAAAGCTGAGGAAATTTTAGGGGGACAAAATGTGTTAAAACTTTTTTTTTCAATTTTTGGAAAAATTTACTTTTTCAGCCAAGTTTTGAAGGGGTTTTCCTTTTTAAAATCGAAAAAATTCACTATTTCGGCGATATCTCCGGTTCTGTTGGTCGTAGCGACCTGGAGTTGATCGCAAATGAAAGGTGAGCTCATTTCTCATCGATTTATGTGGTTCAAATTTTTTTAAAATCAATTTTTCAAATATTTATAGGTCATTTTCTGAAAATCAGTTTTTGCCCTATAAGTACTTGAAAAAATTGATATTTTCCATTTTAAACCCCATAAATCGATGGGGAATGAGCTCACCTTTCATTTAAGATCAACCCCAGGTCGCTACGATCAATAGAACCAGAGATATTCTCGAAAATCTGAAATTTATCCAAAACAGAAGAAATTTTACTTTCAAATCTGGCGCGAAAAATGAAATTTTTTAAAAATTCCAAAAAGTAACTTCTGGCATATGATTTTCATGGGAAATTTTCTCATCTTTCCAATGGAATCATCAGAAAAAATCCATCTCCAATATTCCCATCCATTTTGAGTAATTTTCATATTATAAAATACCAATAGTTAGGAAAATGTATCATAAAAATGTATTTTGTCGAAAAAATATAATTTTTTTAGAAAAAAAAAACTCAAAGAAAAAAATCTATGAAACTTTTGAATATATCAGTAATTATCGATTTTTTTTATGTTCGATTACTGGTATTTGTCGTTCGACCACTGGACCACTCACCCTAAGCACTTATACAATATTCGAAAAAACTATAAACGCGAATTTTTCAAATATTTCCTTTCCAATAATTTATCCGTTTAAATAAAAAACAATAAATTGTCATACATGTGCTAATTTCATTATCATTAAAAATTTTAACAAAGTTTCATTTTTCCACATTATTGTGCTTGCCAGTTATTATATTCCACGGTTCAAAATATTATAGAGTATCTTTTTTCGTTTTACAAATTTCAATAATTATCGTATGCATCAATGTTCATTACCATGATGGACCCAATTACCGGACGTGTCCCAGTTTCCGGACGCAATAGCAAAACACACTAATAATTAATATTTAAGTGGAAAAATTTAGTTTTTTAATACTTGAAAGATCTTAAAATAAAAATCAAGTAAATTGTTCGACTCATTTAATTCAAATTTTTTTCATCATTTTAATAATTTAATTCTAATTTGTCCGGAAACTGATACCATTGGCTTAACCGTCCGGTAACTGGTGCTTTCACAAGTTTCAGCACAAATTTGAGTCATTGCAGAAGTATAAAACATGAGATCATGATGAAAATAACGAGGAAAATTGGGACAACTAAGTTCCATTGAAAATAAAGATACAATTAATTATTTACATGTAATTATGCTCAAGAACATTGATCAAACGTTACAAATACGTGTACGTTCACTTGAAGATAAATTTTTTTGATACTAAAAATAGCACAACTAACAATCTTTAGATTTTTTTTTTCAACAAATGAATTATAAAAAAAAAAACATGAAAAATATGCAAATGTAGAAAATTTAGAAAACTGTAAGTGCAAATTTTTTTAATGTTTTTTTTCCAAGAATTCATTTGTTTAAAAAAAGACTTAAAAATTGCCAGATAAGTGCTAATTTTATTGACAGCTTTTTTTTTCGCAATTCATTTGGTTTTTTCTTACGAATCAATACTTATGTCGAATCAATGATTATCCAATTATATTATGGCAGTTTCGTAGTACTCGAATGAATTAACGTTTAAATTTTCATTTTATTAATGCCACTTTAATTTTCCTTGCTTTTTATTTCTGAAAAAATATGATAATTTACTTTTTACTCGTAAAATTTTAAACTACCGTTGGTTTCATTTATATTATCAATTTTTAATTATATAAAATAAAAAGAGAATCGTGAAAATCAGAAGCTAATCTATAGCAATGACTTTTTTAATTTTTCCAATAAAAAATAAATATTCTAATTTTCAAAAATCAAAAAATTCATTATTTTTAAGCTCCAAAAAAAAAACTAACTATGTATATGTCTATTGTAAGAGGACAATTTTTTTTTTTGCAAAAACTCCACGAAATTGAATAATTATACGAAAATTAATGACAGATTAATGAATGCATCCTGAAAGTCATTAAAAAAAAAAAAGAGTTCAACCTGCTTGCTCGAGACTGGAATGTATTGAATAGTGTAATTATTGCCAGTTAAAAGCCAATGAATCATTCGCTAAAAAAAAAATGAAGTGCTAAATTTTAACGTTATTTTTCTTGACTTTCAGGAAGATGGCATGATAGATACATAATAGATATATCTGTATGTATAATATGTACACGAAATTTTTCATCTCCTTAATTCTAATAAAATAATATATATATATACATAATATGTTACAGTCTTTTCTTTGGTAACGAACCAAACGCCGATATAACAGTGGCCTTAGCTCCAGAAGCAGAGGATGTTATTGTGGTTAACGTTGGTTGTGACAATAATAAAGTTGGTTTAACATTGGTAGTTGTCCCAGTAGCAACTTGATCCCATTTGCTTTTTCTTTTTTTCGCATCATCCTCAGCAGTTGTTGTCGAGCTATTTGGTCGTTTCGCTGTCCCCGAGACAATTTCAATTTTCGTTTTCTCCTTCCTCGCCTTCTCAAGTTTGTCCATTTCCATTTTTTGTACTTTAGCCAATTCCTCGTAGTAAGAATCCTTACCCCACTTGAATGGATCAAAACGTTCTGGTTGATAATTCGTACCTAATTCATTGATACTACAAAATTGTATAAGTTTTTCATAAATCGATGGATTACGAAAATCTTTACGCTGTTGTATTAATTTATTCATATCCAAACCACCGCTCTCCATTTTCCTAAAAAGTATAGTTATTTTTTCCTGTAATTCAATTGGACATTGACCAATTGGTTCTGGTGGTATTAAAATACCATCATTTTCACGTTCATCATAATCATTAACAGCATCTGAAACTAATTCTCCTTTAATCGAGGGTAATTTCTCAAGTTTAGATGATTTAATGCCATTTAAATTATTAATATCATTTGATGGCATATCATTCTGAACTGTTGTAAAATTACCCTCGTCATCAGAGACAACAGTATCATCAAAATATGAAACTAAACGTTGGACCTTTGACGTTGTTGTTAAATCATTAACAATTAATGTGGATATATTTGACAAATTTTTTATTGTCTTAGTTTCCACAATACTCGTTTCAATTGTTGGGCTATTTGATGCTGATCTACCAGATTTAGGACTGCTAATAGTCCCATGATGGGGCTGTACAACTTGATTATTATGAGGTCCAGCCAACATGGGAATCTTTGGATTCTCCGTATGTTCTTCATCCACACCATCCTCACCATCCGAGTCGGTATAGGTGGCCGTTAGAGATGCCAGAGCAACACTTTGTACAGACATTGTTAGTTGGCTTTGAGTGTCCTTTGAGCTACCAATCAATATTTTGTGTTGGAACTCACCGGTGTACCGTTGTTATTCTTGTAGATTTATTATTGGTCTCTTAATTACGAACGATTTTTCCCACAATTGAAAAAAAAAACAAGACAGAAAAAAAAAGGAAAATAAAAAAAAAAAAGGAAAAAAAAGGCTTTTTTTTGTTTTTTTGGGCTCCTCTCGGGTCCTTTGGGTGAAGTCGTTTCGTAATTGAAGATCCCTCTCGCTGGAATGTTCAACTGATTATCTGGAAATTAAATGGAAGTTTTTTTATTATAAAATTGTTTGCATGATTTTTGAAAAAAAACAGATATCGAACAAACTTTTAACTTTTTTTTTATCAAATAAATTATTTTTAGATAAAAATAAAGAATATACGTATTTTGAAAATTTTGAAAAACTAAAAGTCCAGATATTTAAATACTTTTTTTTCAAAATAATTTATTCGTTCAAAAAAGAAGCAAAGAAATTGTTAAATATGTGCTAATTTTGTTATTATTCGTCTAATAATACTGGAAAAAGCAAGAATTTGACATTTTTTAGTCCTTTATAGTGTCTAAACAGAAAAAATTATTGTAAAAAAATGAAAATGGTTGCAATTTTCAAAATATTGTTTTCATTATTATTTTTTTTGTTCAAAAACATCCAAAAAATTGTCAATTGTCTCTTAATTTTATTAAAATTGTCTAATGATACTGAAAACAGCAGAAATTTGACAATTTTCAGTCCTCTTTTTTTTCTTAACAAATAAATTATTTCGAAAAAAAATAAAAAAGTGAAAATGTAAATTTTTTAATAATTTTTTGGCTCGAAAAATCCAAAAAATTGTCAATCGTGTGTTAATTTCGTTGTAATTGTCTAATAATACTGAAAACAGCAAAAATTTGACAATTTTCAGTCCTTTTTTTTTTCTTAACAAATAAATTATTTCGAAAAAAAGAGAAAAAAGTAAAAATGTAAATTTTTTAATAATTTTTTGGTTTGAAAAAATCCAAAAAATTGTCAATCGTGTGTTAATTTCGTTGTAATTGTCTAATAATACTGAAAACAGCTAAAATTTGACAATTTTCAGTCCTTTTTTTTCTCAGCAAATAAATTATTCTGAAAAAAAAAAAGAAAAAATTAAAAAAAAATCTCAAAGCAATTTTTTTAATGATAATTTTTTCTTCAAAAAAATCCAAAAAATTGTCAATTATGTGTTAATTTCATTAAACATTTGTCTACACATTTTAGGTTATGTGCAAAAAAAAAACCAGGGAATAACACGTTTTTATTTTTGTGAATTAAAAATTGAATTTTTACCGCTTATTCCAGGAACGTAAATATTGTACTGAAGTATTCCATTAATTCCAGGTGCATGACTCCATAATTTCGTCCTTGATACAATTTTTTGAAAAACTTGGCACAATTAAAATTGTGATGACTTTTCTGTGAAAATAATACAAATTCTCCCCCAAAACTGGTGTCACTTGGTTACGAAATCAAAACGTTTATTTTGATAAGTCTTTTTATCTTTTTCACGAGCAAATATTATTTTTTTTTAAATTATTGATAGTTTATTTTTTTTTTCAAGATTCACGAAAGAAGTTTGGAGTATTTGGCTTTGATAGTAATGAAATGAATATTTATATATTTTTTTAGAAAATTGAAAATACACTAAGCGTACGATACCGAGATACGTTTCCGGACGCCATTTTGTGAAATTGTGGGGGACATGGAGGGGGGAAAACAGAGGGCGAGAAAAATCCCTAGATTCGTAAAGTTACTAGATACAAAGTAGGCTGCGTCTAGGGGAAAAGATATGGCGGGAAAATTCAAACCTTGTTTTTTTTTAAAAGGAGAAGAATAAAGGTGTTTAGGGGAAGATGGGGTAAAATGGGCACTCCAATTGAATGGTTCGAGATAGAAATTTTCTGATGATTCCATTGAAAAGCTGTGTTTTTTTTAATTTTTTGAAAAATTTACTTTTTTAGCCAATTTTCGAAAGGTTTCCCTTTTAAAAATCGAACAAAATTCACTTTTTTGGAAATATCTGCGATTTTATTAGTCATAGCGATCTGTAATTGATCTTGAATGAAAGGTGAGCTCATTTCTCATCGATTTATGTGGTTCAAAATTTTTTTTAAATCAATTTTTCAAATATTTGTAGGTCATTGTCTGGAAATCAGTTTTTGCTCTATAAGTACTAGAAAACATTCATTTTTTCCTCTTTAAACCCCATAAATCGATGGGAAATTAGATCACCTTTCATTCAAGATCAATTGCAGATCGCTATGACTAATAAAATCGCAGATATTTCCAAAGAAGTGAATTTTTTGAATTCTAAAGAAAACAATAATTTTTCAAAAATTCAAAAAAATAATTTTGACGGGTGTTTCCCGCCAGGAATTTTCGCAGCTATTCAATAAAATCTCACGAAAAAACCTATCTTTAATATTTTCATTGGTTTTAAATAATTTTCATAATATAATACAAAAAAAATTAAAACGTACCCGTTTCACCCCACTTCTCCTTAATAATATTGTATTCAATAAAGAACAAATAACATTTATCTATTTAATATTTTTTAATTCTTAAAAATTAATGAACCTGATACAAATATATCGTGGGCCATATTTCGTTTTGTATTCGAAAAATATCGATTAATTTTTGTTTTTTAATGAGTTGTTATCTTTTTTTTTGTCTTTAATTAGAAGTACATTCTTATATCACTTTCCTTGATGCCATGATGTGCCCAATTTACAATGAATTAAATATCGTAATTAAATAAAATTTTTAATGAAAATTTCTAAAATTCCATCTATTGCATAATTTCTTATTTTTCCCATTTTCTCATTTTTTTTTCTTTTGTATCACACAATTAAATGGAGTTAATGATTTTTTTTTGAGAAGACATAAATATATTGCATTATAAGAGTGATAATTAATTGTTTCTATCATATTAAATCTATTTTTTTTATTTGTATTTTCATTTTTAATAACTCAACTATTTCATGAATCTACGAGCTCTACAAATTTCTAATTAAAAATTAAATGTAGAAGATAATTAAAATTTTTTATACTAAATGTTTCTTTTTTTTTTTTAATTTATTTACATTAAAATTTAATTTGAAAATAAAAAAATAGATATTAAATTTTTTTTGTTCTTCAGTTTTCTTCTTTTTTGTTATAACTAATAATAAAAATTACACCTGATGATTCAAAAATCATGCAAAAATTATTTTAATCGTGACATTTTAATTTTTTTAATTAAAAAAAAAATTAATTAAACACGCCCTATACAATTTGGCACAAGAGTTTTTTGATATTTAATATCTTTGGTATTTTTTATTACTCTTTTTCTTTTTTTTTCTGTCTTTTTTCGTTTTTTTTTCTACGCAATTCATTCATTGTACTGACAAGTTTAAATAATTCTCAGAAAAAAATTACTACATTTTAACAATTGAGGAAAAAAAAATCTAGTTTTTTTTTTTCGATTATAAACATTGAATTAAAGAAATCTATACACAGTCATTCATTAATTCACACTTTTCTAATTTGTGAAATAGACATTTTCCTCAGTTATACAATTAACGGCATTTTTTACACTTGCATTTCGAATGACTAGAGTTTTATATATATATAAACGCCATTTAATTAATTTTTTATCACCATTTCTAATTAATTTGCTCTTTCAAATCGTTAATTCCACGATTAGGCGTTCTGGATAATTGAGTATTAAATTCAATTTTTTTCATCTTCTAAAGACAATTCAAAAGTTAGACTATAATTAACTTTTCTATTTTTTTTTTTAAATCTAATGATAAAAGTCATATAAATGCAGATAACTGAAACAAATTGATAATACGAAAAAAGCCATAGGGGAAGGTGGGGTAAAATAGAGGGATTCTAATTGAGAGGCTCGAGATAGAGATTTTCTGATGATTCCATTGAAAAGCTGAGGAAATTTTAGGTAGAAAACATGTGTCAAAATTTTTTTTTTGAATTTTTTTTGAAAATTCTACTTTTTTCGACAAGTTTTGAAGGGAAACTTCTTTCGAAAATCGAAAAAATTCACTTTTTTGACGATATCTCCGGTTCTGTTGGTCGTAGCGACCTGGGGTCGGTCTCAAATGAAAGGTGAGCTCATTTCTCATCGATTCATGTGGTTCAAAAATTTTTTTCATCAATTTTTCAAATACTTATAGACCTTTTTCTGAAAATCAGTTTTTGCCCTATAAGTACTTGAAAAAATTGATAATTTTTTTTTGAACCCCATAAATCGATGGGAAATGAGCTCATCTTTCATTTGAGATCAGCCCCAGGTCGCCTACGACCAATAGAACCCGAGAAATTCCCGAAAACCTGAAATTTTTCAAAAACAGAAGACTTTCACCTTCAAATCTTGAGCAAAAAAATGGAATTTTTGAAAAATTCCAAAAAATAACTTCCGACATATGATTTCCATGGTAAATTTCCCCAGCTTTCCAATGGAATCATCAGAAAAAATCTATCTCCAATATTTCCATCGATTTCGCGTAATTTTCATAGCATAAAATCCTAAAACTGAACAGGTGTCCATTTCACCCTTCGTCTCTATTTTACTCCACTTTCCCCCCAATTTAACAAAAATATAAAATTATATAATTAAATATCACACTCGAGTTTGTGCATCAATGAAAATTCAAAAAGACCTATCAAATGGCAGAAATAAAATAGAAATTAATAATTAATCCATGTAAATGCATCGATGAGAGAACATCTACTAATACACAAGAAAAAAAAAATACTATTTCGTTTCTTTTTACAAAAAAAAAAGTAATTATTACAACAGTAAAAAGTATTGAAGCTACCGCATGAGAAAGAACACGAGAAATATTGCAAAAATAAATAAGGAATGACACGAAGAACCTAATTCATTAAAAATCAGACTTTTCAAAAAAAATTAAAAAAAATTCTTTTCTCATTAAAATAAACAGATTGATTTTTCGGAAAAAAAAATCAATTTAAATATTTAAAAAATATTTAAAAAAGGCAAGAACTTGAGAAAAAAAAGCAGAAGTTGAGATGCCCTTTCATTGATCAATTTCTACACTTAATAATCGAATTCATTTCCATGTTAATAATAATCAATTTAAAGTATCATAAAAAAATTGCCATTTTTTTTCAAAAAAAATTGCAATTTTTTTTCAAAAAAACTTTGAATTTTTCAATATTTCCTTGATCATCCAACCTTTTTATTCCTCATGTTACTTCAAACTAATTTTTCCACTATTATCACCCAAAAAAATCATATTTTCCTCAATAATACCCAGAATAATGATGATAACTGGGTCTCGGTGCATGATAAGGTGCGGGACTAACAGGATAAGGTGGATTATAAGGAGGCAGTGGTGGTGGAGTGGATGAGAGCATTCTTCCCTCAACAGCATCAGGAACAACATGCTGTGTCCCCGATCCCGGTTGTGGACTGCTCAGCATCCTCGACGAATTACCATGCAAATGATGAGATCTCGATAAGCTCAGATCCACACTGTGTCTCCCACCAGGTGTTAAATCAAGGCTAACAACACGCAGTACATCAGTATGCGGATACGGTGGTGGTGGTGGTGATATCGAGTATGTACCAGTTCTGCTCAAATCAACAGTCTGACGTTCCCCAATATCATAAAGATGATGATGATGATGATATCTTGTGTTCTGTACTTGTCCACCAAACGTATGAAAGCCCCTCGCGCTCATATCCAATCCCTGCAGTTCTCCATTATTTATAACAAGTGGCTCAAAGTTCCTCTCTCTATTCCCAAACTCAAGATCAAGTGCATCATACTTGTAGGAAGTGGACAGATCAAGCTGCAGTGATTTTTCTTTAACAGAAATGCTGAGATTTTGAGCGACCGAGTCACCCTCGTCACTAGAAAGATTTTCCGTTGGCACTTGATGATGATGATGAATCTCTTGATAACGATTTGGCGTTGCTGATGGCGAGCTCAGTTCACTTTGCGCCATATGAATATAGCTGTTTGGTGATGAACCACGTGGGAGATCGTCGTGATGAAGATACTGGTCTATATTGTGGCCTCTAGACGTACTGATATAGTCCACTGATCTATGAAGATGATAGTCATTGTGCATATGATTTGGCGGTGTATTTCTGTTGTCTGGAGTTGGTGCAGGTGACATGAGGTCATCCTGCTGCTGCATGTAGGACTCGAGATGAGACTCGGGAGATCTTGTGGGTAAAGGCGAGTGGAGTTGATGAGAAATTGTGTAAAGATTACCATCTCGATCATTGTCCTCGAGAATTGGACTCGAAACAGCACCGATGTCCCTTTCTGCAGCATCGAGAGCAGCTTCGACGAGTAAACTCGCGTTTGTACTTTCGGTTCTTCTGTAGACGCTCATACCGAGTTTATTATCGTCAATCAATGCTGGGGGGATTGGAAGTGGCGTCAAACGCTCTTCGTCCTTTTTGGGCTCTTCGAATTCGTAGACATCTGGGGTTATGGGAATTGATGGTTCTGGAGGCTTGGGCGGATTGAACTCGCCCATCCACTTTTTACTGCCTTTACTCTGTAATCGAGATGTTCCGTAAAGATCAGGCTCCTGACGAAGTGGAGGCAGAGGAGGCTCTATCTGGATATTCTGATGGAGTTCCTGGGGTGGAGGTCCTGGTGATGACATCGATTCTTCACGAATTGCATGATCTACTGGCCCATCTGCCTCCACTTCTGATTGAATAAATGACGCCACTGGTGTATCGATCTTCATACTGTTCTCGGAACTCACGTCGTCTATTGACAATAAACTGCCGCTATTTTCCTGGGAATTTCGACGAATTGGAACAGATTCCTCTCCTTGGCCACCTTCTTCCAGAAGTCCTCCACTGTAAGCGTCAAAAGTATACGCAACCGATCTCTCGATTTTCGGCATCATCTCCTCGCTCAGTCCATGGACCTTCTTGTAGTGAAACTGGAGACACTGCTTCGTTGTAAATGCAGCTTTGCACGTATTTTCTTTGCACTTAAAGGGTTTTACACCGCTGTGCGTTAGCATGTGGATTTTAAGATTACTCTTGTTTTGGAACATTTTTCCACAACGATCGCAGGTTGCTGCACCAACGACGTCTTTGTGATGGACCTCCTTCATATGCCGCTGCAATGCAGCTCTCGATCCTAATAATTTTAAACACAATTTGCACTGAAATTCACGAAGAACCTCGGACATGTCACTGTGCATACGTTTAATGTGCACTTTTAATTTTTGCGGCTGACAAAATTTACGTCCACAAAAATCACACAAAGGCCGTGATCTCTGTGGATTCTGGGAACAACCATAGGTCCTATGCATCTCAAGATAATTCAGACGCAAGAAAAATTTTCTGCAATACTGACACTGATATGCTCCACGTCCAGCATGAAGTTCAGCTGCATGCTTCATTATATTGTCTTTGCCAAGTACAGCAGCTCCACATACTTTACAATGATATTTACGTATCGTTAAACTGTAATTAGTGTCGTGGAATATGCAACAGTGCAAACGATAATAAATTGGATGTGTAAAATTTAGATTACA
This sequence comes from Aleiodes leptofemur, assembly GCA_963942555.1. Classification (NCBI taxonomy): domain Eukaryota; kingdom Metazoa; phylum Arthropoda; class Insecta; order Hymenoptera; family Braconidae; genus Aleiodes; species Aleiodes leptofemur. The sequence continues at coordinate 17,261,383 of OZ012613.1, forward strand.
ACCACCGCAGTTTGTCTTGTCGGTTTTATTCTTTCTCGTCCATGCAGATGACTGGGAATCTGCCCAGTACGTCAATTCACTGCCTACTGCTATATTTTGAGTAGTAACGAAATAAAGCTGGCCATCCTGCGGGATAACTGCTATGTTTCTCTCCTCTTTTGTTTCTGCTGGCCTTATGTAACGAACCCAATTACTTTTCAGGGGATTTGTGGTACTGATATATAAGGATTTTCCATCGTTTTCCAGCTCCCAGATATGACGCATGGAAAAATCATCGGGTATGTCCATTTCTTTGACGTGTTTACCAACAAGTGGACCCAGTTTAGCGTACATTGGCACTGGTTTTCTCGAGTAAACCCCGATTCCATGATCGGTATTCGTTATCTTGAGTTCTAGACAGTCTGGTAGTGAGTCGCGCGAATAAAGGGGTCGCTCGTCATCAATTTGAAGACGTTTCTCCTCGCTTTGACTCTTCGATTTAACTTTGTACTGTTCCGATTCTTCGTCCGACTCGAAACCGTCGTCCTGGAATTTTCCATAGCCCTCGGACATTGGGTTTTCAGAGGATAGTGCCTTTACCACTTCTGGATTGTTCTTCTGCTTATTTATCCATTCGCTGAAAGAGAGGGAATCTCGAATTTCGTGGACTGCTGATATGAGAGGACAAGCGTCTTGAATGTGACGATTGTTGCAGTCTTGACACAATTTTATTTTAATCGCCAGTCTCTGGTGCTCAGGCGAATTCTCAAGGTCCAGGTCACTTTGGGAAATAGTGGAACTTCCCTCGAGACTTGGAACTTCATTTTTTGCCTCGGTTTCTTTAGTTTCTGGGATCATTCCGTCCTGTGGGGCTTTTCGAACATCGTGATTCTTCTTGATTTTGTGCTCCGCGTGTTTGTGCTTCTTTTTCCTGTGCTTATGACCAGACTCTTCGATCACTGGTTCGTTATTTGGATCATTTGGAAGTACTTCTGCATCGTGCTTCAAGTGCTTACGCTTTTTTTTCTTCTTGTCATCAAAATCCTGTCTCGATGATTCCAATTCATTGTCGATTTTTTCAATCACAATTCGCGCCTCCGGAATTTCGTCGAATTTCGAATTCAATAATTTAGGTTTTAGGGTCGATTCGTTATCTGGTTCTTTTGAAACTGCTGTCGAGTGCCTGACAACCGAACACTTTTCTGAAATATTATTACGCAAATTTTTATCATCCTGAACACTTGGATTTTTTTCAATAACATCGTTTGTCTGGGAATTTTGACTAATATTCTCTTTGCTATTTACATTTCTGATTAATACTATGTTATCTATTGTTTCAGTCTTTTGAATAACAGATTCATCACGTGTTTCATTTAATCCAGCTGATGTTTTGCTCAATTCAGATAAATCAATATTATCTGAATTTTTTGTACTCTCGTTAGATTCAAGTGTTTTATTAACAATTAAATTATCGTCAATCGTTGATTTTTCTTCAGTAATTGGCTCTGTATTTTTTGGATGTTTTCTCTTTTTACGTTTGTCTTTGTGATGCTTTGTTTTACTCTTGTGGTGTTTTATCTTTGTTTTGTGCTTGCCAGGCTCGTCAATTGAATTTTTAATTGTTTCAATTTTTTCAAAATCACTTATTTTTTCTTTAATTAAATTATCTTTCTGCAATTCTTGGGTCTGTTTTCTTGAACTTCTTCGGAGTGGCTCGTGATATTCTACTTCTTCATTTTCAATCTTTTCTTTCGCATTCTCCTCGTTGGTATTCTCCCAATTATTCTCTGATCCTTTATCGTCTTTTCTGTAAAATTAAAATTAACGAGATTAAATATTGATAAAATAAATTTTAGAATGATATCTTGGAAACTAAGCGAGATAGAGCGATTTTACAAGAATTCTCTTTTGTAGCTCTTGAAATTCTCTACAAAACCTTGTTGAGGCAAAATCGCTCTATCTCGCTTAGTTTCCGAGATATTCCAAAAAAACCGGTGACAAAATGAATCGATTGGAAAATTTCATATTTTTTAGACTAATTATTCAAAGTATTAGTTTTTTAATTATATCTTGGAAACTAAGCGAGATAGAGCGATTTTACAAGAATTCTTTTTTGTAGCTCTTGAAATTCTCTACAAAAACTTGTGAAGGCAAAATCGCTCTATCTCGCTTAGTTTCCGAGATATTCCAAAAAAACCGATGACAAAAGAATCAATTCGAAAATTTCATATTTTTTAGACTAATTATTCAAAGTATTAGTTTTTTGATTATATCTTGGAAACTAAGTGAGATAGAGCGATTTCGTCCGAATCCTTTTTTGTAGCTCTTGAAATTCTCTACAAAACATCATTCAGGGTAAAAGGGCGTATCTCCATTATTTACCAAGATAATCAAAAGAGAAAAACGATGACAGAAAAAACTGTTGATTTCCTAATTAAAGAAAGAAGAAAATGAAATTAATTAAATAGAAAATTAATTAAATAATAATTACCTAATTGTTTCGGCAAGATCGAGAAGATGTACAACGACTTCATCATCATCAACAAATCCCATATGTTTTTTAAATGTATACCATCTTTTAGCATTTTTAACAGATAACTGTACACTTTTTTTATATTTAACATCACTTAAATTATTTGAATTACAATTATCATCAATATTATGTCTCCGGGTTGTCCCTGATTCTTTCAAGTGTCTGTTATTTTTTTTCGGCATAACTTTTACATTATATTTCATCAATTGCACCTGCCAAAACAAAAAAATTCACTTTTTTTCTTTAAAATTCAGCATTTATTCCATTGAATCAAGGAATTACGGAAAAAAATCATTTGACATTTAATTGAAATTTAATTAATAAAATTGCATTCGAGATGAAAATTTACTCATCTTTAAATATAATAATAATAATAATATATAAACCTATTTCCTCTTTATGTGGATCGTGTATGCACACACCCCATACTCATCAAATCTACAAAACACTGATTATATCCACTTTTGCCTTTTCTTCAACTACCCCTCCCCCATTTCTCGTGTATTATCGATCGAATCTGATGACATCTCACCTTATTTGTAATTTACACCCCCAATTAATTGCTGTTGTCATTGTCAATTGTGCATTAGATCAAAAAATGCACATTTTTATTTATTTATTTAATTATTTAATTAAATGAGCACATGATTGTTGTGTGGAATATTCATATTTTTCGGTTTCTCTGCGGAAAAAAGGGATAAATACATATAAAAGCCCCTTTTTTTTGTTGTATTTTGATTCAATCCATTTACAAGTGTCGATGCATTTTTTTCTTTACCTTGAAGCTGCGATTTTCATGAAAACACCTGTTTGCATGAACGACAAAAATTATTTGCACTGCTACAATTAAATTTAAAGCGAATTCAAAAAATAATTGTAGTTTAATTTACGTTGATTTGATTGTTTTATTCATTTTTTACGGAAAAAACAGGGAAAGGATGATTTTTTTGCTTGAAATAGAGGAGCTTTGAGTGATTTTGAATTGCGCGCCATTAGTCTTGGAAAGCGCGCCATGATTGAGGAGATTTGAAAGAGCGTTTTTGCAGGCGTTGTGAAAAATAGACAGAAATGTTGATTTAGACTATGAAAATCGATAGAAATATTAGAGATAGGTTTTTTCTGATAATTCCATTGAAAAGCTGAGGAAATTTACCATGATAATCGTATATCAGAAATTTTTTTTTTTGATTTTTCAAAAATTACATTTTTTTGGTAAAAATTTGAAGGTGAAAGTCTTCTGTTTTTGAAAAATTTCAGGTTTTCGGGAATATCTCGGGTTTTATTGGTCATCTCGACTTGGGGCTGATATTGAATGGAAGGTCAGCGCATTTCCCATCGATTTATGTGGTTGAAAAAAAAATTATCAATTTTTCAAGTACTTTCAGGGCAAGTTCTGCTAGTTTTTTAATAACAAAGCTGAATACATTGAGTTTTACATTTATATTCAAACGTCTGAATTTCCATGGTTTATTCATTCTCTCTATTTCAGTTGTGAAGAGGTAAAATAGGATAAGTCGACTTATTTTTGCGATCATTTGGAAGGAAATATCTCGGAAACTAAGCGAGATAAGGTGATATTATTTATCTTTTTTTGTAGAGAATTTCAAGAGTAAAAAATGATTTTTAGGGCAAAATTGCTCTATTTCGCTTATTTTCTAAGGTATTTTCAAACAAAGGAGAAAAAAATAGACTTATCTTGTTTTACCTCTTCACTAATGATTTGTTGTCTCTTCTAAAATAATACGATCCTATAGTTATCAATTAAATACTCTTTATTCAATGGTAATTTGATGATTTTCCATTAACATCCGTCCAATTCTTCAGTGTTACCAAAGATAATGGTGGTTTGGTCTCTTGAAAATCATTTGAAGATTCATGTGAATCTGTTGAGATAAATTTTTCGTTAATTCGAGATTAATTATTTTAAAAAAGGATAATTACCTCGAGTTGATGTCCTACGAGAAACGTAATTCCTTATTTGGCTCATCCAGCCTTCGCTGAGTCTCTCACGGAATTTTGGTGTCGTGAATGTATAAAGAAGTGGATTTACTGCACTGTTGACTGGGAGAACAAAGACAACCACCCACGCATGAAGATCCGCTTTTTTTTTTTGTTAGGAATACATGAAAATTTAATAAAAACTTTTTCTATAAAAATTCAGTAGTAAAGAGGTAAAGCAGAATTTCAATTTTTTATCATTAATCTTTTTGAAAATATCTCGGAAACTGATGAAAATATGCCATCTTCATTAGTTTCCAAGAAATTTGAAAGAAAAATTGAATATCATTGACTGATACTTACGAGGAATCGGATATTTCAAAAATGCTCGAATTTTGAGAACAATAATCGGCGCCCAACATGCTGCATCAGTCAGAACAATGAGGAAAAATCGAAGTGCAAATTCAGAATCACCAGCGAATAATGGAGTATTATGACGAGTACGCCAAATACTGGCAAACATACCAGCATAGACGTATCCAATTGTTATTAAACTATTGGAGAAAAATCGTGATAAAACTCATCAATAATTAATTATGAATACCCGGGAAAAAATATTCAGATCTAATCAGATCTAATTAGATCTAATTAGATCTGACAAAATGGAAATTTTTAACATGAATAGATCTGAATAGATCTGATCAGATCTAATTAGATCTGAATAGATCTGATCAGATCTAATTAGATCTGATTAGGTCCAATTAGATCTAAGTCTAATCGGATCCGATTAGATCCAACTAGATATGGTCAGATCTAACTAGATCTGATCAGACCTAACTAGATTTGTTCAGATCTAACTAGATCTGATCAGATCTAACTGGATCTGATTGAGTTCATTCATATTGGCTCAACAGATCTGATTAGATCTAGTTGGACCTGATCAGATCTAATTAGATCTGATCAGATCTGAGAAACTCGGATCTAAGTAGATCTGATCAGGTCTAAAGAACTCAGATCTTCTTTGATCTGATCAGATCAAATTAGATCTGATCAGAGCGTGCCAATTCTCAGATTTGATCAGATCTAAGGAACTCAGATCTAATTAGATCTGGTTAGATCTAATTTTATCTGATCAGATCTGAACATTTTTGAAAAAAATCATTTCATCAAAAATTTTTGAATCAATCTATTTTTTTATTGGAACATTTGATGAAGGCTTTAATTCAAATTATTACCCGATCAGATTGACTCCGAGAAATATAAACGCCGAATACTCCCATCCAATGAGAAAAGGGTCGTCAATGTGCAGTGGAAAACACATGCCATTGAGACCATAAAAATGTGTACTACTCCTCCAGTGAATCACTTCAATAAAAAAATCATTATTTACATAGGGGAAAGTGGGGCAAAATGGGAATTCTAATTGAACTGTTCGAGATAGAGATTTTTTGATGATTCCATTGAGAAACTTGAGGAAATTTTAGGCGTCAAAAATATGTGTCAAAATTAATTTTTCGAAATTTTTAGGAAATTCTACTTTTTTGGTCAAGATATGAAGGGATTTGGTCAAAAAGGGTGAAAAATTCAAAAAAATTAATTCTAACACATGATTTCCACATATTCATTCAACAAATTTCCTATTCTTCAATTACCTGGTATCAATGCCAGAATAATTCCACTAATCCATATGATTATTACAGAAAATTTAGCTGTTTGCGGTGTCAATGATCGCTGCTGTCCCTTCAGAGGTGCCACAATAAGTACAAATCTTTCAATTGACATAAACGAAAGTATCAAAACTGAAACTTCAGATGATGTCATTGCAAGGATTCCCAATAGAGTACATGGCCATGAGGACATCCATGCACTAGCCTGTTTATTGTATATATCACGAAATTGTACATCAACTAGTCCAATCACAAGGAGATAAATTCCCATGAGACCATCAGAGACTGAAATTAATTTTTTAAAAGATTATTCATAACTGTGAAATTTTCAGACAAATCTATTTTACTTCAGTAGTGAAAAGGTAAAACAGGATAAATCGACTTATCCTTTGAGGTCATTTCGAAGGAAATATCGCGGAAACTAAGCGAGATAAGGTGAGAATACTCATCTGTTTTTATCGAGAATTTCAAGAGTTACAGAAGAGTTTTAGGGCAAAATTGCTCTTTCTCGGTTATTTTCTAAGATATTTTGAAAAAAACTTAATGAGAAAAAAAGAGACTTATCTTGTTTTACCTCTTCACTACTGAATTGTTCTATCTCGTTGAGACTCCGAGATATGCCCAAAGAAAAACTGTAGAAATAATAGTGTTTGTTTGAAAAAAAAAAAAAATCTTGATTTTTTCCAGTTTAAATGAACGATTTAAAAGAATGGTAATTCATTGCATGAAAGAGAAAAAATATCAGAATTTTTTTTGATAATCTACAAACCAGCGAGATTCCTGATGACAATACTGAGAACTCGATTCTCATCTTTAGCAGTAAAACGACCCCAAAGGACCAGGGCATTTCCTAGACATGTCACAGATGATATGCCCCAAACTGCAGCTTTCAGAAGCGGTTTTCCAAGTAGATTAGATAATGAAGAAACACCTAAAATCAGATGACAGTGAAAATAGGAAAGATGTGATAATTTTTAGATCTTTCTTCTTTTGACAAATTTCTAAATACAAAAAGGATGATATTTTTTTTGTGTCACCGTGGAATCGATATATATAGTATATATAGTATGTATGTGTGCAAAGCGTGTATATCAGCATAATTATTTAAAAAAAAATGAAAAATATGTATATGTAGTAAATTCAAAAAACTGCAAGTGCGAATTTTTTCATATTTTTTTTTATAATAATCTATTTGTTCCAAGGAATCTAAAGAATGTCAGATATCTGCTAATTCTATGATCATAAAATCATGAAATTATTTCAAGTGATTGTATAGTAAGAAGATGAGTAATTTTTTTCTAATAATTTTGTGGAAATATTTTTTACCATCACTGACTGGTCGACACTTTTGGGCGTGCGGTGCGTACGTTGTGCAGTAATGAAACTTCTTAAAATACCTAAAAAAATAAATTCAATAAATTCATCAATTAAATAGGAATTCAGAGTGAAGCAATCCAAGAATTTTTCTCAAAGTAAAATGACTCCATAAAAAAATGTGAAAAAAATAGAGAATGTGCTTCAGCATATCTACCGTGTTGAGGAATTTTTTCAAATTTTTTTTGTAAAAGTTTTCACTCTAAAAAAAAAAATCCAAGACATTGTTCGAGATTCATTTTAAAAATTTTAATTTTTTTTTGTTATTATTCTCAATTAGTTTTCGAGATATTTGAGAAAAACGAGGAAAAAAGTGAACTCATCCTCATTCACTTCTTCTACTGAATCGACTTACACAAACTCCAATTCTGTGATTGTCGTGAATGCATTTTTCTCACAATTCTCCATATCGATTTCCTGAAGACTCCTGAAAAATCGAGTAATCCATTAAATTCCATTATTTTCAGTAAAAAATTATATAGCGAAGACGGGGGTAAAATGGACCTATTTTTCAGAATAATTTGGGATTTTTTTTTAAGAATGAAGGATTATCCAAAAAAAATCCTAAAAAATTCATCGAGAATCTCCGCATACTGAAGAATCTTCTCAATTTTTTTCAGATTTTTTCATCAAATTCTTCACCTTGAAAAAAAATAGTGAATCCACTTGTTTTTTCAAATTATAAGTAATTGATGAGTACTTACAATGAGCGAAGACTGATTAATCCATCGAATACTTGTGGTTGAAGATTTTCAATTGGATTATATCCGATCATACTGCGAACAGAAAACATAATGTCTCTTAATTCCATGGGTTTTGAGGGGTTTTATGGGTTTTGAGGAGTTCTATGGGTTTTGAGGAGTTCTATGGGTTTTGAGGGGTTTTGAGGAGTTTTATGGGTTTTGAGGGGTTTTGAGGGGTTTTATGGGTTTTCAGTGGCTTATATAATTTAAAAAAAAAAGGATAATGATAGCACATTATTATGAGAACATGAACAGCTGTGAACAGTACACAGATTATAGAGATACTCGTGATCAGGATGTAGGCACGTAATATGGGCTTTACATGACACGAATTAATTTATTCTCTTCATTATTGTTCTACATATTTTAATCCATTAATACGTACAGTTTTGTTAGATTATGAAGCTCATCAAATAAATGGTCTGGAACGTTGATAATCTCGTTGTCAGCTAGATCTCTGGAATTTGATAAAATAAACGATTATAAAGTTTTCAGATGAATTTCTGTGATAATATTATTATAATGAGAAAAATGATTTTTTTAAATTTTTTTCAGATTGAAATTGAGTATTTTTTGAGTCATTAACAGGTGAATTTTTTAGAATTCTATTTTTACTAGAATTACTCACAATTCTACGAGATTTTCCAAATTCTTAAATGCCATAGCGTCAATTGTAATTAGTCCATTACGTTCCATGGTTCTGTGGAAAAATAATTTAATAAAGTGCAAACAAGTTCAAATATTTCAAATTATTCATTCATTTCAGTAGTGAAGAGGTAAAACAAGATAAGTCTATTTTTTTCTCATTTAGTTGTTTGAAAATACCTTAGAAAATAAGCGAAATAGAGAAATTTTGCCCGAAAAATCTTTTATAACTCTTGAAATTCTCTACAAAAATAGATAAATAATATCACCTTATCTCGCTTAGTTTCCGAGATATTTCCTTCCAAATGATCGCAAAGATAAGTCGACTTATCCTGTTTTACCTCTTCACTACTGATTTATTATTAAATTTAAATTTACGATTTTTCTACTTACAGTATTTTAAGAAGAGGCATTCCAGCGACAAATTCTCTGCTGACTGCCTTTATTCGGTTGTCATCTAATGTTCTAAAGAGAAAAATAGGAAATTGGCATAAAATTTTGTACTTTTTATTCATTTTCGAAGAGAAATAATGAGAAATTCATAAAATTTAACTTACAGCCACTTCATAGCTGGCAATTTCGGGAATAAAAGAGTCTTCTCTGTCAGTAAATTGTTCTTCAAATCTCTGCAATTGAAAAATAAAAAGTAAAAAATTCCTGAAGAACATTTCAAATTTACTCTTTAATTCAGAATTTTTTTTCGGGGTGAAGGAGTCCTCAAAAAAATCGGAAAAAATTTGAGAGGATGCTTCAATATGTTCCACTTGTTGGTGAATTTTTTTAAAAAATTTCCTAGTGTTGCGAATTTCTGCAGTTAAAAAATCAAAATTTTTTAACGAAAAATTTGTCATCTTCTTGAATTCAGGATTTTTTCAGAAGGAATCTTCGAAAAAAAAAAGAATCAATCTTCAAGAAGGACTCTATCGATTACCAGCACTTCACTTGAATTGATTACTTCGATTAGAAAACTACTCACATGGTCTCGAGTGAACGGCTCCCATTGAAATCAGAGAAGTCTGCTTTAGCAATACGATTATCATTAGCCCAGAGCAATTCCAGGGAGACTAGACCTTCGAAATGGCCTTTTTGAAATTCGCCAATTGAGTTGTTCGATAATATCCTTAAAGCATAATTTATGATTTCTTCCTATTATATATATATATATCTTTGAAAAATTTCGAAAAAACACGAAATAACTTACAGCCAATAGAGCCTAGATTGTTGAGAAAACGTTCCCTCTCGAATTTCCTCAATTCCGCTGGATTTCAAATTTCTTCAATGAAAAAATATTATTTTTTTGTAAAATATTCACTTTTTTTGTTGAAAAATGAAGTGGTAAAATACAAAAACCTTCTTAATGGCCTTTCTTGTAGTAAAAAAAAATTGAAAAAATGTGGAAATTTTATTTTTTCACTTCATTAACGAATTAATTCAGTAGTGAAGAGGTAAAACAAGATAAGTCTCTTTTTTTCTCATCAAGTTTCTTGAAAATACCTTAAAAAATAATCGAGAAAGAGCAATTTGGCCCTAAAACTCTTTTTTAACTCTTGAAAATTCTCTACAAAAAAAGATGAGTAATATCACCTTATCTCGCTTAGTTTCCGAGATATTTACTTCGAAATGACCTCAAAGATAAGTCGATTTATCCTGTTTTACCTCTTCACTACTGAATTTAGTAAAGAAAGAGTAAAACACAGGATAAATCGTTTTTTTTCACTCTTCTTCTTAAATCTTGAGGAAATTAATGGAAATATGCCTCTTTTTGTCCTAATCTCTTCTTATAGAGGATTTTATAGAGCTATGAAAAACAATTAGGGTGAAAAGGGCGTATCTCCATCAATTTCTGAGATATTTGAGAAAAAAAGATGTACTTATGCCTTATTATCTCTTCCTGCATCAATTTTTGATACTTACAGCTTTCGAATTTCAGGATATTTAATCAGGCTATCTCGATGAAGCCGTTTCAAATAATTATTTTCCAATGCTCTATCGAATAAAAAAAACTGATTAATTTAAAAAAAAAAAAAATTAGTAAAATCATGGAAAAATTCTTCTTACATTACTGTTACATGTGGTGAAAAATCTCGTGGTATTTCTGTTACTCCTTCACAATATGCTGTACAATTTCTGCACTCGCAATTTCTAGGAGAACAGCCTAAAGGCTCTGGAATAAAATTTTATTCATTTAATGGAAGAGTTTGTGCTATTTAGAGACATTTAATTCAATTACTTTACCGCAATAATTATCCTCATCTTGTTGATGTACTATTGGGAAAAAGTCCCATAGTCCGTTGGCGTCAACTTTATCATTTTTTAGAAAATTAAAGAATTACATTGAGAAAATTTTTCGATAAGATCTAATTAGATCTGATCAGATCTAATTAGATCTAATTAGATCTGACAAAATGGAAATTTTTAATATGAATAGATCTGTTCAGATCTAATTGGATAGAATTAGATCTGATTAGATCCAATTAGATCTCAGTCTGATCGAATCTGTTTGGATCTAACTAGATGTGATTAGATCCAACTAGATCTGGTCAGATCTAACTAGATCTGGTCAGATCTAACTAGATCTGGTCAGATCTAACTGGATTTGATTGAGTTTATCTATATTGGCTCATCAGATCTGATCAGATCTAATTGTATCTGATCAGATCTAATTAGATCTGATCAGATCTGAAAAACTCAGATCTAATTAGATCTGATTAGATCTAAGGAACTCAGATCTAGTTTGATCTGATCAGATCAAATTAGATCTGATCAGAGCGTGCCAATTCTCAGATCTAATTAGATCTTATTAGATCTAATTTGATCTGATCAGATCTAAACATTTTTTCCTGGGTGCATTATTCACAACATGGGGGAATTCGAGAAAGCAAAAGAAAATGTGATTTACTAATATTTATCTAATATACGAAATTCGTATTAAAAATATACAGTTATTCATTCAAAATCAATGCTTTCAAACGAAAAAAGCAATGTCGTGATTTACCGCCAAAATTGATTCAATGCCAAAATCGTTTGAAATATCTTTAATTTTGAAATAAATAGAAAAATTTTTCTAACTCACAACATTCAGTTATATCTTCATCATCCCCATGTGGACAATCACTTTGGCCATTGCACCAACTCCTCTGTGGCATGCATACTGTGCTGTTGCGACAGGGGAACGTTCCCCTGGGACATTTGTCTAGAAGATAATCGCATTCTCATTTTACTCGTAAAACCATAGCAAGTAGCATTAATGAGTAAAATAAAATTAAAATATTCTCAAATTTTGAATTTCTCTTCATTTAAGTTCAGCTGAAATTCTCATGATAAAATTAAATTTTTAAATATTCTCATTTCGAGAAAAAAATGGAAAAATGAAGAAAAAATTGTTATTCTTCTTTGAAATCAATTGTTCGATTATTTCGTACTTCAATTAAACTTCATGGATAATGTAACGAGCAGAGGCGGACAGTTGACTTATCAGAGTCAAGTGATTCATAATTAATTTACATTTTCAAATCATAAAACCGGATAAATCGATTTTTTTGTACTTTTTCTGAAATATCTAAGATATTAATGGGAGATACGCCTTTTTTTGCCTGTAATCCTTTAGTGTAACTCTGTAAAAAAAGGCGTATCTCCTTCAATTCCCGCGATATTTAAAAAAAAAACTGCTGAAATAATTTTTTTTATTTTTTATTGAAATTTAAAAAGTTGAAAAAAAAATTAAATTTAAAAGTAATTTTCTTACCTTCATTTAGATAATACATGATTATCGAAAGTACAACAACTGCAGTTATCAGAGTTACTCCAGTAGCAATAATTCTTTTGTACCTCATATTTTGAATTTTCATATTATGAATTGATTAAAAAAAATTTGATGAACTTTTCGAAAAAATTAAAAAAAAAAAAATTCTCTTTTTTTCAATTTTACGAAAAAATTTTTAATTAAATTTTTTGGAAAATCATTATTTTTAACACTGCGTAGATAATAATAAAGATTAAAATGAACTTCACGTACTTCAAGTTAATGCTGCAATTATAACGATGACACTGGTTGCATTGGAGAGTATCCAGGAGAGCCATGCGATTCCCTCCCGTTTCTGCATTTTTTTTTCTTTTTTTCTATTCGTTTACTCTTCATTGTTAAATGCAAGCGCCGACGTAGATTCATTGCACACGCGCCCTTTAAATTACCTGGTAATAATGAAAATTGTAGGCAGATTAATTTGTCTTGACTTGGAAATATTATTATTTTTGCAGAAAAAGTATTGAAGAATTGAAGCTGTAAGACTTATTCTTTAATTTTTTGCCATTCAAAAAAAAACCGGAAAAAATCGACTTTTTTTTGCTGATTATTTTAAATGAAATATCTCTAGAGATTTGTATTTCGATAGTTTAAAATTTGTGAAAATATCCACAGCAATAATCTAGACTTGTAATGAATTTTTATAGGGGTAGGTGGGGCAAAATGGACACATCTAAATTTTTGGGCAAATATTATGGAAAACTCTTGAAATTAATAGAAATATTGGGGGTAGATTATTTTTGATGATCTCATTGGAAAGCTGAGGAGATTTAAGGCGGGAAACAAGTGCCGGAATTAATTTTTTTGAATTTTTGGCGAATTTGACTTTTTTGAGCGTTTTAGAGGGGTAAAACCCTTCCTTTTTTGAAAATTTTCAGTTTTTTGAGAATATCTCCGGTTCTATTTGTCGTAGCGTGAAAATTCCGATTGGAGGTGAAAGGTGAGATCATTTGCCATCGATTCATATGGTTTTCAATTTAAAAATATCGATTTTTAAGGTATTTATGGGCATTTTTGTGAAACAGTTTTGTAAAACAGTTTTTGGCCTATAACTATCCCAAAAATTGATATTTTTGAATTCAAAAACCCATAAATCGATGGGAAATGAGCTCACCTTTCATTTGAGACCAACCCCGAATTGCTACGACCAATAGAACCAGAGATATTTGCAAAAAACTGAAAATTCTCAAAAAAGGAAAGGCTTTTCCCCCTCAAAAATACCGATAAATATCGAATTTTCAAAAAAATCGAAAAAAATACATCTGACACTTGTTTTCCGGCTAGAATTTCCTCAGCTTTTCAATAGAATCATTTAAAAAAATCCATCTCTAACCGTTTCTTTACAGTGTCCATTTTGCCCCACTCTCCCCAATTAATGGAGATATGGCCTTTTTACCCTAATCTTCTTTTGAAAAGAATTTCAAGGGCTGAGGTAAAAGATTAGGACTGAAAAGGACGTATCTCCATTAGTTTTCGAGATGTTTATGGTTTTCTGATAATTATATCATCATCTTAGAAACAAAGGGGCGTAAGTGCTATTTATAAGCATAGCACTTGCGCTATTTTCTTTCTGAGGCAACAATATTTGTCTTATCATGCATTTTTTGAGAATATCTCTTGGAAACTAATGAAGATACGCCTCTTTTGCATTGATTTTTTTTTTTTTGTAAAATTGCCCTATCTCGCTTAGTTTCCGACATACTCTCAAAAAATTATTAATAAAGAAAAAAAATTTTTTTGCTTCCTCCATTGCTTTTTCTTCAGCAATTCCTTGAAAAACTAATGGAGATACGCCCTTTTTGACCTGATTTCTCAAAAAAAAACGTATCTCCATTAATTATCAAGATATTTCACAAAAATTGAAATATCAAGAGAAAAGGAATTAATGAATTTAACTAATCGAATGCCGGAGGTAATGAAAGAAAATTTATTTTCATTTTATTGGTGAAAAGATACACGAAGTACAGAAGATGATACATTAAGCAATATGCTTCTGTTAATTAAACAGTAAACATATATATTCCATATTTTCTCACTCATTATATTTTCATACAAAATAAGTATTGGCAATTATGAAAAAAAAAAAATTGAAAAAAAAAGAGAAATTTTTTTTTTTTCAATGAATAAATTTTTTTTTCAATGAATAAATTCATTTTTCACCTGAATCTAATGATTTTTGTTTTTTTTTCAGTGGAAAAAAAAATCGTGTATCTGTAATTTTCATTCATGCATCAATCTCGACGAAGAAGAGAAAATTCACAAGTTCTTACCAAATTTTTATCTTGATAATATCTTTTCTTTTTCATAAGTTTTTTTTTTTTCCATTTCGATTATTTTTATTTATTCTCAATTATCCATCGATTTAATAGTAATTAAGAGTAACGGGGAGAATTATTTATTAATTATTATAATAAATCTCCTTGTCACTGCAACGAGAAGAGGAACGCCCACTTATTTAATGTTTTTCGCCTTTTTCTTCTTTTTTTTTTCTTTTTTTTTTTTAAATTGCTTAAAACGTCGAAGTCGAAAAGGACTTTGGAGCGTTTTTTACTTTTTTTTTTTACTTTTTTTTTACACAATACGATTAATCGAGAAATCATATACATCTCGTTGATTGAATTATTATTTACATACGACACCAGTGTTCATGAAATAATTTTTATTTTAATATTATTATTATTATTATTATTATTATTATTAACTTCCTCTCATTTATTTTTGAGAGTGAGTGATTTTAACTTCGTAGCCAAATCCAAAGACTCATTGCATATCAGAATATAATAATAATTATTATTATTATAACAATAAAAAATAAGTAGTAAAATGATAAAATAAGTTGATGTAAATCTTGAATTTTGAAAAATATCTCGTAGTCAAGGGAAGATATAAAAATTTGCCAAGTGACTGTTTTTTTTTTATTTACGAGATATTTTTCAAAAATCGTAAAATTAGTAGCAGAAAGATAAAACAAGATAATTTCATTTTTTTTTTTTGTTCATTTTGATTGTATATTTCGAGAAAGTAATGGAGATACGCCCTTTTTACTCTCAAATCTATTTTTGTAGAGAAAAAAGGGCGCATCTCCATTGATTTCTAAGATATTCTAGGAAAAGTAGGAAAGAAGTATAAAGAATGTTATTTTTTTTCGATGTTTTTTAAACAAATATCTCGGAAACTGATGGACATACGCCCTTTTTGCGCTTAACTCGCTCAGTTTTCGAGATTTTCAAAAAATATGGAAAAAAACGATATTTCCTATTTTACCTCTTCACAACTCTTTTTTTTCAAGAATATTCCGAAAATTTATGGACATACGTCCTTTTTTGCTTTGAGAATTTTTTTATAACTATTGAAATTTTCTGGAAAAAAGCCTTAAAACAAAAAAAAAACATATATATCCATTAGTTCTTGAAATATTTCATTGAGAATGATCAAAAAATAATAAATGAGTTGATTATTACTGTTTTATCTCTTTGCTACTGAAATTTTTCCATTTTATCATTTTAGTACTGTAAATTCTACATTTCCATTTATATAATTAAACTAAAGCGAAGAAGCGAAGATAATTGTCATCTGTGATTCTCAATCGTTTGAAAATCAGCATCATATCGAAGAAAGAAAAAAATCTGACAATATTTTATGTATTGAAAGAATAGAGAAAAAAAAAAGGAAATCGACACAAATAATTGCTCACAATCTCATCGTTATCAAGTCCGTCATTATGAAATGTATAAAGTCCTCCGAATACTTCATCACAAAATTCATTACATCGACATCAACATGATATATAAGTACTCTTCACACAAATGGTTACTTTTTTTTTTTTAATCATTTTTTATCACTCCCTTTTTCATGATTATTAGCGGTGAATGGCGGTCATAAGCTCGTGTTACGAAAGACGCAATAATTGATAATAACAATTACTAGAAAAAAAAAGAAACGTATTTTATTTAATGAGTCAGTGGAGATTGGAATTTACAGTATTTTGAGCCACGATTAATGAAATTAATCGACAGAACAAATATTGTAACAGTAAAAAAAAGAAGATTTTTCCTCTTCACCGTTTCGTCTGTTTCAAATTTTGACTTTGGAAATGACTACAAAGACTTTATTTATTTACCATTCTTCTTACTTCTATGAAGCTACGTCCTCCTTACCATAAAAACAATCTTCTCTATATAATGGAAAGAATAATTACACTATAAAGAAAAGAAGAAAAAAAACGCATTAAGAAAGAAAGTAGAATTGCAGTTTTTTTTTTAGTTTTTCACTTTTTTCCTTTTTTTTTTTTCGTTTTTTTTTCTTTATTATGTGAGCTCTACTTGTGCTCAATTACAATTACCGAATATTAATTCTCACCCATACACCTCGGCCCCTTTTTCATTTTTATTTCCTTTTTCTTTCAAGTTTAATGCTGAACTTACCCATTTATTAAACGGTTGAGCCAATTGCCGATGAATTCTATCATCTAAATAGTTTTCTAAAAAAAAAAGATTTTTCTTTCTTTCATTTTTTGTTCTCCATTCTAGTTTCACAAAATTACTCCACGTAATTCAAACGCACATTACTGAAACTGTTCCATGACTGTTGAAGATACAATGAAAGTGTCAGAGATAATGAGATGAATGAAAAAAAAAAATTATTAGGAGAAAATAAAGGGACGACAAAAAAAGGATATTAAACAGTGGACAGTGGACAGTGGCTTGAATGCGGCTTATACTCTAAATAACCTGGACGTGAATCCGTGAATTGGCGTTTCTTTAAATGATAATCATCATTCCGTCAAGTACATACTTCCTGTGGTACTGTTGAAGTGGCTGTCGATGTTTCCTGAAAAAAATATATCAAAAATATCGAAGAATACATTATAAATAATTATTGATAGATTCACACACTTTTATTTAATTAATTATTGATTAATAATAATTTTCCCTAATTCACCTCAATTTTTTTACATTTATTTTTATTCCTGAAAACGTATTTTTTTTTTCCCTTGTTAATATGCACTTTTTTTTTCTTTCGAAAATCTCTTATTTCTCCGTTTTTCGTGACATTAATAAGCTGGAAATTTGTAATTAGGAGTGAATTTTAGATAATATTTTGAGAAATCTTACGTCCTTGGTGGTTGGCAAATTTTGCTTGTATTCGTCAAGACTGAATCCAGAATTACTATCCTCTCCGCTAGGCTCTTCTGCACATGTACCATTTTCTGTCTATTGAGATGGAAAAAAAAGAGAATAATATCAATTAATCGATGAATATCATCAATTTCAGAAAAAGATCCGAGTATAATTGCGCTATCTCGCTTATTTTCCGAGATATTCTCAAGAAAAGAGTATAAAAATTCAAATCATTCGAATAATTCGAATTATTTTGAATTATTTGAATTACTTAAATCATTTAAATATTCCAAAACATATTGTATCATAATTCAAATTATTCGAATTATTTAAATCATTTGAATGTTTCAAAACATATTCCATCATAATTCAAATTATTCGAATAATTCGATTAATTTGAACTATTCGAATTATTTGAATCATTTAAATATTCCAAAACATTCTATCATAATTCGAATTATTCGAATAATTCAAATTTTCCGAATAATTCAAATTATTCGAATTACTCGAACCACTCGAATGAATTGAATTGAATTGAATTTTATTTCTCTTGTATGGCTTCACGCCTTTTACAGATGTAGTACATTTCCTAAATTTAAGCATACGCTATATTGCAGTTTACTAATGACCTACTTTTTTTATGGTACACGTACACGTAAATTAGTTTCCCTAAGTATTATAAATTAAAAGAAAAATCACAAATTATGAATCACAATCTTAAATGTTTAGGCAGAAAAAAAAAAAAAGGGAAAGCCCTTGTGTACACTCTTTCCCATGTTGCCGCATCTTAGTCGTGCCCATCCTTCTTTAATCTTTCCGGCAGTGCTTCTATCGTTCCAGTAACTCTCTGTACCAGGGTCCTCGGCCAGATATTTGTAGTTTGGCCAGTATCTGGACTTTTCTATTCGGTGCCAATCTTCCTGAATCTCCTGGTCCTCAAGCGTCCTGAGGTTCTTTGCCAGTTGCTCTCCTATCTTTCCTGCCTCCTCTCTATTCCATAGTGCACTAACCGAAACTCCATCCCCTACTTCTTGGAGTGCTGCTTCCATCAGCCTGCCCAGCTTGGAGGGTTTCCTGTTTATTATATCTCTGACTTCTTCTCTGTAGGCTTTTTTGGGCCACCTCTCCTCTGCCATCTCCAGCGTGTCCATCAGGTAGCGGTACGCCCTCATCCTGCCTTCCAGCATGATCTCGAACCACTCGAATATTCAGTTCGATTTCCGAAGTGAATATTATAATTCGATTCAATCCGATTCATTACATATTCGCACACCCCTACTCATTACTAGAGAAAAAAAAATGACAAATTGAAATATACCTGCACAATTTGTTGTTCATTTTCTTGAGTTTTACGTTTTTTCCCACCGGCATCAAGTGTCTGATCCGAGAGTCTCTTTCTGCTTGCATCAGTTTGATTTTTCGCAGCATTAACTGCTGTCTTTTCGATAGCTGCTGCAATTTTGTTTCGATGTCCACCACTTGAATTCTATAAAAAAAAAAAATATTAAAATAATGTTATAGAATTTAAAAATAAAATTAAAGGAATGTGCCTATTTTTTTTTCTTACCTTTCTCTCTCGTTTGAGTAATTTGGGTGATATATATTTATGCAAATCTTTTCGTTTCACGTGTCGTGCCTCAATCCACATACCCTCTTTCAGCATATTAATCTGTTCTGCTTGTCTCTCAACTGTGATAAACAGGCATTAAAAATCCATTAAAAATAAAAAAACAGTTACGTAATCAATAATCAATTGTATAAAAGGTAATAATAGAAATATAAAAAAATCTTACTCGTTTCAACGAAGGATTTAATGTCATACGTGAGGTCAATTTGAAGACTTTCACCTTTAGCAAATAACAAACCAACAAACCACATTAAGCAATTGACTCCCTGCTCTGGATTTATTGGTGATTGTGTTTCGGGATTTACGTGGGCCAATGTTATAAGTGGATTTCTTTCCAGTGTTCCTGGAATATGAATAAAATCATTGAATTAAAAAACACAAGATAGTCATTTTTCACCTTTTTTTTTGAGAATATCTCGAGAAATAATGGAGATAGGCCCTTTTTACCCTACGTTTTTTTTCTGTATCTCTCGAAATTTCATAGAAAAAGTGGCCCTAGAGCAAAAAAATGCCCTATCTCGATTAGTTTCCAAGATATTTAATTGAAAATGATTACAAAGATAAGTCGATTTCTCCTTGTTTTATCATTTCAAAACCGATTTCACTGTAAAAATGTTGATTATTGATAGAAATAATAGTTCTTTATGTCATCATAACAATCAGTAAGTTTCCACAATAAAAAAAATTATTATTAGTCATTTTCTTGATAAAAACCAATAAATCTTTTGATGATTCAAAACAAATAAAAAATTATCTCACCAATTAAATGTCGTATTTTTGACTCAACAAGTCCACACCATTCCAATTGGCCTTCAGCAGTTGAACTACTAGCCGTTAGTAGAATATAATGCTTGTATTTCCAAAAAAAATTTGGTGGATCAAATAATTTGTCCCAAGCTGCTTTACCCATTATTATTTCTTCAGTCAATTGTAAACCATGCTCAAATGCTTCTTGCATTATTGTCCTTGTTGATGCAGATACATTGAATGTAGAATTTTGCTGTGGATAGGCTGGAGTTATGATTGGCATTAGATGATAACGATCTGATATATTCACCTGAAATTAATTTTTATAAATTAATTTTTTTGTTTTATTCAACAGAATAAATCTCATGATTTGAAAGCCATTGAATAAAAATAATATATTTTATTTAAAGTAAATTATTTATTTATTTTAAACAATTTAATTTTATTGCTGAATATAATAAAAACTTACTCGTGGATCCCAAACTGGAAATCCTAAATTAACAGTGTCTGGCTGCTTTAGTAAAACTGGCTGTGGCCACTTCCACTGTGAAAAGACGAGAAAAAATTTTTCAATCAATGTAGCAGCAACTGCATTTGGATACAATTGACATGTTCTAGCAACAAGCATTGCCCAAGAAACACCACCAAGATATCCCAAGACATTGCTGTAAATTCCATGCCCTGAAATTAAGAAAAATAATTTTTTTTTTAATGATTTTTTTTTTTTTGGAGATGAGAAAATTATTTTTTTAATGGAAAATTTATCATACGCTTAGCCCATAGTTTTATAGCCCTAAGTGCAAGTCTGAAATTCTCTATATTAGGAACGAGTCTCAATATTTCATCAGTAACACGGCATCCATTGAGACTTCTCACACATTTTTGATCCAAATTTTTCAACAGCATGTCGTCTCGCAAATCCTTGAAATAGATAATTTGTATTAAAATCGGTTTTAAAAAAGTGAAAAATATTAAGTTCGAATATTTTTCATTATTTTTACCATTGAATCGGGAATTTCTTTTAGTGCCAATTTAGCAAACAGCATGTCTATTTCGATGCCATCAAAATTCATCTTAATAACTGGTACAAACGCTTCCTCCACGGCCTGTAAGAATTTAATATTTAATCAATAAAATTTAAAAAAAAAGGAATTTTTCTTCAAACAGCTTTTCTCAAATATCTCGGAAAATAAGCGAGATAGGGCGATTTTGCCCGAATCCTTATTTCTAGCTCTTGAAATTCTCTACAAAAGTGTATTCGGGTAAAATCGCTCTATCTCGCTTAGTTTCCGAGATATTCTCAAAATATGAATGATGCAAAAAAAGAAAACCAGAAAATGCTTTTTTTTGTCCTTCGTTTTTTGAGAATATCTCGGAAAATAAGCGAGATAGGGCGATTTTGCCCTAATCTTGTTTTGTAGCCCTTAAAATTCTCTACAAAAGTACATTCGAGTAAAATCACTCTATCTCGCTTAGTTTCCGAGATATTCTCAAAATATGAATGATGCAAAAAAATAAAACCAGAAAATTCTTTTTTTATCCTTCGTTTTTTGAGAATATCTCGGAAAATAAGCGAGATAGGGCGATTTTGCCCTAATCTTGTTTTGTAGCCCTTGAAATTCTCTACAAAAGTACATTCAGGTAAAATCTCTATATCTCGCTTAGTTTGCGAGAAATTTTTTTTTCAATGAATATCGTAAAAATCTCACCCTCAAGTCTGTAACCTCTGGTTGTTTTTTAAGTAATTCAAAGAACGATGAAAAATAATCTGATCTGTATATATGCCTTGGTACAACACATAATGCATCAATATCTGCACCTTTGTGATGTACACCTAGTCTATACGATCCAAATGTATAAATTTTACCACCAACATTTTCAGCAACATTTGGTGGCATATTTCTGGCAATCGATGTATCCTTTATCCATTGTTTTACTAGTGCATTTAATTTACTAGAAAAATTAAAAGAAAAACACATATTTATATGAAAGAACGAACTTTTCCAACAAATAATCATAGATTTAAGATGTAAAGTTGTATTGAAACGATAGAATTAACACACATTTGACAATTCTGATCATTAGGGTCACACGACCAATAAATGGACACTGACCAAAAGATGGACGGTTTTTACTATCTTAGATTTTCATAAATAAATTAATGATTCTTATACTTTTCACGTCAATTCCTGATTATTACATTTATATAGATTTATAAACTATTTATTACAAACCAATTAATCGAAATTTAAAATAATACTACTGCAAATATGCAACTGTGTTCATCTATTGGGGGTTCAAGTTATTTTCCTCTTTTTCCTTGATTTTCTTTAATTATTTCTGCATAATTCAAGTTTAATTGATTTTCAGTCGATTCACTGTATATTTTACTGTACATCATTCTTTTCTCCAATTTTTTAACGTGATTTGCCTATTTCATGTGAATTTAGTAGTGAAGAGGTAAAACAAGATAAGTCTATTTTTTTTCTCATTTAGTTGTTTGAAAATACCTTAGAAAATAAGCGAAATAGAGCAATTTTGCCCGAAAAATCTTTTGTAACTCTTGAAATTCTCTACACTAAAAAGATAAATAATATCACCTTATCTCGCTTAATTTCCAAGATATTTCCTTTCAAATGATCGCAAAGATAAGTCGACTTATCCTGTTTTACCTCTTCACTACTGAATTAATAAAATCTAATATTTCCATAACCGTTCATTTATTGGTCATGTTACCCTACGTAGCTTTCCCATTTAAAAACAAAAAGCAAAAAGAATACCTCAATATTTCCATTCGATGATTCAATTCTTCCTCAGATTCAAATACATTGTATGGTTTTAATGCCTCTCTCAAATCATTTGTTCTCGTAATATCACTTGCTTTTGGTTCAGCAACACTAATAGCCGATGTCATACCAAGTGTACGTAAATTTTGTGCTGTTGCTAATGTATTTGTTGTTGTATTATTGTTACTACTCTGGGATGGCCAGAGTCCAGACATCTTTTCTGAATTTCTTTTTTAACCTATCTACTTCAATAGAATAAATATAGAACAAGTTGAAAACAATGTTTTTTTTTATAAATTAAAAACAAATAATAATAATAATAATATACACGTGTAATAATAAAATTAAAAAAAAAAAAAAAAAACATTAAAGTAAATTATTTAGTAAAAATAAAAAAAAATCAATTTATTTTTTTTTTTAAATAAAACTTACCAATATTAAATACGAATAACTTCTGTCAAACATTCAATGACATGATTACTGGTTAACTTTACCTCGGTCGCGTCGTCAGAATATTTGCTTCACTGACAACGTAACAGAGAAGAAGCCCCCCTTTTTTTTTGTCCCCTCGAATTATTTTACGAGTTTCTTTAAACTAATCAAATAAAAATAACGTGAAAAAATAAAAAAAAAAAAGGGAACAAGTTTTATTTATTGTTTGCAAACTTTCACTGATTTATTTGTGTTTATTTTAATTGTTGAGTTTTTCCAGTACACACAGAATCCCTAGCTTCCCCCTGACACACAAAATCTATCTGAGAATTTTCACAATATAATACAATGAGAGGTTAGTGACTACAGCGCTCCGCAGATGTGGCGGGAATTTTGAACTAGGTTTCACTGAGAAATTCGTGGAGGTGACATCTTACATATTGTAGTTTTACTTTTTTTGAATTTAGGCGGGAAAAACAATGTTAAAGTTTTAAAAAAGGCGTTTTTTGACTACTTTTTTTTTCTATTGTTATGTCCGAGATTAAATTGTAGCGTCGAGGACAATTTTTATTAAATTCGAACAGCTTCAAATATTTTATTTTTATTTTTTGAAAGACGCTAATTTTATTTTTACTCGTTAGTTATGAGTTTGATTTATTAAAATGATAAAAGCAACTCTGATTAATTTTATTATAATTTTTTTTATATTTTAACTTTGAAAATTAATTGAAAATTATTCAAAATAAATAATAAAAATATAAAATAAGAAAGAACTAATTAATCGAAAATAATTCTGGATCTAACACTATAGAAAAAGTGTCAATAAAATAATGATATTTGAGGGATTGACCATATATTTGAATCTTCAGAAGGAAAAATTCATCAAAAAATATGGAAAAATGAAGACACAAGAGCCATTCTTGCGAGTCTCTTCAAATTTGAAACACTCGCAGTGTAACTGATGCAAATTTAAATTGAAAAAAAAGAAAAATTGGCTCATTCTAGATACATATAGCTACAGAAATACGTAGGAGATTTCAAAAATATTGTTTTTCGTGTGATTGGTGACCATTTGAACGAAAAAAATTCAAATTTCGGCCAAAAAACCGGCAATTTTAATCAATAAAAAACGCGCAAATCAGTTTTTTGAAAATCCCCTACGTATTTCTGTTCGAAATATTGTTTTCAAGATGCTGTGGGAAATTCAAATGAAAATAATGAAAATTATTGGAGTTACGCCTTGTTTTTAAAGAATTACAAGAGCCACGAAATAGATTGAGCCAAAAAGGGCATATCTCCATTTTTTCCGAGATAAACTCATGAAAAGAGCAAAAGAAATTGACAAGTTAATGTCTCATTTCAATTGAGAGTAAAATAATGATGAAATCATCTCATTTATGCAGTAATCAGTGAATTATCATATTTTTATTGTTTTTTTTTTTCGTGCATTAATTAAAGCATGAACTTTAATCTTTGTTGATAAATTTTCGTATTTTTCTCAATTCTGTAGAAAATAAGGCATTGCGGAAATATTTTGAATTATCAAAATATCACTGGGCCATTATGCAATCGGTTATAGTTTTTTTGCTGAAAATTTCAATCCAATAACCATCTGGATCTTTAATAAATGCAATTCCCCTCATTTTACCGTCCTGCGGTTTCTTAACAAATTCAACTTCCAATTTTTCGAATCTCTCGCATGCTGCATCAACATCAGGTACACAAAGACCAATGTGACCTGTTAAAAGAAAATTTTATTTTAATAGAATTGTATTAAGGATTTTATTGAATTTTTGGGAGACTTTTCGTACCAAATCCTCTTGGTTCCGTATTTCCGTTGTGATATTTGGCATCTGGATCCGTTTCAGTTCCCCAATTACTGAAAAAAAAGGAAAACGAGAGACAATTTTGATGTTTCATGGGAAAATAGGAATTTTCTGATGATTTCATTGAAAAATTTCTTCTTTCAGTTTAAGAAACTGATAACAAAATAATATCCACTAAAAACTTCACCTTCTCGAATAAACATAGGGGAGAGTGGGGCAAAATGGACACTGTAATGAAATGGTTAGAGATGGATTTTTTCTGATGATTCTATTGAAAAGCTGAGGAAATTTTAGCCGAAAACGAGTGTCAGATGTATTTTTTTCTATTTTTTTTTGAAAATTCGATATTTTTCGGCATTTTTGAGGGGTAAAAGTCTTTACTTTTTTGAAAATTTTCAGTTTTTTGCCAATATCTCTGGTTCTATTGGTCGTAGCAATTTTGGGTTGGTCTCAAATGAAATGTGAGCTCATTTCCCATCGATTTATGGGGTTTTGAATTCAAAAATATCAATTTTTGGGATAGTTATAGGCCAAAAACTGTTTTACAAAACTGTTTCACAAAAATGCCCATAAATACCTTAAAAATCGATATTTTCAAATTGAAAACCATATGAATCGATGGCAAATGATCTCACCTTTCACCTCCATTTGTAATTTTTACGCTACGATAAATAGAACCGAAGATATCCTCAAAAAACTGAAAATTTCCTAAAAAAAAGGATTTCACCCCTCTAAAATCCTCAAAAAAGTCAAAATCGCCAAAAATTCAAAAAAATTAATTCCGGCACTTGTTTCCCGCCTAAAATTTCCTCAGCTTTCCAATGAAATCATCAAAAATAATCTAGCACCAATATTTCTATCAATTTCAAGAGTTTTCCATTACATTTTGCCTAAAAATTTAGATGTGTCCATTAAAATCTCCATTCGCCTTTTTTTTCCTAAATCAAAAAAAAAAAATAAATAAATAATAAAACCAACTGTGTCAATTCAATTGTTGCTTTTCTACTCATTGTCCACTCCAAACTCTCTCTTCTGTCCACTGGTATATCTCCTGCATTCTCATATCCCATAAAATACAACGAAAATTTCATCTCTGGAAAATCCAATTTTTGTAATAATCTCATTCCAAGTATTTTCGTATAAAATGGCAATGATTTTCTTGGATCTTTTATTCTGTACATTGTTTGTTGCATTATAAATTGACTTGTTGCCGGTTCAGGCTCATTGCAAAGCTCTCTAGCCTCACTATTTGATAGTCCCTGTGTTTCACCCATCTTGAAAAAAGAAAAAAAAAAGAAACAAAACAATTTATACAACAATTATACTCACTCGTTGAATTATTATCAATTATTTTATTATCATTTGATAATCATTTACCTCGACTGACAGAACACTTGAGTTTAAAAAAAATGATCTTCGATGTGATGATATCAAATTCCAGACGTTAAATGAAATTCTACTCGTTTTTCCTCGCACACTTATTAACACACACATATTGGCATGTGAATTGCGATTTTTAGTCGATCCTGTAAGATCGATTCTTTTTCCCTGATAATCGATTTTCTTCGGGCGATTTCAAGAAATTCGATTAATCGTTCTTTCGATGCTTTTAAAAAAAAAATCGTACGTTTCTTTATTCCTGAAAAAAAAAAAAATTTAAAATAGGATTTATTTTTATTGCTTTTTGATGCGATATCTCGAATTTAAGGCGAGATATCGCAACGATTAATCGAATATTTGCAATCGATCGAGTAGAAAATGCTGTTTTTTCCTTCGAATCCTTCGAATTAATTCGAATTTTTAGGTGAAACGGAACTATCGAATGTTATACGATATCTCGAATCTAATGCGAGATATCGCATCGATTAATCGATATTGAAAATGATCGATCAGAAGTAGATTTGCTCTTTTTTTTATCGAAAAAAATCGATTCATCGTTTTCCACGTTTCGATTTTTTCTTCTGAAAAAATCGATTCTCGAAAAATCGAATTTTCTGAAGATCGATTCTTCGAGAATCGATTCCTCTTTCGGAGATCGACCATCACCAGTCGTAAGTTGCAGTTTATAAGCACAGCACTTACGCCCCTTTGTTTCTAATACGACTGATGTTATCACACATATTACACACAAACACGAAATATCAAATCACGTGATTTGTATTTTCGTTGTAGGCTAAAACAGGCTGTTGGTGTTTTTATAAGTCGTCAGTTGAGAGTTTTCCCTCAACAAACAGTGACAATTAAAAGAAAAAAAAAGGGAAAACTTGAATGTAAATTTTTTTTTCATGATATTCTTGTCAACAATGTTTTTTGTATTTTTTTAAAACAATTTTTGATTAATTTAAGGATTTTATAAAATTGTTTGATATACAATGGCGCATTGGTTTCATCGAAATCCACTGAAGGCAACGACAGTCAATAATTTTGAGTACAAAATTGGAAAACCCTCTGATGCTGTCAAAAAATTGTGCAGGTAAAGTTTCAATAAAACTGTAAAAATTTATGATTTAATAATTTTCTAGAATATTTTTGGAAACTAAAAAAAATAGTAAATTGAATAGATTTTTGTTATTTTCAGAGAAATATTTCAATAATTAATGGAGATACGCCCTTTTTGTTTTGAGACATTTATTTATAGTGATTTTCAAGGATTGCAAAAGAATTATTAGGTTGAAAAGGGCGTATCTCCATTAATTTTTCATTTAAAGAGTCGAAAAAATGTTTTTTTTCTTGGCAAGTGTTTTTTTGAGAATATTTTGAAAAATAAGTGAGATAGAGCGATTTTGTCTGAATCCTTTTTTAACATAAAATTTAAAAGCTACAAAAAAGGATTCGGAGAAAATCACGCTATCTCCCTTAGTTTCCAAGATACTCCAAAAAACTAAACAATACTAAATTTTTTATTTTTTTCAGTGATTTGAAGTTATCGAGAAATCGTTTGTTGGATTTAATCAGAGATCCGAATAATTCGAAAGACATTATTGAAATTGCATTTGCTGCTTATCTGGGTCTTCTATATGGCCTCATATGGGAAATAGAAACAACAGAGGAGCAAAATAAACGAGTTGGCAGACCAGATCCGAGTAAATTGAGGAGTATTTTTGTATTCAAATGGACGCATACACTATTGGGAAAAATGACTCAGTGAGTCATTAATTATTTAATTCAGTATCATGATTTAATTGAGTGATCATGTCCATTGATTGTCAATTAAAAAGATAAAACAGGAAAAATTCCACTTTTTTTTATAATTTAACTATTCTTAAATATCTTGGAAATTAAGCGAGAGGGAGTGATTTTGCCCTGATCTTTCTTTTTGGAATTAGAGCGCAATCGCCTTATCTCGCTTAGTTTCCGAGATATTGTCAAATACCAAGTACCAATCGAAACCAGTAAAAACCAGTAAAAAATTGAATCACATTTTGAAATTTTGAAATGTAGCACAAGTGCAGATGCAGTCTACGAAGCTGCTAATATGAGCATAAACGTTGGACTATGGTTCATGAAGCATGCAGCTATGATAGCAGCCAAGGATGGGTAATTAAACATTTTCCATTGAATTAAAATTCTTTGAAAGTAGAGTGAGTGGCCCAGTGGTCGAACGGATAAGACTCGTCAGACACCAGTTAACGAACATAAGAAATTTAATGATTACTGATATATTTAACAATTTCATGGGCTCCTATTTGAGTTGATGAACATTATATTATGTTTCGAAGATTAGAAAAATTATATTTCGTTGGATTATCACTTTTTTTTACAGAATAAATGCCTTAAAAAATTACAAAAAAAATTACAAATTATCACTCGTTCAATATAATATATAACAGATACGATAAAATATTCAGAGCTCATAAATTCATATTATTGTTAATTCGTTTTGCCCTTATTTCATTTCTCTCACACTCATATCGTTGTTTAATGTTGAAAAATTCCCTTTCATTGCAATTAATAATCGGATTTTTTAGTACTGCTTTTTTTTAAACCTTCCAATTTTCCATGATATTTTAAATTAATTAACCATTTATCTCACTCTCTACAAATAGGGCAGCAATGGTAGAAGCTAAAGAGGTCCACAGTATGTTGCGTCAGGCTGCTGGAATTTTTACCTTCGTTCAAACCGAATTTTTGCCCCAAATCTCTGAACCACCACCACTTGGCAGTGATTTGGATTCACGTGTAATAAATGCATACATAAATCAATGCACTGCCGAAGCACAGGAAGTAACTGTTGCACGAGCAGTTGAGCTTAAGCATAATTCAAGTCTCATATCAGCATTAGCAAATGAAACAAGCAAATTATTTCAAGATGCTGCTAATACACTTCGACCATTTAAACAAGATTTGCCACAATTATGGATCAAGTATTTGGAATTAAAATCATCATTTTACTCAGCTTACGTAAGTTTTCAAGAAAGGAGTCCACATCAAATTAAATGTAATTATTTCACAATGAAAAATAATCTTGCTAATTGGTTTATTCTAATTTGATGTCTTCAAGATTAAAAAAAATTAAATTAGTGGCCTTTTTTTTTTACTCTCAAATTGTGGATTATTACAGGCATTTAATTACTGCGGTGAAAATTTACTGGTACAAGACAAATGCGGCGAGGCTATTCGAGCACTGCAGGAGGCACAGAAATTCTTGGATAAAGCTAAAACTATATGTCAAGCTTATAATAAATCACAGCAACATAATACTGTTAAACCTGATCAGCACAGTGTTTTTAAAAAATTAACAATCACGATTCAAATGACTCTAGACAAGTGTAATCGAGAAAATGGTCTAATGTGAGTAGAAAGTCGAGTTTTACATTCGAAAAATTTGCAGGGTTTATTTCTTTTTTTGTGAAATATATATCGGAAAATAGGGGAGATACGCCCTTTTTTGCTAATCCTTTTTTTAAAGAAAATCTTGAAGGCTTTTTGCCCTGATCCTCTTTTTTGCAGAGAATTTTAAGAGATATTGAAGAGCTATGAGGACAAAATCGCGCTATCTCGCTTAGTTTCCGAGACATTTAAAAAAAAAGAGAAAAATTGACTCATTCTGCTTCTCTTTTTCGTAGAAATATTACTTCAAGTTCATTCTAATTATTCTCTATTTTTTTTTTTTTTTTTTACTTTATTTATCACATTTTGAACTCTACAGTTCATTCTGCTAATTCTTTTTTTTTTATGTCCTCGCAGATATCACGATACAGTACCTGGAGAAGTTCCACCATTGGATACGAAAGCAACCTTCGGTTTAGTTAGTCCAATTGATTTCCAAATGCCATCAGCGAATAATCTGTGGACTCAGGCGACATATCAAACATTAATTGGTGCTAAACATGGCAAAGTCGACAAAGAATCGAGCTTACCTCCAGTCAAAGAGGAATCAATAGAGAACAGTAAAACAGAGCCGAAGACAGAAAGTGGTTGCATTGTCCAATGAAAAGATGACAAAGAAATATTCATTATTTTCTGCATTTAATTGCTTATAATTTTGCTATTAATGTTTTATGCTTCACCTACTAGTCACGTATTTATTTTTTGCAATATTTTAGTTTAATGTGTTAAAGCTTTTATTTAAATATGTCCTGGATGACATAATGATGTGAATTTTTCTAACAATGTTTACGTAATTATCAAGAATAATTTAAAAAAAACAGCTAGGATTTAATTACAATGCTTATGTATTATTTACATAATTTTCATTATGTATTGAGCAAAATCAATAATATAATATATGAAGAAAAAAAGTTTCTCTTATATTTATAAATTAGAACAATTTATTATATTCCAGAGAAGACAAAATTTTATTAGCCACTGAAATATGCTTTAGAAAAAATTATTAATATAAATGCTCGAGTGGAATATCAAAATTTTCATACTAAAAATTATGATTTATTCATATTATCTTTCTGTTTTTTTTGTTTCTTCGTTTCAGTCTCCTCGATTGGTGCTGCTTTAACAAATGGAATTTCATTTTGATATTTTGGTGGCATAAATTGAGATATTGCTTTTGGTATATTTATACCAGTTTCAGTTTGATGTACCTCGAGAATTGCGCAAATAACTCGAGTCACTGCACACATCGTTGCATTCAACATGTGCACATAATCAACAGATGCGTTCATTTTTTTAGTCTGGCCATATCTAAATAAGAAAATATAAAAATTTCATGTTAAAAAAAAATAATGAAAATTTACAGTTAACAGAGAATGCGAATATTTTTATTTAATAATATTATTATTTTTTCTTCAAATAAGGTTTACCTGACTAACAGACGTCTAGCTTGATAATCCAAACAATTACTGCACGATACCAATTCACGAAAAGCTCCAGAACCTGGAAACCAGGCCTCCAAATCAAGTTTTTTCGAGGCAGCATGATTCAGGGCACCTGACACAATATTAACAATTCGATATGGAATTTCAAGGTCTTGATAAAAGCCTTCAGCATTTTTAATCATCTCGTCGAACATTTCCCAAGATTTATTATCATGCGGCGATGTAAGGCAAAATTGCTCCACCTGAAATAATTATTTATTTATGAAAGAATTTGGGAGAAAATGAAGATTTTGATGGAAGCGATTGAAATGGATTTTTTTGGAGGGTTGCATTGAAAATCTGGGCAAATTTTAGGCGGGAAACAAGTGCTGGAACTATTTTTTTTGAATTTTTGGCGATTTTGACTTTTTTAAGGATTTTAGAGGGGTAAAAGCCTTCCTTTTTTAAAAAATTTCAGTTTTTTGAGAATATCTTCGGTTCTATTTGTCGTAGCATAAAAATCCGATTGGAGGTGAAAGGTGAGATCATTTGCCATCGATTCATATGGTTTTCAATTTAAAAATATCAATTTTTAAGGTATATATGGGAATTTTTGTGGAACACTTTTGTGAAACAGTTTTTGGCCTATAACTATCCCAAAAATTGATATTTTTGAATTCAAAACCCCATAAATCGATGGGAAATGAGCTCACCTTTCATTTGAGACCAACCCCAAATTGCTACGACCAATAGAACCAAAGATATCTGCAAAAAACAGAAAATTTTCAAAAAGCAAAGCCTTTTACCCCTCAAAAATCCCGAAAAATATCAAATTTTCAAAAAATTCTAAAAAAATACATCTGACACCTATTTTCCAGCTAAAATTTCCTCAGCTTTTCAATAAAATCATCAAAAAAAATCCATCTCCAACCGTTTTATTACAGTGTCCATTTTGCCCCTCTCCCCTATATTTTTCCCCAAAAAAAATCACATTATTGTTTAATAACGCAATTACCTTCTCGAATTGATGAACCCTGAAAATTCCTCTTGTATCACGTCCATGAGATCCAACTTCCTGCCTGAAACACGTTGAAAGTCCAGCATATCTTATAGGCAAAGATGCCTCAGGAATCCACTCATTCCTATGAAAAGCAGCAATCGGTTGCTCCGAAGTGGCAATCAAATATTTCTCCTCCATCTCCTTCTCATCACCCTTTTCACTGCCTTTTCCAGTAACTTTATAAAGTTCCTCATCAAATTGCGCCAACTGTGCAACTTCCTGCATTGCATCTTTTCTCATGAAAAAAGGCGTATAAAGTGGTTTATAATCCTTTTCATCTAATTTTCTCAGTGCATATTGTATCAGTGCATGCTCTAGAAAAACAGCTGGTCCAGTCAAAAAATAACCACGACCACCAGCAACAGCTGCTCCTCTCTCTGCGTCCATTCCATCGATCATATGGATCAGATCTACGTGAGAATATTTTTTCCTCTGAGCACAGTCTCCATAAGTTCTCTCAACCTAGTAAAAAATTCAAATCACATTAGACAATGTTTTATTCAAGCTGATGTAATCTTTTTTTCTTAATACGTAAGTGCAAAAAAAAAGGCGGGAAATTATTGTTATTTGAAAATGGAAAATTGAAAATTTTGAAATAAAGAGAAAAAAATGCAAAAAAATTGAATTTTTTTTTGGAATTCAGTTTCTTGAGATATTTTCGGAAAATAAGCGAGATAGGGCGATTTTTTTTAAATCTTGTATTGCTTCATCTCGTTTAGTTTTCGAGATATTTCATTGATGATGAAATATTCACCTTATTCTCATCTTCATCATTGCTGACAGGAACAGTTGCATCCAAATGATTTCCAACTTCTCTGAGAGCTGAATTTCTTTCTCCCTCAGTTTTTATCAAATCTTCATTATTTTTTACAATAGCTGCATCAATCAAGCCACGAATTGCCTTTATTTGAGTTACAGTTAGTGGCTTGAGGCTATCTACAGTAATTCCATCCAAATTATTAGTAATATCCTCTGATACTTTATCGTCATCTCCAATTGGCTCTTTTTTCTTCATTTTCTCTCCAATTTCTTTGCTGCAGACATTTTTTAGTTTATTAAAATTATCAGCCCGATGTCTCAATTGCCTCCAGAACTTGTCTTTTTCAATAACTGCATCCACTAGTGCCACATCCTTAAATCGTTTCGTCTGATTTTCACGTATTTTATTTGGATCGAATCCTTTATCCTCACGAAACAAATCCAAATCGAGAACCATTCTCAGGAAATTCAGGTATTCTACTCAACGATAATTTTTTTTTGGGAAGTTATCGAGTTGGCAGATTTGAGGACAACGTGCAACTGGCAGTTTTCACAATTTTATGGATTCGTTAAACCGTGAAGAACAGAATACAAAAGATGAAAGTTGAACGGATGAATTGAGGGGTAACCAGACTCTTTTGCTGACGAATAGCCTGACTGTGGCGCTGAAGTAGCCGAAAGTAGCCAGAAATTATTTTGAATGAGGGACATGAAATGAATAATTTTTCTGTACAATTGTTATTATTATTATTATTCAATATATATCACTAAATATTTATTCCGATAATCATTAAATTTTCAATCTTTTTTTATTTTTATATTTAATTTATAACAAGTATATTTATTCAATAGAAGAATATAAAATTTTTCAATTTCTAGGCAATCAAAGAAATCTGAAAATTAAATATTTTTTAATACTCGTAAATATCATCAGACAACTCATCAATATTATTGTCTTCTGCATATTTAATTAAATTGAGAGCTTTGGTAATGTCCTCATCATTAGTTTGGTTATCATTATTATTATGACTGTCATCTTTGGTTTTCAATTATATTTTAAGACAGCACGATCGATACTTTCAATCATATTTCGAATAATATGTTGATATAACATGGTGCAATAAAATGTGGTGGTAAATTTAAATGGAAACATTCATTGTATTCTCATTTTCACAATTCATTCTTATTCTCATCATTTTTTATATTTTTGGGTAAATGAAATTGAAGGTCGAAAAAAAAAATTCTCACTGAAATAAAAAAGCAGCCTTGTGGCGACCAGTAGCCTTCCTCCGAATTTTTGTAGCTAGACAATTCAAAAAGTAGACTAAATGGCGATAAGTAGCCCCATATGGCAACCCTGAATTGAGGTTTGAAGTGGTAAAACAGAACAAGTTCTTCTTTATCTTCTCTTTTTCAAATACTAGATGATGAGACGCCCGTTTCCCGCGCTTTTTGCAGAGAGGAAATTGGGATCGGGAAAAACTCAGGGTGCATTTAAGTAGTGAAGAGGTAAAACGAGATAAGTCTTTTTTTTTTCTCATTCACTTTTTTGGAAATACCTCAAAAAATAAGCGAAATAAGACGATTTTGCCTCGGATCTGTTTTGTAAATCTTGAAATTTCATATCAAAAAAGATGAGTGATATCGACTTATCTCGCTTAGTTTTCGAGCTATTTCCTCCAAAATAATCACAAGGATAAGTAGACTTATCATAATTAAGTATGAAATAGTTGTACCAGTTGTGCCATCAACAATTGTAAATCTCATTCTAAGACATCCGGATGTTATTAAAGTTGCTGTCGTATCAAAACCTGATTTATTTGATGTGGAGCATCCCATGGAATTCATTACGAAACGAAAAATATATAATTCTTGATTATTTTATACTTTCAAATTGATAAAAAAATGTAGAATCATTTCCATTATATCTCTTGATCCCTATGTACTTTCTCACTTCAAATATCATTATCGCAGAGAAAATGATAACGTAATGAAAAGATAAAGATACAGAAATATCCATAAGATATGATAAAACATTTTGTCTTCATTGCAATTAGTTTTCTTCTTATAACCAGAATGGCTGAATTTATGAATAGCGAAGCAGACGTAAGCAAAGATATTGAATGAACAATTTTCAAAATATTTCGAATAATTAAAGAGAGTTTAAAAAATTATTTCAGGTCGAAATAATGTGTCAAGATGGTATCTGGACACGGATTATTCATCCTCCGACTGATAGTTGGAAGAATTTTGGACAGAGACTTCTCGAAGGTATGAAACGAGTGCCAGAACGCGTGGGTCAAGTATGTATGAATTACAAAAGATTACTCGGCATTTTTTTTTTCATTATTACAATAATCGGGCTGAATCAATGAATTTAGATTGATGGATTAACTGGAGAAAAAGATACATATGCATCTATGCTAGATAGAGCAGTGAGATGTGCAATCTGGTTGAGAAAGGAAAATGTTGAGCCACGTGATTTCATTGGAATTTGCACCCATAATAATTTTGATACTTTTGTACCAATTTTGGCAGCAATATTCACTGGCGTCACGTTTCATCCTTGGTGGGACGTCTGTCTAGATGATGGTGAGAAAATTTATGCATTTTCATATCATAGAGTATGTAATTCTCCTGCTTCTTCTTCTTCTTCTTCTTAGATTTGGTGAAATACTTTTTGAAACAAGGAGAGCCAAAAGTGATGTTTGTCAACGGAAAAAACATTGAGCTAATTGAAAAAGGAATTCATGATCTTGGTATGAAAACAAAAATAATTGCCCTCGAGGATTCACCCGGTTATGATTCTCTGCGTCATGTTTTGAGTGAAATTGACGATGAAGAAGTGAAGAATTTCGTTTGCACAATAATTAAAGACATTAAACAAGCGGCAATCATGATTTCTACTTCTGGAACTACTGGCTATCCAAAAGGCATCCTACATTCATACAATTGGCTGGAAAAATCCTCGTATCTTGCACCGGATAAATATGTCACTCAGAGTATAATACTTTGGACCTCGGGAATATGTTGGATAACTGGAATTGGCTCTATCATAAGCTTATTTAGAAATTGTGCTACTGCTGTTATACACTCGAAGCCAACTGCACAAATTTGCTGTGAATTAATTGAAAAATACAAAGTAAGTAGACTCATGTACATTTCACAAGATCTCCTCACTCATTTAATTATCCAAATCAACAGATTAATTGTCTTGTCACGGTAGTCGCAATTGTTAATCAATTTCATAGACAAGATAATATCAAAAATTATGATCTATCATCAGTAAAGTATATTATATATGGTGGTGTTAGTGTTTTTGAAGAGGCTGAACAGAGCTTATTGAGAATATTTC
This sequence comes from Aleiodes leptofemur, assembly GCA_963942555.1. Taxonomy (NCBI): domain Eukaryota; kingdom Metazoa; phylum Arthropoda; class Insecta; order Hymenoptera; family Braconidae; genus Aleiodes; species Aleiodes leptofemur. The sequence goes on from OZ012613.1 coordinate 17,298,027, forward strand.
CAGACGCTAAAATATGCTTTGCATACGGTGAGTTCAAACTATTGCATATTATTTCAATTGAAAAATGAAGGAATTTCTTCGCTAAATTTTATTTTTAGGCTGCTCGGAAGTTGGAGTTGTAGTGAGGCGAGATGAATTCAATGGTAAATTTGGTTCTTGTGGCAAAATACGAGAAAATTGTCAAATAAAAGTTGTTGATATGAATACCGGAAAAGTGCAGGGGCCTAATGAAGAAGGTGAAATATATCTCAAATCGCCATACATGATGCTAAAGTATCAAAAGGATCCCAAGAGCACGCAAAATGTTGTGGACTCTGATGGTAAGAAATTTTTTTTAAAAGAACGGTGTAATGATAGAAATATGAATAATATTACTGATTTTAATTAATTAGGATGGTATCACACAAACGACTTGGGCTATTATGATAATGACGGTAACTTTTACATTGTCGACCGAATGAAGGAAGTTATCAAGTACAAGACATTCCAGCATATAGCTCCTTCGAGAATCGAACAAGTTATTTTGAAGCATCCAGACGTTATTGAAGCTGGAGTTGTTGCTAAACCGCATTTTATCGATGTAGAACAGCCAATGGCATTCATTACAATACGCAATTGCTCTCAGGTGATTTTTTTTTCATTAATTACATTTGAACTAATCCGCTCGCATGTAAAAAAGTTGGATGATAGAATTGCCAGTCCAATTGAACGGCTTGTTCCTTTCTTTTTTTTTATAAATTCCTTATCTTTCCCCTTTTAATAGTGGATTTATTTCTAGGTAACTGAAGAGCAAATCATGAAGCATGTCGAAAATCATTTACCTGATTCAATGAAACTTCGTGGTGGTGTAAAAATTTTAGATGAAATGCCAACCACACCGGCAGGAAAAGTTTCGAGAAGAGTTTTACGGGAAATGGCTAAAGCATTGGCTAAAATATGATTTGACTGGTCTTATCTTTTAATAATGAAGAATTGTATTTGTGGATGGAACAAAAAAAAGAGTGGGGATCATCGGTAAAGAGATGAACGTTGTCAGTGTGAATCTGAAACTTGATTTGTTCAATATTTTATTTTGATGAAATTATGATAGAAGAATGTAGAAAAGTTGAAAACAGGCTCATGATTTTCACAATTATTCTCAAAAAAAAAAGAATAATTGAGTAGCAGGAATTTATTATTAATCAAAACTTTTTTTATGTATAGATAGCAGAATAAACTTTAAAAACATTGGAATTATTTTCATTTATTTGGAAGTCATTTGGGGATATTAAGAAAATCAATTTCATCCTTTAAGAATGAATAATTATTTAATTAAAATGAAAATTATGTCTTGAGCCTCCAAGCGCAAGAAAATCTATATAAAACAAAAAATAGCAATCTATAATTGCTTTCCTAAACTTCCCTAAACTATTCCCAAACATTTAGGATTAGTTAGAATTCGGGCCGAGCCTGAATTCTAACTAATCCTAAACGTTTGGGAATAGTTGAGGGAAGTTGAGGAAGTTGACCCTAGGTTCAACCCCAGTTAGTACCAGGTTCAACCCGAGTTCGACCCAAGTCCAGAACATATTTATATAATATTTTTGAAATTGCTGAAAGAAGGTCAGCGGAGAAATTCGACTAAAGTTAGACCCTAGGTTCGATCCTAGTTGACCCTAGGTTCGATCCCAGTTGACCCTAGGTTCAACCCCAGTTAATCCCAGGTTCAACCCGAGTTCGACCCGAGTCCAGAACATATTTATATAATATTTTTGAAATTGCTGAAGGAAGGTCAGCGGAGAAGTTCGACTAAAGTTTGACCCTAGTTGACCCTAGGTTCGATCCTAGTTGACCCTAGGTTCGATCCCAGTTGACCCTAGTTGACCCTAGGTTCAACCCTAGTTAATCCCAGGTTCAACCCGAGCTCGATCCAAGTCCAGAACATATTTATATAATATTTATAGATTGCTATCTTTGATTATATAGCCTGGCGGAGCCTGGCTGAGCCCGGCGGAGCCAGGCTGAGCCCGGCGGAGCCTGGCTGATCCCGGCGGAGCCTGGCTGAGCCCGGCGGAGCCTGGCTGACCCTGAATTCTCACTAATCCTAAATTCTGCTATCTCTGATAGCTATTTCTGCTATCTATACATAAAAAAGTTTGAATTAATAATAAATTAATGACTCTTTCCCAAATTATAAAAATGCTTTCCTAAACTTCCCTAAACTATTCCGAAACGTTTAAGGATCAGTTAGCTTTGAAACGAATTTTTCTATCTGCTAAGTATACGGAGGTATCATCAAAATTTAAAATAAAAAATAGAAATCTACACTAATCAACGGAGGTGGCCGCACCTATCGAATGATACGCGATATCTCGAACTTGATGCAAGATATTCCATCGATTAATCGAATATTTGAAATTAATCGATTCATCGATTTTTTTTTCTCCTCAAAAAAAAATGGATTTTCAAAAAATCGCATTTTTTGAAAATCGATTTGTGTCGAGAATCGATTTTTTTTGAGATCTCTCATCACTAGGCAGTTGCCAACTGCAGTTGGGTCGCGGGGGGGGGGGGGGGGGGAGATGAGCACGCTTGTTGGTGGTGTTGAGAAGCATAACCTGTGAATATACTCCAATTTGATAGTATGCAGTCATACCTGAGCTTTTATGAAAGTGTTTTAATTTTAATTGTTTTTATGATTCTGAAGGGGCAATGAAGAGTTCAATTCTCTGTATTCTAACGCGGTGAGTTGTCAATAATATTTTGCAATAACTGTCACTGTGAAAATATTCACTTTTAATTGTTGATTTAATCATTTTTAGTGCTTCACTCAGAATGGCAGTTCAGGGGAGGTATTTTAGTGTCAATTCAAGAGTGATGAAATTCAGAAATATTCTTGAGGAAGAGAGAGATGAATTGAAGGGGACAAAGGGAAGAATTATGGAGACTTTCAGCTGGTTGAGTGATGTCGCTCCTTCTTTTCCAGTCGATGGCTCTAAAGTACAAAAATTCGAATTATTATAGTGAATTTTATGCTTTTGGAAAAATTTGTTTAATTTTGTTATCAAATTTTTTTTTAGATTTTCTGGAAACTAAGCGAGATAGGGCGATTTTGCGCAGTTCCTTTTTGTTGTTCTTGGAATTTTCCACAGAAAAGGATTTAGTGAAATCGCTCTATCTCGCTTAGCTTCCGAGATATACTCGAAAAATTGTCCTGATGAATTTTCTGATATTTTTTTTGTTTTTTTTTGTTTTTAGATTAAGATAATTCATGAACCTGCAGTATTTTATAAGACACTGGTGGAGAAATGCAAGAGAGCTGAGAAAAGAATAACTATTACTTCACTTTATCTGGGTACTGGAAAATTGGAAGGGGAATTGGTAGGTTCGTATGTGCATAATTTTCACGGTTTCATAAATTTTATTCGTTCATTTTTTTTTTAAAGATAAGAGAAAATGAGGATTATGGGTTCTATCTTTTTTGTTTAGGAATGTCTCGGAAACTAAGCGAGATAGAGCGCTTTTACCCGAGTCCTTTTTTGTAGCTCTTAAAATTCTCTACAAAAAAGGACTCTAGTTAAATCGCTCTATCTCGCTTAATTTCCGTGATATTCAAAAAAAAACACTGGTAAAATTAAATTAATTTGAAAATTTCATATTTTTCGAGTTTTTTGTCATTCTTGGAAGGGTATCTTGGAAACTAAGCGAGATAGGACGAATTTACCTCAATTCTTTTTTATAGAGAATTTCAAGAGCCACAGAAAAAGTCTCTACAAAAATTTCGCTATCTCGTTTAGTTTCCAAGATATTCGATTAAAAATGATGACTTGACTCTAGTTTCACTTTTTTTTTATTGATTCAATTGATTTATTCAATAGAAAAAAAAGTAGAAAGACGATTAAAAAAATAATTCCTTTTCATTCTTTCACTCTCCTATTTTTATCAGGTGAAGTCCATCAAAAGCTCCATGAAGTCTACAAATGGAAATGTAAAAATAAATATTCTCCTGGACTTTATGAGAGGATCTCGTGGAAAAATCAATTCTCGAACAATGCTAATGCCTCTTCTTGAAGAAAATTGCAATGATAATTGTAAATTATTTTTCTATCATACACCGCAATTACGGGGAGTGATTAAAGCCCTCATACCCCATCGATTCAATGAATTAATTGGTCTCCAGCACATGAAAGTGTACATCTTTGATAATTCTCTCATAATCAGTGGGCAAGTACCAAAAGAAAAGGCAAAGAAATTCAGTAGTGAAGAGGTAAAACAGGATAAATCGACTTATCTTTGTGGTCATTTTGAAGAAAATATCTCGGAAACTAAGCGAGATAAGATGATATTACTCATCTGTTTTTGGTAGAGAATTTCAAGAGTTAAAAAAGAGTTTTGGAGCAAAATTGCTCTTTCTTTGTTATTTTCTGAGGTATTTTGAAAAAAATTGATGAGAAAAAAAAAGAGACTTATCTTGTTTTACCTCTTCACTACTGAAATAATAAATGCTCATTTATAATAATAAAATTGGCAATTATCTCACAATTTTTCGGAGTTTTTTGAGCAAATAAATTATTGAAAAAAAACGAAAATATTGAAGAAAAAAAAAAAAATTGCACTCTTTCAATTTTCTACATGTACATATTTTACATATTTTTCTTTTTTTCAAGATAATTTATTTAATAAGGAGAAAAAACCTGAATACTGTTAAATGTCTGCTATTTTCAGTATCATTGCTTATTTGAAAAATACTAGAGTAAGAATAATCAGAAAAATTCATTTTTTTCAGAGCTAATTTAAGCAATGACTACTTTACAAACAGACAAGATCGTTATTTTGTCATCGAGGACTGCAAGGAATTGTGCGATTTTTATGATGAATTGGTTCGACGTGTCTCAGAATTTAGTTTTCGATTGATGCATGGAAATGTCATGTTTTACGATGCAGAATCACTTTATCATCCATTACACAGTGATTATCAGTCATTCAGTGAAGCCATACATGATAGGATAGAATCGTTATGTTTAGGTGCAATGAATCCCTCCACAACTGCCGGTAAATGATTTGAAAAAAAAACATATTTGAACACATAAAAATAAAGTCAAATATTAAAAAAATTAATTATTAAAATGGAAAAATATTTGAAAATTATTGGAAAAATGCTAAATTTTTTTTTGTTTAATGCTAATTACTAAATTTTTTTCAGGTTCAGATACTCGCATTTATCCACTAATTCAAATGGGACAATTTGGCATCTATCAGGACAGTAAAGTGACCCTTCACCTCTTGAAAACTGCATCTCCAGGTGCACTTCTACGTATTGCAACGAGTTATTTTAATTTAACGTCAGAATATCAAGAGGCTCTTCTAGACAAGTGCCAAGGAACTTGCGAGATTTTGACAGCGCATCCTACTGCCAACGGATTCTTTGGGGCCAAGGGAGTGGCTGGAGGCATCCCAGCAGCTTATACACTTATTGAAAAATCATTTTACGATAAGATTGAGAGGAGAGGTCTTCATGATAGGATAAAATTGAGAGAGTTCACTCGCTCTGGATGGACATATCATGCCAAAGGTCTTTGGTATTCTCTTCCAAATCATCGAAGGCCGTCTTTGACCCTCATTGGCTCTTCAAATTTCGGTAAAAATTGCAGTAATTAAATAATTGTGAATGATTCAATTTTTTTTTAAATTGTTTTTTTTTCGAATATCTTGGAAACTAAGCGAAATGAAGCGATTTTGTCCGAAGTTTTGTAGAGAATTTCAGAAATTACAAAATAGGATTTCGGTAAAATTGTCCTATCTCGCTTAGTTTCCGGATTATTTGAGTAAAAAACTAAAGGAAGAAAAAATTAAATTCTTCTCTTTAATCTTGAAATAAGCTCTATATAATATTTTTTAACGTTATTTCAGGCTATAGATCCGTCAGACGTGATCTTGAATCGCAGATAGCATTAGCAACGGAAAATAAAAAATTACAAGATGCTTTGGAGCAAGAGCACGATCGATTGTATGAGAGATCAGAAGCTGTCACATCTCAGACATTCAATAAACCCGACAGAATACCGCCCAATTGGGTTTGTGCAGTAGCAACTCTATTCCGTTACTATTTTTAGACTAATTCACATTACCTCATAGAATAAATGAAAAATGTTTTACTATGAAATAATAATAATAATAATGATATTATTATCTAATTATTTTCCAGTTTTTGAAGTTTTTCCAATTTTTTTTATTAACTTCTTTTCGATTTTTCGATTTTTTATCACTGTTATATAAATAATGTATCGATTAGAAACAGAATATGCGATATAAAAAAAGAATAATTCAATTATTCTTAATGAATTTGTAATGAGCTATCCTGTAAGGGATATGATAAAATTCAAAGATACTATAGTTACCATATAATACGTGTAACTCGAAGGACTCATGAATGGCTGTAATAAAATTAATACCTTCAATATAATGAAGAATTTTTTTTTCACGCAAATTCAATGTTTCCTCATTTTTTTTCATCATTGCTATATTATCTTATTTAAAAAGAGTCTCAGTTCCCACGATTTTATGACTTTGCGAAATTTAGAAAGAAAAATCGCGACAAATCGTGGGCACGTGTTATTTTTTTTTTCTATTTTCAAAAATTCGTTTTTTAAAATTTCAATTTACTTGTCATCTATTACGAATGACTCTTCTTTCACGAAAAATTCAACCACTTCTTCTTCAACGTTCTTTGTATCAGAGTCTAGAGTATCGGTGTCAATGTTGCAACGTAATTCGAGACGACGTTTCTTCTGAGCATTCCATTCTTCGATACGTTTGTCACGATATTCGTTGAATTCCTTCATCAATTTACAGCGTTTCTCGATTAATTCCTGTAAATTTAAGAATTGAGATGAATTAGGAAAGTTAATAGGAAGAGACGAATTTATCTCGGTAGAGAAGAGATGAAACACAGGATAAGTCAATTTTTTTTGCTAATATTTCTTGCAAGATATCCTTGAAAATTCATTTTAAAAAATGGACAAATCCTGTTTTACCTCTTTACTACTAATTTAATTTGAGATACTGACCTTGGAAGCTCTCGTCAATCGCATGCGATCTTTACTCTCGAACTGAGCCGAGTACTTCTTCAAGTTCTTCTTTATCTCCTTGATCTGCTCTGGTGTCAGCAGAGATGGTGGTCTTGGTCTCCAAAGCAGTTGATTGAAGGCATTGAGATTGACTCTCTTCAGAATTCGCCCCTGGAACGTCCAAATCCAGTATCCATTATCGACAGTCGTCTTCCAGCTTGACACAGCAGTGACAACGTATCTTCCAGTTGGATCCCACTCTACGTCAGATGTCTGGTAATGATCCGTTGAATTCATTATAGTGAAGTCATTAGTGTCAATGAACTCAAGAGCTCCAGCCATTGTCGTAAGACCAGCAAGGACAATGAATTGTCCAGCAGGTGACCAGAATAAATGATTGCATGCCTTTTTCTCCAGTTTCTTCAGAAGAGCTGGTGGATGTCCACATCTGACCTCGTAAAAGCTGACGTTAACGCTCGGAATTTCCCCGTGAATTATCGCGAATTTATTACCAACTGGCTCCCAGGCAAACGCATGAATCGGCTCTTTCATTTCAACACTGTCAACTGGAATCTCTTTTTCCCTCATGTGAAATATCTCAAAGTTATAGGACATGCCAGTATACTTTTGCTCTGTCTTCTCCTTTTTCTTGGCGAAACGATCAACTTTGACGCACAAATAGTCGCCTGATTTTTGCCAGAATATCTTGCAATCGGCTACGTTGAATAAATTCTTGCTGCGGATATCATTACGACTCGGGATTTCCAAGAGGGTGACACGAGCTGGAACGTCCTTGTCTTCAGGCACCCAATATGCTACGACATTGTCAGTTGGTGACCAACTGAAGTCCTTTATTCCGACAGTTTTGATACTCTTTTTACCGAGAAGACCGAATGAAGGGGTTTCGTAGACACTTAGGATATCCTCGCCCATACACGCGAGGTATTTGTCGTCGTGGGACCATCGGAAGATCGGCCAGACTGATGAACCATCTGGGTAGAACGAGCGTTTTTCGTGGCCAGTTAAGATATCCCAGATAACTAGACGTTTGGAGTCAGTTGAGCCGTCCATTCTTGGAGTATAAGATACAACGTACTTTTCACATGGAGAAAAATCGATGCATTCAACACCACGTTGGGTGAAACGTGCTTTTTGGCTAAAGTCTGGACCGCCCCAGAGGGCAACACCGAGTTTGTGGAAGGTAGCAAGATACGTGCCAAGTGGAGACCATCTGACGTATGTCTCAGTCCATCTCTGTAATTGGAAATATTAATAAATGGAAAGAGAAGAGTTGAATGACTCATTTTTGTGACCATCGTCTTGTCTATATCTCAGAGACAAAGTGAAATAACGTAATTTTGGTACAGACCTTTTTCGTAGAGAATTTTAAGATATTCGAGAAAAAACTAACAGAAAAAGGAATTGAGCACTTACATTACGTTCAGCCAATACTTCAGGCTCAGGCGCTGAATTTTTCCATATTTGTACAGAAACTGAACTTCCATTGCCATGGAGAACACAGAATTGATCGTATGCATCTGGCTCTAAAAGATAATAGTGCAAATCTTTAGCAGCTTTGTATGGCTGTGGTGTTGGTGGCTCCCAGTCTTTTGGAATATCCTCGTATTTCTTGAAGTCAGTGAACAGATTAACTTTGAACGTATGCTGCTTGTCAATTTTATAGTTATTTGTGGACTTGACGGCTGTCGCTGCGTTCAGTGGAGTATTGTATTCCAGGAAGAAGTATCTAATAAAAGTAATTATTAATTAATTATTAACTATTATGAAATTTCATTTATTATTCGTTTTCTTCAAATATATCGGAATCGGAGTGAGGCAGTGAGCCATTCACAGAGACTTTTTTTGTGGAGAATTTCAAGAGTTACAAGAAAGGATTAGGGCAAAATCGCTCTATGACCTTTTTTGTAGCTCTTGAAATTTTCTTCAAAAAAGATCTCCATGAAAATTTAGCTATCTCCCTCAGTTTTCGAGATATTATGAAAAAAAATAATTGAGAATTAAAGTAATACAAACCCTTTAGTATTTCCATTCTCATTTTTAGGATAAAATCTATTAACAATTGTGCCAAATTTTCCAAATATTTTATTGACAATTGTATTGAATCTCTCCAAGCGTTCAGGCTCAACCTGTGGTGCTCCATCAATGACAATAACAGACTCAACTCCATCAGTCTCGGATGGTTTCTGGGCCAGCAGATCTTCAAGGAGTTCTGAAATGAATAATTATCAAATAATGAATGATTCGTTCATTCGAGGTTAGGCATACTAGGCATGGCCGATCATGCACCGGCCCAACCAACCATGCCGTTACTCCAATTCAACCATAAGTCTTACCCTCTTCCGGTATATCATCAACGAATCCCTCAGGATCACTGAAATTTGGCTCCTCGTCTTCATTCAATGCATCATCATTACTCTTAACTGCATCCTCGTTCTGATTATTCTTATCCAGTACTGTTTTCTTCGCCATTTTTAACCACAATAACTTGCACTCTTACCTATGATATTCGGCTGCCTGCGCAATGCACCTCTCGGCCAGTGCCTGAGACCACCAATCTGGAGGACTGGTTAAAAAAAATTTTGTCCCCGTGTCTTCAATTTCACTTTTACAAGTGAACCTTCATGATGCTGACTTTGCCATGGATTTTATTATTAGAAAATGGGAAATTCGGCACTACGTCACGAGGTGGCGTTTTTTGATTCTTCTGATTGTGAGAGGCAAAAAACTTGTCTTGTTTAAAGAAAATAGAACAAAATAATAGAAGATAATTGGAAAAATCGTTGAATTTTTTTAGCAAGAGTAAAAAAGTTTGAATTTTAATGCAGCATAATTGATTTTGACATATATTCTCCACTCAAAATCTCTCCAGCTTTTCAATGAAGTCTTTAGAAAATCTCGATTCCGAACCATTTAATTGGAATTTCCCTTTTTTACCCCACTTTCCCCTAATTTTCTTTCTTTAATTATTTAATTCTCATGTGTCTCGGGAATGTACAGTGCCTCTAATTAGGCCGCGAGTTATTCATTGTAATTCGTGGTTGCATGCATTAGGCAAAGTGAAATGGTAGTTTGATTGATCACTGTACCGATTCCGTTGTCGATCGCAATCTATTTGCTAGGGGGGCTGTATACACCCAGCTACCGTCATTCGTTTCTTTGAAAAACTGCAAAATAAAAGAGAATTAAAATACATATTTTAAACAAGAAAATATACTCATTAATAAATTCATGATATTTACTTTAGTTTCCCAAGGAATATTATTTTCCTTTCGTATTCTAGCTTCATCTCGTTGTTTCTGTTCAATAAGACACTTGGCAGCAGTCGCTTTATCCATATCATTGATCCTCAAGCCAACCGTCACCTCCCTCCGCACTTTCCTCAATTCGTAATCCTCTTGGTCACTCACTGGCTCAACTAATTTTTTGTCAACCGTCATTTACGTAACATCAGCGAATACTTCAGGTCTCTGGAAAAATTTAATTATTCAATTTTATTGTGTAATAAGTGTATTTTTTCTTAATTCCATTTTTTAAGAATATCCCAGAAAGTAAGAGCTGTAAAAGAGGATCAGGCTAAAATAGCCCTATCTCCCTTAGCTTCTAAGGCATTTGAGAAAAACTCATGTAAGAAAAAATCGACTTACTCTGTTGTTCAGTTAATGAATAATATTTTTCATTGTTATTTCAGGCCATAGATCAATGAAAAATTGCAAGATGCTTTGGAGCAAAAGCACAATCGTTTGGAACAGAGATCAGAAATTATCACATCGCACACATTCAGTAAACCCGAGAGAATACTACCCAATTGGGTTTTTACAGTAGCAACTCTATTTTCTACTATCTTTAGAATATTTTAGATTACCTCATAGAATTAATAATAAGTTTTACTATGAAATGATAATAATAATAATACCATATTAGGAGAGAGTGGGGTAAAATGGACATTTTACTTAACCGGTTCGACATAGAGATTTTTCGATGATTCCATTGAAAAGCTGACGAAATTCTGGGTAAGAAACATGTGACAAAATTAATTTTACAGAAATCATTAAAAATCCAAATTTTCTTAAAATTGAAAAAAATCAATTGTGGCATATGATTTCCATCAGAAATATCCTCAGCTTTCCAATGAAATCACCAGAATAAATCTATTCTCAACATTTCCATTGATTTCGCGTGATTTTCATAATATAGAACATTAAAAATAAAATATGCCCATTTCATACCTTGTGTCCCTTTTATCCCACCTCCCTCTAATTATTTTCCAGTTTTTTTAAGTTTTCCCATTTTCTTTTTATTAATTTTCTTTCGACCGTTAGATTTTTTTGCAGTGTATAAATAATGTATTGAATAGAAACAGAATATGCGATGTATAAAAATAATTCAATTATCTTAAGGAATGTGTAATGAGCTATCCTGTAAGGGACATGATAAAATTCAAAGATAGTGTAGTTACCATACAATACGTGTAACTCGAAGTGCTCACAAATGGCTGTAATAAAATTAATACCTTTAAAATAATCAAGATTTTTTTTTTTACGCAAATTCAAAGTTTCCTCATTCATTTTTATCATTGCTATTTTATCTTATTTCGAAAGGGTCTCAGTTCCCACGATTTTATGATGTCACGAAATTGAAAAAGAGAAATCGCGATAAATCGTGGGCACGTGTTGTTTTTTCTTATTTTTAAGAATTCGTTTTTTAAACTTTTAGTTTACTTGCTATCTACTAAGATTGTCTCTTCTTTCACGAAAAATTCAACCACTTCTTCTTCAACGTTCTTTGTATCAGAGTCTAAAGTATCGGTATCGAAATTACAACGTAATTCAAGACGACGTTTCTTCTGAGTATTCCATTCTTCATTACGCTTGTCACGATATTCGTTGAATTCCTTCATCAATTTACAGCGTTTCTCGATTAATTCCTGTAAATTTAAGAATTGAGATGAATTAGGATAGTTAATAGGAAGAGACGAATTTATCTCGGTAGAGAAGAGATGAAACACAGGATATGTCAATTTTTTTTCTCATATTTCTTGCAAGATATCCTTGAAAATTCATTTTAAAAAATGGACAAATCCTGTTTTACCTCTTTACTACTAAATTAATTTGAGATACTGACCTTTGAAGCTCTCGTCAATCGCATGCGATCTTTACTCTCGAACTGAGCCGAGTATTTCTTCAAGTTCTTCTTTATTTCCTTGATCTGCTCTGGTGTCAGCAGAGATGGTGGTCTTGGTCTCCAAAGCAGTTGATTGAAGGCATTGAGATTGACTCTCTTCAGAATTCGCCCCTGGAATGTCCAAACCCAGTATCCATTATCGACAGACGTCTTCCAGCTCGACACAGCAGTGACAACGTATCTTCCAGTTGGATCCCACTCTACGTCAGATGTCTGGTAATGATCCGTTGAATTCATTATAGTGAAATCATTAGTGTCAATGAACTCAAGAGCTCCAGCCATTGTCGTAAGACCAGCAAGGACAATGAATTGTCCAGCAGGTGACCAGAATAAATGATTGCATGCCTTCTTCTCCAGTTTCTTCAGTAGAGCTGGTGGATGTCCACATCTGACCTCGTAAAAGCTGACGTTAACGCTTGGAATTTCCCCGTGAATTATCGCGAATTTATTACCAACTGGCTCCCAGGCAAACGCATGAATCGGCTCTTTCATTTCAACACTGTCAACTGGAATCTCTTTTTCCCTCATGTGGAATATTTCAAAGTTATAGGACATGCCAGTATACTTTTGCTCTGTCTTCTCCTTTTTCTTGGCGAAACGATCGACTTTGACGCACAAATAGTCGCCTGATTTTTGCCAGAATATCTTGCAATCGGCTACGTTGAATAAATTCTTGCTGCGAATATCATTACGACTCGGGATTTCCAAAAGGGTGACACGAGCTGGAACGTCCTTGTCTTCAGGCACCCAATATGCTACGACATTGTCAGTTGGTGACCAGCTGAAGTCCGTTATTCCGACGGTTTTGATACTCTTTTTACCGAGAAGAGCGAATGAAGGGGTTTCGTAGACACTAAGGATATCCTCGCCCATGCACGCGAGGTATTTGTCGTCGTGGGACCATCGGAAAATTGGCCAGATTGATGAACCATCTGGATAAAACGAGCGTTTCTCCAGGCCAGTCAAAATATCCCAGATAACTAGACGCTTGGAGTCAGTTGAGTTGTCCATTCTTGGGGTATAAGTGACGACATACTTTTCACAGGGCGAAAAATCGATGCATTCAACACCACGTTGGGCAAAACGTGCTTTCCTACTGAAGTCAGGACCACCCCAGAGAGCAACACCGAGATTGTGGAAAGTAGCTAGATACGTACCAAGTGGAGACCATCTGACGTATGTCTCAGTCCATCTCTGTAATTACAAATATTAATAAATAAAAAGAGAAGAGGTGAAATACTCGTTTTTGTGATCATTGTCATGTTCATATCGTGGAAACTAATCGAGATAACGAAGTTTTGGTAAAGACTTTATTTTTTAAGAATTACAAGAGCTAGAAAACGTGATTCAAGTGATATCGCTCTATCTCGATTAGTTTCCAAGATGTTCTTGCACAAAAATGGACAAAGAAGAAAAATCCTCCGGTTTTCCTTTTTTTGGCATTCAGTTTTTGAAAATATTTTGGAAACTAAGGAAGATAGGGCGATTTTGCCTTAATCTTTTCTTCGTAGTGAATTCTGAGAATTAGAAGAAAAGGCCTCTACGGAAAATTCACTATCTCTCTCAGCTTCCAAGATATTCGAGAAAAAACTAACAGAAAGAGGAATTGAGCACTTACATTACGTTCAGCCAATACTTCAGGCTCAGGTGCTGAATTTTTCCATATTTGTACAGCAACTGCACTTCCATTGCCATGGAGAACACAGAATTGATCGTATGCATCTGGCTCTAAAAGATAATAGTGCAAATCTTTAGCAGCTTTGTATGGCTGTGGTGTTGGTGGCTCCCAGTCTTTTGGAATATCCTCGTATTTCTTGAAGTCAGTGAACAGATTAACTTTGAACGTATGCTGCTTGTCAATTTTGTAGTTATTCGTGGACTTGACGGCTGTCGCTGCATTCAGTAGATTGTTGTATTCCAGGAAGAAGTATCTAATAAAAGTAATTATTAATTAATTATCAATTATTATGAAATTTCATTCATTATTCGTTTTCTTCAAATATCTCGGAATCTGAGTGAGACAGTGAGCCATTCACAGAGACTTTTTTTGTGGAGAATTTCAAGAGTTACAAGAAAGGATTAGGGCAAAATCGCTCTATGACCTTTTTTGTAGCTCTTGAAATTTTCTTCAAAAAAGATCTCCATGAAAATTTAGCTATCTCCCTCAATTTTCGAGATATTATGAAAAAAAAAATAATTGAGAATTAAAGTAATACAAACCCTTTAGTATTTCCATTCTCATTTTTAGGATAAAATTTATTAACAATTGTGCCAAATTTTCCAAATATTTTATTGACAATTGTATTGAATCTCTCCAAGCGTTCAGGCTCAACCTGTGGTGCTCCATCAATGACAATAACAGACTCAACTCCATCAGTCTCGGATGGTTTCTGGGCCAGCAGATCTCCAAGGAGTTCTAAAATGAATAATTATCAAATAATGAATGATTCGTACATTCGAGGTTAGGCATACTAGGCATGGCCGATCATGCACCGGCCCAACCGACCATGCCGTTACTCAAATTCAACCATAAATCTTACCCTCTTCCGATATATCATCAACGAATCTCTCAGGATCACTGAAATTTGGCTCCTCGTCTTCATTCAATGCATCATCATTACTCTTAATTGCATCCTCGTTCTGATTATTATCATCCGATACTGTTTTCTTCGCCATTATTAACCACAATAACTTGCACACTTGCCTATAATATTCTAAACTGCCTTCAAAATGCACTTTTTGACCAGTGCCAGAGAAAAATCACCAATCTGGAGGAGTGGTTAAGAAATTCTGCCCGCGTGTCTGCAACTTCACTTTCACGAGTGGACCTTCATGATGCCAACTTCACCTAGGATTTTACAATCACTAGAAAATTTGAAAATTTGACGTTGCGTCACAAGATGGCGCCTTTAGATTTTTCTGGTTGTGAAAGGAAAAAGAGAGGCTCGTGTGTCTTCACAGAAAAAAGAAAGAATAAATTTAGAATAGAGTAATAAAAAAGTCTAATTCTTCATAATAAAAGGTAATTGCAATAAATAAACATTAGTCATTAGAATTATCATTGAATTTTTTTTAAACAAGTAAAAAAGTGTGTTAATTTTTCTCATTTTATTCAATTTTCAGGAAATCTGGATGTAAATTTGCTATTTGCTCGTCCTGGTGAAAGAAAAAAAGCAATTGTCCCTGAATAAAAAAAAAAAAAATTGAAAAAATTTGATTATTAAAATAATAATCATTAAAATTATGTTAATTAAAATACTTTGTAATGGAGTACATAACACTAGAATTACGACCACGTATTCAATCGTGCAGTGTTTTTATATTACTCAAGAATTCTACAGAATCACGTGAAATAAGTCTTAGACTAAAAAAAAATACACTTTGTCTTTTAATAATTAACAATTTATTTAATATTGATCTTGAATCATTAATTATCATTCCAGAATCATTGTCATCATTAAATATAACGAATAATTGGATATCATTCAGGATACAATCTAGTCCAGTTGATTCAAAAGTTGGCACATTTACAAGAGAATTAATAAATCAAAAGGAAGAAAAAAATAATAAAGACAAAAATATTGAACTTTTGTTGCCACCAAAGAATATTGAATTTTCGTTAATTTGTAAGTGTTGTAAAAATAATTTGACTAATGATATTATTGTTGATAGAATACTTCCATTGCCAAGTGATGAATGTGATCCATACCAGTGGTTTTGCTGTTCACATAATGATGATATTAATATTAAAACACTATTACATCCACGTGAAAATGATATTTTTTATGGCTCACATTATATTGTTCTAAATAGAAATATATTTTTGGATAAATTTAAATTATTTGGCGATGATATTTTGTGCAGTAGATGTTTAACTGTACTTGGTATTATTGATATTAATAATTTTGGTAATTCAATTAAATTCTGGAATTATTCTATACAATTTGTCATTGTATCATTGCCTTTTTATCATCATCAAACTAGTCCATGGATTGATTTTAAATCAGCACTTTTATACTCAATTGATAATAATGATTATTTCAATAGAGAAATTCAATTTTTTGCTGTTTGTAAAAATAATTATTATTCATTAATTATTAAACCAATGGAAAAAAATTTATGTCTTCTAACAGAATCTGAAAATTCAAAATTAACAGATAAAATTATATTGAATAAAAATTTTGTTACAAAGGTATTTTATAGGTATGAAAAATTAGAATTAAATGGACAGAATAATTTGAATTTTAAAATTTGTAGAGTCAGTGTTAAAACTATCATTGAGGCTGTTGATAATTTGATATTATCTTCACAGAGAATTCCTCTAATTTATCGTAAAATTGATTCGTTCTATCACGTTGGATACGTATTATAAATTAAATATGCAAAAATAATTGTAATAACCTTGTGCGAAATTTATCATTTACTTTTACTTTTCTTTTTTTTTTTTTTTTATGTTTCTTTCATTATTTTTTAAAATTTATACAATTACAGAAAAAATATATATATTTTTTACTAAACCTTTTTAACTCGGTTTTATTAACTTTCTTCTCATATTTTTTTTCCTCTATTTTAAATTGTTATAATTAATAAATTATACAACAAATTTGCCCTAGAGGTTTTAAACAATTTGATAAAAATAAAAAGTTTTATACTTTTCTTTTATTTAGATTTTTTTTTTTCTTCACTTTTTCCTCAATTTTTGGAGATTTTTTTTTTCTAGTTGTAAATACTTTGGGGACCCATATTTTTTTTTACAATCGATTTATTTGTAACAAACTACGAATGGATATTAGTGGTCTAATACCATTAATCAACCATGGATAGGGGGAGGTGGGGTAAAATGGGCACATCTTAGTTTCGATGATTTATATTATGAAGATCACTCAAAATCAGTGGAAATATTGGAGATAGATTTTTTCTGATGATTCCATCGGAGTGCTGAGGAAATTTCTGATGAAGATGATGTACAAGAATTGATTGACATATGTTTATCACCTTAAATTTGCTCCAGCTTTTTGATGAAGTCGTTAGAAAATCTCTATTTCGAACCGTTTAACTAGAATTTCCCTTTTTTACCCCACTTTCCCCTAATTTTCTTTCTTTAATTATTTAATTCTCATGTGTCTCGGGAATGTACAGTGCCTCTAATTAGGCCGCGAATTATTCATTGTAATTCGTGGTTGCATGCATTAGGCAAAGTGAAATGGTAGTTTGATTGATCACTGTACCGATTCCGTTGTCGATCGCAATCTATTTGCTAGGGGGGCTGTATACACCCAGCTACCGTCATTCGTTTCTTTGAAAAACTGCAAAATAAAAAAGAATTAAAATACATATTTTAAACAAGAAAATATACTCATTAATAAATTCATGATATTTACTTTAGTTTCCCAAGGAATATTATTTTCCTTTCGTATTCTAGCTTCATCTCGTTGTTTCTGTTCAATAAGACACTTGGCAGCAGTCGCTTTATCCATATCATTGATCCTCAAGCCAACCGTCACCTCCCTCCACACTTTCCTCGATTCATAATCCTCTTGGTCACTCACTGGCTTAACTAATTTTTTGTCAACTGTCATTTTCGTAACATCAGCGAATATTTCAGTTCTCTGAAAAAAAAATGTTATTTATTTACGTTTTATTGGGTGAAAGAGAATAAATTCAGTAGTGAAGAGGTAAAACAAGATAAGTCCATTTTTGTCTCATTTAGTTTTTTGTAAATACCTTAGAAAATAAGCAAAATGGGGCAATTACACCCTGAACTTCTTTTGTAACTCTTAAAATTCTCTACTAAAAAAGATGGGTAATATCGCCTTATCTCACTTAGTTTCCGAGATATTCCCTTCAAAATAATCACAAAGATAAGTCGATTTATCCTGTTTTACCTCTTCATTACTGAATTAGTGATAGCTAAGAAAAAGAGAATAAGTGTATTTTTTTTGTGATTCTGATTTTTGAGAATATAGGGAAGAGCTCGGAAAGTAAGCGAGATATAGCGATTCTGCCCCATTTTTTTTAATAGAAAAAATTCAAAAAACAAATGGAAGAAAAATTGAAATGTTTCGAAAATTATTTCAAATAATTCCAAAAATTCTGAAAAATTTCAAATAGTTAAATATAATTGATATCACAGCAGAATCACTTCATCTCGCTAATTCTCCAAGATATTCTCCAAAAACTAATAACAAAATACACTTATCCTATCTTCTCTCTTCATTAATAAAATAATTCTTCAATATAATCAATTGCATACTCCATCGCTCCATTTAGCCTCCATCTGGCCACTCCACTCTCCATTGATACATAGAAATGGTTTTTTCTCTCCTGGCTGTGTAACTTGGCAAGTAATACGATTTTTTTTACCCCCATAAAATGGCTTTGTTAAAAATTCAATAGTCGCCTGATAACCAGTTTGTGCACATGTAATTGTTGGTGTACCACCAAGTTCAATCCATGGTACAGTAAGTATTGATCTACCATATCCATTTGGAAATGTTAATACATACTCTTCACCATGCTCCAAAACATTGACCCAACCCTTGCCAATATTATGTACACCAATGCTTAATCCTAAAAATTTACTTTTTGTCCATATGTGAGCACTGAAGCTCAATTTTTTTGCATAATGTTCAGCGTAAAATGCACTAATTGGTGGATGATGTGATACTTGTTCAGCAATAAAACACAATTGATTCTCTGAACACCATGGTACAGGTCCATCTCGAGGTACTCCATCATTTTGAGATACTGGATTAATTTCATTTGATCCTAATTCCCAATGACATCTGAATATTTCACCGAGTACTGGATTGTATGGTTTTTTTGCCATTCCTGATTTTCTGCCTGCGTGGAAACTGCTGAGATACCATTTTACTACTTGCACCATACGATCTCTGGGCGTTGGCATGTCTGCTATACTGTTTTCCAAGTCAAATATGGTCAGTAATTGTCATTTGGGAGAGAGGAGAGGATGGAGTAAAAAGGACATTGATTGAAAATTGCGAGAAATCAGTGGAAATATTTGAGATCAATTTTGTCTGATGATTTTCATTGAAAAGTTGAGGAAATCGAATTTTTTTAATTTTTCAAAAAATCCTTTTTTTTGTAGTTTTTGAAATTTTTTTAATATTTTTTGGGATATTCATGTTTTTATTGGTCGCAGCGACTTGAGACGAATTTTAAATGAAAGGTGAGATGACGTGCCGTTAATTTATGTGGTTTAGAGAAAAAAAAAGTGATCAATTCAGTAGTGAAGAGGTAAAACAGGATAAATCGACTTATCTTTGAGGTCATTTTGAAGGAAATATCTCGGAAACTAAGCGAGATAAGGCGATATTATTTATCTGTTTTTGTAGAGAATTTCAAGAGTTACAAAAGAGTTTCAGGGCAAAATTGCTCTTTCTCGGTTATTTTTTAAGGTATTTTCAAAAAACTTGATGAGAAAAAAAGAGACTTATCTTGTTTTACCTCTTCACTACTGAATTTTTAAAGTAATTATGGGGCAAAACCTAATTTCCACAAAAATACTTCAAAAATTAAGATTTTTTCTTTCGAAACCACTTAAATTGATGGGAAATAATCTCATCTTTCATTTCAAAGAACAGCCTCAAGTCGCTATGACCAATAAAATCCGAGATATCTTCAAAAAGTGAAAAAAAAAATAGAAAATTAGAAAAAGTAGATTTTTTGAAAAATACAGAAAAGTTAATCCAGACTGAATTTTCCTAAGCTTTTCAATGGCGACCTCAAAAAAAAAAAATTCCATCTCAAGCCCTTTCTCTCAGAAATGTCCATTTGTCTCCATTTTCTATTGCTGCAGTTCAATTTTAGATTTAATTACCTGACAAAGTGCTTTGGATGTGCAAAGTAATCGGCATACATTTCAAGGAGTGACCTGCGCTCGAGGATAAACGTTGGTAGAGCTACTTTCGTCAGGTCCATTCCAATTTTGACTTGTGATAATAAATGAGTCACAACTGAGCCATGACTCTCCATTGAGTCCACTAAAAAAATTAATTTTAAAAGGTCAATAGGTAAAAAAAGACTCAGAGCTATTTTATGAGGAAAAATATTGGATAATTACTCTCTGGCTCGCTCTCCTCCTCGTAAAGGGCTGAAACATGCAAAAAATAATTTATCAAAATTATGAAAAAAGAAATATGACGAAAAACTTTAATTTTTATGTTTTATATTATGGAAATTGGTCGAAAGCGATGAAATATAGAAAATAAATTTTTTTTTTTGATGATTTCATTGAAAAGCTGATGAAATTTCGATGGAAATTAAGTGCAACAATAGTTTTTTTTTCGAAAATTCGATTTTTTCAAAAAGAAATAGAGAAAAAACTGATTTATAGAAAATAAGCTATAACTAATTGAAAAATCGAGAAAAAAAATTAGAACTACATGAATTTATGGATTATGCGCTGATTTTTCATTCAAAATCAGCCCCAGGTCGCTATGACCAATAGAAGCGAAGATATCCACGAAAATTTTAAAAATTTCAATTTTTTAAAAAAAGAAAAATTTTCAAAAAATTCAAAAAAAGAGGGATGACACATGTTTTCCGCCTTAAATTTTCTCAGTTCTCCAATGAAATCATTGGAAAATCTCTATCTCTTTCCCCGCATTTCTCTATTAAAAAAGGGTGGATATATCTAAATTTAGAAATGTCTTATACTCACAGGCACTTGGACCAGAATTAAACATATTTATCTAAATTTTTTCTGTTAAAATTCCCAAAAATTTGAAACACATAACAATTTTATATTTAAATTTCTACTTCACGTGACGTTTTAACTTGTTTATGATAAAATTTCAGTCTAATACTCTCTTGCACAAATACATTATCACTATTAAATGTTATAATTGACCGAATTATATTGTCAACATTTTTATAATTTATATTGTAATAAAGTTTCTTCATTTTTTTTAAATTTTTTATTATCAATTAATAATCAACATTAAAGAAGAAGAAAAAAAAAAAGTGGCGAAACATTAGTTATTCATTGAGATGAATTAATCTCTCGAAAAAGGTGGGATTTTTCGTCACAAGTGCGCATACGAATGAATTCAAGTGTCTGTGTATTTTTGTGTCGGTGATAGTTATAGTTAAACATGGGTATCAAGGTGATCAATAAAGTGGAGGATCGGTAATGTTGAGCTTGACTCTATCTTCATACCCCAAAAAAGTTAATTAAATTAATTAAAAAAATAAATTCCACAAAATTTGAAAAAAAAAAATTAAGAAATTTTGTATTTCCCGCGAAAATTTGAGTATCTAGAAAAATTTATGCAGTTAGATTTTTTCTAATATCTCCTTAAATAATGGAGATACGTCCTTTTTACCCTGAGAACGTTTTCTAGAGAATTTCAAGGACTACAAAAAAGAATTCTTGCAAAATCACTCTATCTCACTTAGTTTCCGAGATATTCGGGAAAAAGTGATGATGGAATAAAATCATGTTTTTCAACAGTTTTAGAATAATGTTTAACGTACCATCGTAATCGACAGAGCCATCGTTTTTGATAGGCGGTTGTGATAACGATTGTTGTCTGCGATTTTCGTTGTTATCTGACTCCTGGGACTTTTGCAAACGCTCGTCAGCTCCGATGTCACGGCGGCTATTTTGAAATAAATAAATTAATTTAATTAATAATTAATAATTGATTTAATTTGCCGAAGAGAGTGTATTTAATTGTAATTAATTTACTTTGAAAAATGATTTTGACTGGATGGCGAGGATATTTCGTCAGCTGCATCGTAGTAGTCCTCATCTTCGTCCGATGATGAGTACGAAAATTCAGGAACTGGCAGATCTTTTTGAAGATTTGTGGATACACGTGGCTCTAAACATTCTGCACCTAATTCTATACCAGTTTGAACTGTTGATTCGGGTTCTCTCACTGAAACTTTATATCAATTAATTATTTGAATTGCATTAATTGGCAATTATTCTGTTTTTTTAACTCAGAAGTGAAGAGATAAAACCGCGAAGAGTCTTGGAATTTTTGCGCTCTTTTTTTTTTGAGGATATTTTTGCGGAAATTAAGGGAGATAGAGCGTTTTTTTACTCTTGTCCTTTTTTTGGAGCTCTGGGAAAAATTCTACTCTACAAAAGGGTAATCCCTTTTTTTTAAGGGCAAAAAAAGCGTATCTCCTTCGGTTTTGTAGACATAAGTCGATTTTGTTCTTTTTATCTCTTCACTTAGTAAATTCGAAAATTTTGAGGAAAATACCATGAGTTAGAGTTGGAGATGTTTGTCCAGTGCTGAGAGATGTTTCGGTTGGTCCTCTGTATATACCATTAACAGGTATGGCAGTATTCTGAAAATAAATAACGTTATAATTTAATTGAAATTCAGGAAAAAAAGAGGTAAATCTATTCTATTCTGTATTTTTTTTGAGAATATCTGGGAAATTAAGAGAGATAGAGCAATTGCCCTGATTTTTGTTGGATTGTCGAAAAATCGCTTTATCTCGCTTAGTTTCCGAGATATTCTGGAAAAATTAATGACAAAAAAATAAAATCGAAAAAATTTTCATTCATCGTCTTTCGTTTTTTTTGAGCGAAAAAAACTAATGATAAATTAAAATTAATTTATGAAAAAACTTTTATGTTTTTGAATTAATATTGAATTATACTTTTGCTATTTGCAGCTGCACAATTGTATGTTTAACTGAGTTTAAAACGACATTAGCCTGATTTAAAACAGCAGTATATCGCTGTTTTTTATCGTCTTCGTCGTCATTGAAATGTTTTTGTTTTTCTTCGATCAATTTTATTTGATCGATTAATAGCTGTAGATATGCATCGGCTTCCGCTACTTTACGATCAAAATCGTGTTTTGGCGGTGATTTTTTTGGGTCCCATCGCTGAAAATTAATTGAAATTATTTAAAATCGGTTAAATTGGTTTTAAAAATAAAAAGAGGATAATAGTATTGTTTTCCAACTGATATAGCTTTTTCTGCTGATATTTTAGGAATATGCTTTCGAATGGAAGTGATAGAATTTTTTTCAAACCATCAAAATATTAAATTTTGGAAAATTCATTAAAACGCCAATAACTCGACAATTAATCATGCAAGTGAGCTAAAAATTGACACCAGAATTTCGTGTTTTTGGCACTTACGCCCCTTTAACTCTAAGACAACGATATAGCTTTCATTCAGAAGTAGAAAAGAAAAATCGAGGACCTCTTTTTCTAAAGCGAACATATAATTTATATTTATTGAAATTTCAATTACTGCATGTGAATGACGTAAAATTGTGTCCTCCAAAGCGCGAACCCACTGTTCGCGTTCTTCACCATTTCTTGTTTGAAAGTGAAAGGTTTTTGGATCATCTTTGGACGATGATGTTGTTATTGTAAATGTACTGTCGTCCTCATCATCAATACCAATTACAGCACCACGTAATCTCACACAGCCACGACGAGCACCTCTCATCATTTTTTCTTTACTCTGTAGGAAAATGAAAAATTGAATATTAAATTTGATTATTTTACAATATTTTTGTTTTTTTGAAATATCTCGGAAACTAAGTGAGATAGATCGATTTTGACCAAGACTTGTTTTTTAGCGCTTGAAATTCTCTACAAAAAAGTATTGAAGCAAAATCGCTCTATCTCCCTTATTTTCCGAGATATTAAAAAAAAATAAACGACAAAAAAATGAAATCAGAAAATTCTTGTTTTTGTACCATTCTATTTTTTTAAATATCTCAGAATTTAAGTGAGATAGGGCGATTTTGCCCCAATTCTTTTTTGTAGCTCTCAAAATTCTCTACAAAAAAGCCCTCTTTCAAAAAGGACATATCTCCATTAGTTCCCTCAAAAATCAAAATTTAAAAAAAAAAATGAGTCAAAAAAATAAAGTCCAAAAATTTTCGTTTTTCATCTTTAGTTTTTTTTCAAATATCTCGGAAACTAAGTGAGATACAGCGATTTTGCCCGAATTCTTTTTTGAAGCTCTTCAAATTCTCTACAAAAAAGGTCCCATACAAAAACAGCGTATCTCCATTAGTTTCTTCGCTATTCTCAAAAGAGTGAAAAAAAAAAAAAAATTATCCTTTCTTCTAAAAAAAAAACATTTAAAATTAATTAATTAATTAATTAATAATTACAGTGTAATAAGACAGTAGTCCAGCATTGTCATCGAGAACAAACCAACGATACTGCCAGCCATTAACAACATTTGTCCATTTACTAAGTGAGCCCTCCATTGCAGACATATTTTCTCTGTAAATTACTTTATTATTACTCGACAAATCCTTTTTTTTTTTCGTTTCCTTTCTGTCTTACGAAGTCTTAAGCATATATATTATTATTATATAATAAGAAAGAATTAGTGAAATTTAATCTTGTAGAAACACTTTGAGTGCACATTCCATAATCACGAATGAACACAATCCAATCATTTGTTACTCTTTTATTTTACACACACAGACACACACATATATACACTCAAAAATGAAAACAATTGATTGAAGAAAGGGCATTGGTCGGAATTTAAGAGGTAAATTTGAATTAATTCAATTGTCTCAGTTTCTGATACGAAATTTTTCTTTTTTTCATTTATTTTAGTGGAAAAATTGGAGTCAATCGGTTTATGGGGACTTTTTGTACATACACAGACATAACACACACACACACATATATATATATGTATACAGGAATCGGCAATTTTGCCTGTTTCTGCTACTGACGTTTTCTTCCAACCAAAAAATCCAGATTATGGAGCAAAAAGTGAGGTTAAGATGAAATAAACGCCATCTGTGTTATTGCAGATCGTGATTGTACCAGTTTCTGACACTTTGGAGCCATTTTCTGACAGGATAAATTGGAGGCAACAATTAATTGGTTATTTAATGTAATTTAATTGTATTAAATACGTATTTTTTGAATATTCAAGATAATCTTAGTGGTAGGTTCAAATGATCGATTTTTATTTTTTTTTATTTTTAGTGGGGCAAAATGGACACTAATGAAATGGTTAGAGCTCGATTTTTTTTGATGATTCTATTGAAAAGCTGAGGAAATTTTAGCTGGAAAATAGGTGTCAGATGTATTTTTTTAGAATTTTTTGAAAATTCGATAGTTTTTGGCATTTTTGAGGGGTAAAAAGTCTTTTCTTTTTTGAAAATTTTCAGTTTTTTGCAAATATCTCTGGTTCTATTGGTCGTAGCAATTCGGGGTTGGTCTCAAATGAAAGGTGAGCTCATTTCCCATCGATTTATGGGGTTTTGAATTAAAAAATATCAATTTTTGGGATAGTTATAGGCCAAAAACTGTTTTACAAAAGTGTTTCACAAAAATACCCATAAATACCTTAAAAATCGATATTTTTGAATTGAAAACCATATGAATCGATGGCAAATGATCTCATCTTTCACCTCCATTTGGAATTTTTACGCTACGACAAATAGAACCGAAGATATTCTCAAAAAACTGAAAAATTTCAAAAAAAGGAAGGCTTTTACCCCTCAAAAATCCTCAAAAAATTCAAAATCGCTAAAAATGCAAATAAATTAATTCCGGCGCTTGTTTCCCGCCTAAAATTTCCTCAGCTTTTCAATGAAATCATCAAAAATAATCTAACATCAATATTTCTATTAATTTCAAGAGTTTTCCATAATATTTTGTCTAAAAATTTAGATGTGTCCATTTTACCCCTGATATCCATTTTGCCCCACTTCCCCCTGTATTGTGCATTTGGAGATGAGCGGGAAATTTGAAAAAATGGGCAGTTACCAGGGGAAGGGATGGGGGGGGGGGGGGGGGTCAGAAACTGGGGCTATCAATAGTGTATCTTCAGAACACGAAAAGTTTAATTTATTGTTTTTTTTTTTATGTTTAGGCGGAGTTTTCGGAGATAAGAGAGAAGAAAGTGACGCAGTTGCTGTTAATTTATCAAGCGAATCGTTTAATTAATGGCGTTTTACGACAATAATTATGCGAATGTAAGCGCAAATTAATGCTGATGATTTATTTTATTTATTCAATTTATGGAGTCATTTTCATTTTTTAAATATTCAATTTTTCTAATTTTTTATAGAAATATTGAAAGAAATTGTTAATAACAAGATAATTTCAAATGTTAATTTGACAATATTTTGGTGTTTTAACAAATTTTTCCAATATTTTTATGAATAATTAAGAAAATTGAATTTCATTTATTAGCAAAGATTTATTATTTTATTTTAATTTTTATAATGATTCTTATTTAATTGGAATTTATTGCAGGAGCATCCGAGAAATTTAATTCCAGAGTTGTGCAGACAATTTTATGATTTGCAGTGGGTCACTGGAACTGGCGGAGGAATATCAATAAAACATGGG
This sequence comes from Aleiodes leptofemur, assembly GCA_963942555.1. Classification (NCBI taxonomy): domain Eukaryota; kingdom Metazoa; phylum Arthropoda; class Insecta; order Hymenoptera; family Braconidae; genus Aleiodes; species Aleiodes leptofemur. Next base: position 17,324,616 of record OZ012613.1, read on the forward strand.
TATTAAAGTGATTTTAAGGCGTTTCTGTTCGTATAATCAAAAAAAAAAAATGAAATTTTTGTATAAAATTGTTAATAACAATTTATACGAGATAAAATTCACAAATTTGATGAAGTGAATCTATAAATAATGCAATGAGAAATAAAATAAGTCCTAGAAACATAAAATTAGTTGAAAACTGTAAAATTTTCTGTGTTTTTGAAATTCTTTCAAAATTTGAAAAAATGAAGGAATGTAAAAAGCACAAAAAATTACCCAATTTTCAATTAATTTTTATGTTTCTAAGACTTATTTTATTTCTCATCACATTCTTTACAGATTCACTTCATCAAATTTGATAATTTTATCTCGTATAAATTGTTATTAACGAATTTATACAAAAATTCAATGGAGAAATTTTCATAGTGACCTTTTTTGTAGCCCTTGAAGTTCCCAAAAAATAAGGTCATTACGAAAATTGCTCTAAAAATGTAATTTTTTTAAAAATTTCCTTTATTTTTAAGTTTTTATTTGTTTTTTTTAGAGATGAGATTTATATCGCTCCGTCTGGGGTTCAGAAGGAGCGGATAAAACCAGAGGATATGTTTGTGCAGGATATCCAGGGACGGGATATTGCTGCACCTCCGGAGGCGAAGAAATTCAAAAAATCACAGTGCACTCCACTGTTTATGTGCGCTTATACGCAGCGCAATGCAGGGGCTGTTATTCACACGCACTCGAAATCCGCTGTTATGGTGACGCTTCTTTGGCCTGGGAAGGAATTTCGAGTTACACATTTGGAGATGATTAAGGGTCTCTAATCCTTTTTTTTTTTTAATGGAAATTTGGGTAAAATCTGGGTGGCGACTGAAAATTAATTTCAAGGACCTAGATTAGATTAGAAGAGCATATCTCCATCAATTTTGGAATTTTCTAAAAAATTCTCAATAATATTTTCCAATGAAACCATAAAAAAATGATTTTTTCCGGATATTTTTACTATTTCCTAATAGTTTATCCCACCTTTTCTCAATACTTTCTTTAATGCTTAATTTTTTCGTCTTCATTCACTCAAAACTATCCCTCAGGAATAAGAAATCAAAAATTGGGAAGAGCGTACAGATACGACGAAGAATTAGTGGTACCAATAATCGAAAATACACCATTCGAAGAAGATTTGAAAGATAGAATGGCAGATGTCATCAGAGAGTATCCGGAAACGTGTGCAATTTTGGTGAGGAGGCATGGTGTTTACGTCTGGGGAGATACATGGCAGCAGGCCAAAACAATGTAAGCAAAAACAATCGAATATTCCGTCTTATCTTGCTCATTCTCAAAAAAAAAAATATGAACTTGTCCTGATTTTATGTCATTTTTCTTCCATAGTAAAAGGCAGATTAGCGAAAAAATCTGAAAAAAATTGGAAAGATGCTCGAGTATGTCTACATTGTTTTCAAATTTTTCCAGATTTTTTCGTAAAAGTCTTGACTCCGAAAAAAAAATTAATTTCAAATTTCACCTTCACCAGGAATGAATGCTACGATTATTTGTTTGATATCGCAGTACAAATGAAGAAAGCTGGTATCGATCCCCTGCTAAAACCAGAAAACTACGAATTAAAGTACCAGCAAGAGCAAAACAAATAGATTACGAGAAATATGGTAAAAATATTGATCTTTTATTTTACAAAAGAAATATTGAAATTAATAAAAATTGATACTTTTATTGATAAATCATGTGTCTATGTCGTAAGGCTCGAAATTCTTTCTAATGGTTTTTGCTAGATCTGTCTCGTTCTCTTTGCTCATTTGGCAATCCTTCCAGTCAGCTCTATGCAGTAAATTCAATATTTTCTCACTGGCTAAGACCTCACGCCCAAACTGAAGGGGAAAGTCCTTGGAGATTCTAGTGTAAAGCATTACTCCATTGGGAAGCTGTACGTAGAAATATGTTGTTCCAGGTGGTGCTATTTGCCTGAGTTGAGAGTGATTCGGAATTTGATTGAGCTCTATCCCATTTTCATCTGCCATATCCTAGAATTTGATATTAAACGTCAATTTTTTATTATTAATCAATGAGTGATGAAGAAATTTTTTTATTTTATTTTCATAATTCAGTAGTGAAGAGGTAAAACAAGATAAGTCTAGTTGTTTGAAAATACCTTAGAAAATAAGCAAAATAGAGCAATTTTGCCCTAAAAATCTTTTGTAACTCTTGAAATTCTCTACAAAAAAAGATAAATAATATCACCTTATCTCGCTTAATTTTCGAGATATTTCCTTTCAAATGATCGCAAAGATAAGTCGACTTATCCTGTTTTACCTCTTCACTACTGAATTTTTATAGGATCTTTTAGAAACTAGAGGAGATACGACGTTTTTTTTTGTCCTAATTAAAGGCTTATTCTCAAAAATCAGAAGAAAATGAATTTATATCGTCATCTGAGAAACAAAGGGGCATAAGTGGTTATGCTTATACATAGCAATTACACCCGTTTCTAAGGCTATAATTACCTGAAAAGCTCCATACAATTCTGAAGCAACATTTTCATCAACAGGCACTGCTTGTAATTGACAATGTGAGCTTTTGTAGTTTCTCTCAAAAAAAACAGGAACTCTTCCAGTTCCCGAGTAATATCTAGTAATGCCTTTTTTGTAGAGTTCCATTTCTTTTTCAACACTATCAGGTACAATTGATAGGCTCTGATAATGACTGACAGGTAAAATCAGTAAATGATCATCAACTAGTCCACCTTTAGCTAGAGCTACATAAACCTCTGTTCCGACTGATATAACGAGATGTTTTTCTACTGAGGGACTGGAAAGACAAAACCAGCATTTTGCCTGATCGAAATCGTTTCTTCTGGGTTTCTTCTGGAACTTTTCGGATGGATTGGATCGCCTCTTTCCATCGTTCTTTGGCTCCATGTCGTAGAAAAACTGCTTTTGTCCGGAATTTTTGGAATCATTGGGATTTGTTGGATCGGAATTCAAGTTTGAGGCTGGATAGGGACTCGGAGTTTCATCGGTTGTTTTTGTCGCAAGTTCCATCAAACGAGTTCGATCTACTGGAGTCAAATTTAGAGCGTAAAGCCATTTGAACTTTTGGGAATTTCCAACTCGGGATAGTGCTATGAATCTTGAGGCTATCTCGATACTATCACCTCCTTTACTCTCGTTCCTGTAAGGTGGACGCTCGTAATGAATTCCCTCCAGTCCACAAACGTGATATCTAGAAAAATATAGTTTTTCTAGAAAAATATATGCTTTTTCGACAAATTGATCTTATTTTGACAGGATTTTTTTTAGCGAGATAGAGCGATGGGTAGCGAAGTTGTTGACAGTCACTGACTACAATTAATAATTGCAATCAATGATTTTCTTTTTTGTAATGAATTAGCAGATAAAACTATAATGATAACTATAATTCACGAGTGTAGTGGAATAACAGGCTAAGTCGAAAAACGTAAATTTTCCAGGAGAGCTGAAAAACCGTAAAATGATGATGCGATCTTGATTATGCACTACATTCATGATGAACGTCATTGATTCGCAGTCAATTTAGATATTCAAAAGCTATTATTGTCGGCAGTCTTTTTTTTTCTATAATTTCAACGACTTAATTTGAAATGTCTGGAAAGAAATTCAAGTTATGTCGACTTAACTCCCCAAATAAAATAAATACTAATATTAAATGAATACTTATCGATTATAATTATTATAATCGATGAGTATTTATTTGAAGTATACGAAGAATATATTTATATTGAGTAAGATCGTCTAAGCAGATCATAACACAATATAAACTCAATGAAGAGATACTGAGTTATGTCGACTTAACTTTGACACGTATGATTATATTTCAAGTTAAGTCGACATATCTCAAATCTTCTCCTGAAAAATGCAAAAAGCGAACTTGACCTGTTATGCATGTTCAAAAATAAGGCCTTAAATGGTCATATTCAGCCAAATCCTTTCTGTGGGACACGTGTCCATACATCCTGAAGCAAATTCTGATAAAATCTCATTTTTGACGAAAATTTACTCAACCTGTTATTTCACTACACTCGTGAATTATAGCAAGTTCTCATTTGTTTTATATTTTTTTATATACCTAGGCTTTATTTGAGCAGCCAGCCAAGCTATGAGTTTCGAGCCTCTGTAACTAAACTGTGGTTTATTGGGATCGAGTTTTGTGACATCCAGGGGCCACTGGGAGGTAAGTAATATATCGATACCTCTGAAACTCGGTTGGCCTTTCAGGCACGAGTTTCTCAACGAAATAACATCGTCTTCAGTAAAATTAATGGATTCATTGACTGATTGCTCTTGATTTCTTTCAACTCCACTGAGATATGCAATCTTAAGGCCTGAACCAGCACTGTAAAGCCCACGTTTCCCAAGATACGTTAGATTTGGACAAATTTCTGCACCATCGAGATCAGGATAATTCTCAACGACATCGTCTCTGTTTGGACCAATTATAAATGTTGGAACTGATATTGTCTTTGTTCCCATCTTGTATGCCTCTAATTCTGCATTGTTTATACCAAAAAAATTTCCAACACAGAGGAGAAACTCGAAGGGCCCATTTTTCTTGTTTATCTGCTCGATTTTTGTAAATAATGCCTGGAATTTACCCTCTACGTCACCGGATATCAGGATTTTCTGCTTCTCTGACATTCTTGCACTTTGAGGAATTCCTCGGAATGTTTATGATTGACTTTTGCCCCTTTTTTTGAGGTTATACGACTTTTGGCGGTTCTTCAGTACAGACAATTTCCATCATAGTAGCCTGACTGTGGCGCTGAAGTAGCCGAAAGTAGCCAGAAATTACTTTGAATGAGGGACATGAAATTAATAATTTGTCGGTACAATTGTTATTATTATTATTATTCAATATATATCACTGAATATTTATTTCGATAATCATTAAATTTTCAATCTTTTTTTATTTTTATATTCAATTTATAACAAGTATATTTATTCAATAGAAGAATATGAAATTTTTCAATTTCTAGGCGATCAAAGAAATCTGAAAATTAAATATTTTTTAATACTCGTAAATATCATCAGACAACTCATCAATATTATTGTCTTCTGCATATTTAATTAAATTGAGAGCTTTGTCAATGTCCTCATCATTAGTTTGGTTATTATTATTACTATGACTGTCATCTTTGGTTTCAATTAAATTTTACTAGAGCTACATCGCGCGTGCAGCTAAGTTTCTATAATATAACTGTGGATGTTCGATGTTCTGAATCTTTATGGCTATTCTCCCCCAGTCCCTTCATCATTACGCTCTTATGCAGATTCTGCCAAATTTCAAGGAAAACCTCGTATCTCCAAGAGAAATGGGTGAAAAGTGACTTTGAAAGGAAATTAAATATCGAAAATTCGACGAAAAATCGATTTTCTAAATCGTTCCATATTTTCGATTCCCTAGGCTCCCCAAATATCGTGCTTTTATGCAACTTTTGCCAAATTTCAAGGAAAACCTCGTATCTCCAAGAGAAATGAGCGAAAAATGACTTTGAAAGGAAATTAAATATCGAAAATTCGACGAAAAATCGATTTTCTAAATCGTTCCATATTTTCGATTCCCTAGGCTCCCCAAATATCGTGCTTTTATGCAACTTTTGCCAAATTTCAAGGAAAACCTCGTATCTCCAAGAGAAATAGGTGAAAAGTGACTTTGAAAGGAAATTAAATATCGAAAATTCGACGAAAAATCGATTTTCTAAATCGTTCCATATTTTCGATTCCCTAGGCTCCCCAAATATCGTGCTTTTATGCAACTTTTGCCAAATTTCAAGGAAAACCTCGTATCTCCAAGAGAAATGGGTGAAAAGTGACTTTGAAAGGAAATTAAATATCGAAAATTTGACGAAAAATCGATTTTCTAAATCGTTCCATATTTTCGATTCCCTAGGCTCCCCAAATATCGTGCTTTTATGCAACTTTTGCCAAATTTCAAGGAAAACCTCGTATCTCCAAGAGAAATAGGTGAAAAGTGACTTTGAAAGGAAATTAAATATCAAAAATTCGACGAAAAATCGATTTTCTAAATCGTTCCATATTTTCGATTCCCTAGGCTCCCCAAATATCGTGCTTTTATGCAACTTTTGCCAAATTTCAAGGAAAACCTCGTATCTCCAAGAGAAATAGGTGAAAAGTGACTTTGAAAGGAAATTAAATATCGAAAATTCGACGAAAAATCGATTTTCTAAATCGTTCCATATTTTCGATTCCCTAGGCTCCCCAAATATCGTGCTTTTATGCAACTTTTGCCAAATTTCAAGGAAAACCTCGTATCTCCAAGAGAAATGGGTGAAAAGTGACTTTGAAAGGAAATTAAATATCGAAAATTTGACGAAAAATCGATTTTCTAAATCGTTCCATATTTTCGATTCCCTAGGCTCCCCAAATATCGTGCTTTTATGCAACTTTTGCCAAATTTCAAGGAAAACCTCGTATCTCCAAGAGAAATAGGTGAAAAGTGACTTTGAAAGGAAATTAAATATCGAAAATTCGACGAAAAATCGATTTTCTAAATCGTTCCATATTTTCGATTCCCTAGGCTCCCCAAATATCGTGCTTTTATGCAACTTTTGCCAAATTTCAAGGAAAACCTCGTATCTCCAAGAGAAATGGGTGAAAAGTGACTTTGAAAGGAAATTAAATATCGAAAATTTGACGAAAAATCGATTTTCTAAATCGTTCCATATTTTCGATTCCCTAGGCTCCCCAAATATCGTGCTTTTATGCAACTTTTGCCAAATTTCAAGGAAAACCTCGTATCTCCAAGAGAAATAGGTGAAAAGTGACTTTGAAAGGAAATTAAATATCAAAAATTCGACGAAAAATCGATTTTCTAAATCGTTCCATATTTTCGATTCCCTAGGCTCCCCAAATATCGTGCTTTTATGCAACTTTTGCCAAATTTCAAGGAAAACCTCGTATCTCCAAGAGAAATAGGTGAAAAGTGACTTTGAAAGGAAATTAAATATCGAAAATTCGACGAAAAATCGATTTTCTAAATCGTTCCATATTTTCGATTCCCTAGGCTCCCCAAATATCGTGCTTTTATGCAACTTTTGCCAAATTTCAAGGAAAACCTCGTATCTCCAAGAGAAATAGGTGAAAAGTGACTTTGAAAGGAAATTAAATATCGAAAATTTGACGAAAAATCGATTTTCTAAATCGTTCCATATTTTCGATTCCCTAGGCTCCCCAAATATCGTGCTTTTATGCAACTTTTGCCAAATTTCAAGGAAAACCTCGTATCTCCAAGAGAAATAGGTGAAAAGTGACTTTGAAAGGAAATTAAATATCAAAAATTCGACGAAAAATCGATTTTCTAAATCGTTCCATATTTTCGATTCCCTAGGCTCCCCAAATATCGTGCTTTTATGCAACTTTTGCCAAATTTCAAGGAAAACCTCGTATCTCCAAGAGAAATGGGTGAAAAGTGACTTTGAAAGGAAATTAAATATCGAAAATTTGACGAAAAATCGATTTTCTAAATCGTTCCATATTTTCGATTCCCTAGGCTCCCCAAATATCGTGCTTTTATGCAACTTTTGCCAAATTTCAAGGAAAACCTCGTATCTCCAAGAGAAATGGGTGAAAAGTGACTTTGAAAGGAAATTAAATATCGAAAATTTGACGAAAAATCGATTTTCTAAATCGTTCCATATTTTCGATTCCCTAGGCTCCCCAAATATCGTGCTTTTATGCAACTTTTGCCAAATTTCAAGGAAAACCTCGTATCTCCAAGAGAAATAGGTGAAAAGTGACTTTGAAAGGAAATTAAATATCAAAAATTCGACGAAAAATCGATTTTCTAAATCGTTCCATATTTTCGATTCCCTAGGCTCCCCAAATATCGTGCTTTTATGCAACTTTTGCCAAATTTCAAGGAAAACCTCGTATCTCCAAGAGAAATAGGTGAAAAGTGACTTTGAAAGGAAATTAAATATCGAAAATTCGACGAAAAATCGATTTTCTAAATCGTTCCATATTTTCGATTCCCTAGGCTCCCCAAATATCGTGCTTTTATGCAACTTTTGCCAAATTTCAAGGAAAACCTCGTATCTCCAAGAGAAATAGGTGAAAAGTGACTTTGAAAGGAAATTAAATATCGAAAATTTGACGAAAAATCGATTTTCTAAATCGTTCCATATTTTCGATTCCCTAGGCTCCCCAAATATCGTGCTTTTATGCAACTTTTGCCAAATTTCAAGGAAAACCTCGTATCTCCAAGAGAAATAGGTGAAAAGTGACTTTGAAAGGAAATTAAATATCAAAAATTCGACGAAAAATCGATTTTCTAAATCGTTCCATATTTTCGATTCCCTAGGCTCCCCAAATATCGTGCTTTTATGCAACTTTTGCCAAATTTCAAGGAAAACCTCGTATCTCCAAGAGAAATGGGTGAAAAGTGACTTTGAAAGGAAATTAAATATCGAAAATTTGACGAAAAATCGATTTTCTAAATCGTTCCATATTTTCGATTCCCTAGGCTCCCCAAATATCGTGCTTTTATGCAACTTTTGCCAAATTTCAAGGAAAACCTCGTATCTCCAAGAGAAATGGGTGAAAAGTGACTTTGAAAGGAAATTAAATATCGAAAATTTGACGAAAAATCGATTTTCTAAATCGTTCCATATTTTCGATTCCCTAGGCTCCCCAAATATCGTGCTTTTATGCAACTTTTGCCAAATTTCAAGGAAAACCTCGTATCTCCAAGAGAAATAGGTGAAAAGTGACTTTGAAAGGAAATTAAATATCAAAAATTCGACGAAAAATCGATTTTCTAAATCGTTCCATATTTTCGATTCCCTAGGCTCCCCAAATATCGTGCTTTTATGCAACTTTTGCCAAATTTCAAGGAAAACCTCGTATCTCCAAGAGAAATGAGCGAAAAATGACTTTGAAAGGAAATTAAATATCGAAAATTCGACGAAAAATCGATTTTCTAAATCGTTCCATATTTTCGATTCCCTAGGCTCCCCAAATATCGTGCTTTTATGCAACTTTTGCCAAATTTCAAGGAAAACCTCGTATCTCCAAGAGAAATAGGTGAAAAGTGACTTTGAAAGGAAATTAAATATCAAAAATTCGACGAAAAATCGATTTTCTAAATCGTTCCATATTTTCGATTCCCTAGGCTCCCCAAATATCGTGCTTTTATGCAACTTTTGCCAAATTTCAAGGAAAACCTCGTATCTCCAAGAGAAATGAGCGAAAAATGACTTTGAAAGGAAATTAAATATCGAAAATTCGACGAAAAATCGATTTTCTAAATCGTTCCATATTTTCGATTCCCTAGGCTCCCCAAATATCGTGCTTTTATGCAACTTTTGCCAAATTTCAAGGAAAACCTCGTATCTCCAAGAGAAATAGGTGAAAAGTGACTTTGAAAGGAAATTAAATATCGAAAATTCGACGAAAAATCGATTTTCTAAATCGTTCCATATTTTCGATTCCCTAGGCTCCCCAAATATCGTGCTTTTATGCAACTTTTGCCAAATTTCAAGGAAAACCTCGTATCTCCAAGAGAAATGGGTGAAAAGTGACTTTGAAAGGAAATTAAATATCGAAAATTTGACGAAAAATCGATTTTCTAAATCGTTCCATATTTTCGATTCCCTAGGCTCCCCAAATATCGTGCTTTTATGCAACTTTTGCCAAATTTCAAGGAAAACCTCGTATCTCCAAGAGAAATAGGTGAAAAGTGACTTTGAAAGGAAATTAAATATCGAAAATTCGACGAAAAATCGATTTTCTAAATCGTTCCATATTTTCGATTCCCTAGGCTCCCCAAATATCGTGCTTTTATGCAACTTTTGCCAAATTTCAAGGAAAACCTCGTATCTCCAAGAGAAATGAGCGAAAAATGACTTTGAAAGGAAATTAAATATCGAAAATTCGACGAAAAATCGATTTTCTAAATCGTTCCATATTTTCGATTCCCTAGGCTCCCCAAATATCGTGCTTTTATGCAACTTTTGCCAAATTTCAAGGAAAACCTCGTATCTCCAAGAGAAATAGGTGAAAAGTGACTTTGAAAGGAAATTAAATATCGAAAATTCGACGAAAAATCGATTTTCTAAATCGTTCCATATTTTCGATTCCCTAGGCTCCCCAAATATCGTGCTTTTATGCAACTTTTGCCAAATTTCAAGGAAAACCTCGTATCTCCAAGAGAAATAGGTGAAAAGTGACTTTGAAAGGAAATTAAATATCGAAAATTCGACGAAAAATCGATTTTCTAAATCGTTCCATATTTTCGATTCCCTAGGCTCCCCAAATATCGTGCTTTTATGCAACTTTTGCCAAATTTCAAGGAAAACCTCGTATCTCCAAGAGAAATGAGCGAAAAATGACTTTGAAAGGAAATTAAATATCGAAAATTCGACGAAAAATCGATTTTCTAAATCGTTCCATATTTTCGATTCCCTAGGCTCCCCAAATATCGTGCTTTTATGCAACTTTTGCCAAATTTCAAGGAAAACCTCGTATCTCCAAGAGAAATAGGTGAAAAGTGACTTTGAAAGGAAATTAAATATCGAAAATTCGACGAAAAATCGATTTTCTAAATCGTTCCATATTTTCGATTCCCTAGGCTCCCCAAATATCGTGCTTTTATGCAACTTTTGCCAAATTTCAAGGAAAACCTCGTATCTCCAAGAGAAATGAGCGAAAAATGACTTTGAAAGGAAATTAAATATCGAAAATTCGACGAAAAATCGATTTTCTAAATCGTTCCATATTTTCGATTCCCTAGGCTCCCCAAATATCGTGCTTTTATGCAACTTTCGCCAAATTCCGAGGAAAACCTCGTATCTCCAACAGAAATGGGTGAAAAATTCTTTTGAAAGGAAATTAAATATCGAAAATTCGACGAAAAATCGATTTTCTAAATCGTTCCATATTTTTGGTCCCCTAGGCTCCCCAAATATCGTGGGTGCAAAATATTGCGTACTGAATTTTCTTCCTTCAATAAATAAATTATTTTGGAAAATATAAAATATGCATATGTAGAAAATTCAAAGAACTACAAATGCGAATTTTTCAAATATAAAAAAAAAATTATTTATTTGTTTGGAATTTTTGTGAAAAAAAAGTCGAATGTGTTCTAACTTCATTATCATTGATTTCCCGCCTTATCAACCGGATGAAGGTAAAGCATAGCATTTTTAACAATTTTCTTCTGACGCTTACATACCGACGAGCAAATATCCAATAGCAGTTTTTACCGCTTGAAATCATTTTGAAATTGTTCAAGTGGTCTTTTGGCTGTTTGTGGTCAGGTGGATCGGGCTGGAAAATCCCAGCATCAAAATACACATTGGTTATTCAGGCGCAATTCTTTAAATATTGATTAAAAGTATACACAGACGATGTAAGAGGGTGGAAATCGTTGGAGAAAGTTCATTCTCCGTGGTCGCTTGGAATTAATGAACTTTCATGAGGAGACGGTAAAATTTTATTACATGTGATATGGGGCGCGGTTCTTCAATTCAATTTTTCTAGTTGATAAATATTTTTTCTTCTTCGGAAATTAATGGAATTATGGAAGATTATTTAAAGGAGAAAAAAATGAAAAAATCGGAGAACATTGGAAAATTTAATTTCATGATAATTAATTATTTTTATCTGTTTTTTTTTAATATCTCGGAAACTAAGCGAGATAGCGCTATTTTCTTCGAATCCTTTTTTAAAGTTCTTGAAATTCGAAAAAAGGCTCAGAACAAAAAGGACGTAACTCCATTAGTTTCCAGAATATTAAAGAAGAAAAATTGACCAAACTGAAACTAAGAATTTAATTCTGTAAAAAAGAATTTTTTTCATCTTTTTTTTTTTAAATATGTCGGAAACACGTATCTCCATTAGTTCCTGAGTGTTTTTTTTAAAGAAAAAACAGGAAAAAAATCCTACTAATTTTAACTTTTTATCTCACTGTTACCAGAATTAATGGCAATGAATTTCCGCCATGTTTATTTTTCACCGAAGTCGAATGTCGTTGGCTTTTATTTTGTCTTTGGCTGTGTGAACCCACCCCCTTTGGAGGATTTTTCGCGACTCACCCCCTCTCTTCCACCCCTTTTTCCGGAGAACCCGAACGACCAGCCCCTCTTTTTCAAAGCATCGTAGAGACCCTTATAGATTTTTTTTTTTTTTTTTTTTTTTTTTTTCAAGCCATGGGCACCCCTTGGAACATCCCAGTGAAGGAAATAAAAACGACCGAAAACGAGACGTGAGAGAGGGAGAAACTGATGGTGCCGGGGTTTTTATACCGCCCAGGCACCCCTCACAGTCAGCCTAAAAAATTCAACCCCCAATTTGTAAGCCACGAACGTTTAATTGCAATATCCAGGGCCTCAGCAGTTTTTTTTCTTTTTTTTTTCTTCTTCACTTCTTAAAAAACTCAAGCGTACACACCTCTGGACAAGTCCTCTTTCTTCTTCTGCTTTACTCTTAATTTCCTTTTTTTCTCTGAGTTTCTTTTTTTTTGCACTTCTCCGTTGCCACCACCACCACCACCGCTCTTCCACCGAGCTACACCGCAATTTGCTCTTAATTATTCAACTCGCCTGGGCAAGCAATTTAAGATGTTGATACTGAATTAATGGAATACATTTGCCTAACTCCACTTCTTTTTTTTTTTTTTTTTTTTTACTCTCTTTCTACTCTTCCAAGTGGAGTATCCAATGAATTATTCATAATTCACGTACCTGCTCTCTAATTATTTCATTAATCGGAATATGTAATTACGTGGAAATTAAGTGGAAGATTAATTGCGAAGAGTCTTGAGGTGATTTTAGGGCTTTTTTTGGATGAAGATGGTGAGAAGAGAATTTAGGGGTAAATTGGGGGGGAGGGAGAAGAGGGGGGGTGTTTCATGAAATTGAATTAATTTTTCATTTTATTGGAAGTTAAGGATTTTTTTTATGACTCATTTTTTGAGAATACTTGGAGGAAAATAAGCGAGATAGGGCGATTTGGTCTATTGATAATTTTTTGTAGCTTTTGAAAATTTCTGTGGAAAAATCTGGGGTAGAAAAGACGATCTCCATTTGTTTTGGAGATATTTGAGAAAAAAATATCAGCCAAGATGAATTTTTTTGATTTTTTATTTCTTTTAATAAACTTTTTGTTTTTAATTTCCATCATTTTATGGGGATTCTAGGTGCTTTATTGAGGGTGAGGAGAGTTTAAGGGGAAATTATAGGGAGTTGAGAAATATTTGATAAATTATGATGATTATATTGTAGAAAAAAATCATGAGGAAAATCTTTTTTTTTTCTATAAATAAATCTGTGATTCATCGAAAAATTCAGGAATTTCTCAGTTATTTTTTGAAAATATTTCGGAAAATAAGCGAGATAAGGCAAAATTCTCTGAAAAAAAAAGCAGACTAAAAAGGGCGTATCTCCATTTTTGTTTCCGGAATATTAAAAAAAAATTGCAAAAAAACCCGAATTTTTTCAGAGTCTCCTGCCCAATGACAATGAAAATAAACCGGATCAAGTACGCGCAATTAATTAATTTCCACACTCTTTTTTTTTTTTCATTTTTTTTTTCCATCCTCATTATGATCCTTTATCAGTATTAAATTGTTATGCTGGTTACACTGTGGCATAAGCGGTAGTGCCGAAGAAAAAAAAAAAGTCTACAAAAAATTGTAACAGTAACAACACACAGAGAAACTGGTCCCCGGAGTTTGTGTATATATATATCGCTGAAGTAACAGGCGTCAGGGCGCCTACCCCATATCTCACCCTTTCGCTTCACCCTGTGGGAGATAGAAAAAGGGGGTGAAGGGGGTTAGGGGGGGTATTGAAACAGAGTCCTCTCATTTTTACCCCTCGGACGATTTGTAGGATCGTGGCTGTCTAATTGCGATATCGCATTTTTTTTTTGTCGTCAACCGATTTTTTTTACTCATGAATTTTAGAAGCACCAGCAAAAAAAAAAAACCCTTTCTTTTTCTCTCTTCCCCACATGAATTTTTTGCTTTCTCCTTTCTCCTTTTTTTTTACTAGTGTTTTGTTTTTTCTAGCCGTTATTTCGCCGCTTTGGTAATTATGTGGGCGCGGTGGACCAAACAAGGAGGGGGGGAAGGGGGGTCAGAGGAAAACAAGAGGAGAAAGGCTGTGTGTGTGGAATGAAAAAAAAACAGGGAAAAAAAACCGTTTGGGATATTTAAATCCTGTGAAAGGGGTTTTTTGGGGGTTCATAACTGGTTAGAGAAAGCCATTCGCTTTTGAGAGGAAGGGGGGGGGGGAAGGCCACCCTCGGCGCGGAAATCGGCGTGAGGGCGCGTGCGCCTGACAATGCCCGTGTTTGCACACCCGAAAATTGGCCTGGGCCCGTGAGGTAGAAAAAAAAATAGAAAAAAAAAAAGAATATATATGTGTATAATAACGGGGGAATGAAAAAAAATATGAAATAAAGAAGAGAGAAACTATGGGGAAACCCCGGAGAGGCTTCTTAATCCGACAACACCGCGCTAATCGCATCGATCTGAGAGTCCTCGATGCTTTGAGTTTGTTCTTTCGGCTTTTTTTTTGGTTCTTCTCACTCTCTCTCTTTTTCTCTCTCTGGTGCTGTTTTTGTCTTGATACTGGAGGTATCATAAATCAAGGGTAAACATTTTAGATCCGCACGTTTTGAGGAAATACACGTGTATCGAGTAGTTTTTTTTTTTTTTTTTCAATTTGTAATGTCTAATTCGACGATTTTTTACGGGGGATTTATGGCATCGGGGGTATTATATAGCTTTTCTTCCAACATTTTTGGTAATTATACAGAGAAAAATGTTTTCTTAATTTAAGAATGTGCAGTCACTTAATTTAAGAATGTGCAGGTCACTTGAATTAAGTGACTTTTCGCACTCAAATTAAGTGACTTTTTCTTTATTAATTTAAGAAAGTAAAAGTCACTTAAATTAAGTGACTTTTCTCACTTAAATCAAGTGACTTTTTGCACTTAAATCGAGTAACTTTTTCTTTCTTAATTTAAGAAAGTAAAAGTCACTTAAATTGAGTGACTTTTCTCACTTAAATCAAGTGACTTTTTCTTTCTTAATTTAAGAAAGTAAAAATCACTTGAATTAAGTGACTTTTTTCACTTGAATCGAGTGGCTTTTTCTCTCTTAATTTAAGAAAGTGAAATTCACTTAAATTCAGTGACTTTTCTCACTTAAATCAAGTAACTTTTTCTTTCTTAATTTAAGAAAGTAAAAGTCACTTAAATTAAGTGACTTTTCTCACTTAAATCAAGTGACTTTTTCTTTCTTAATTTAAGAAAGTAAAAGTCACTTAAATTAAGTGACTTTTCTCACTTAAATCAAGTGACTTTTTGCACTTAAATCAAGTAACTTTTTCTTTCTTAATTTAAGAAAGTAAAAGTCACTTAAATTGAGTGACTTTTCTCACTTAAATCGAGTGGCTTTTTCTTTCTTAATTTAAGAAAGTGAAATTCACTTAAATTCAGTGACTTTTCTCACTTAAATCAAGTAACTTTTTCTTTCTTAATTTAAGAAAGTAAAAGTCACTTAAATTAAGTGACTTTTCTCACTTAAATCAAGTGACTTTTTCTTTCTCAATTTAAGAAAGTAAAATTCACTTAAATCAAGTAATTTTTCCTTCTGAATTTATAAGAGAATAAAAGTCACTTAAATTAAAAATCGTATCTTTCAAAATTTCTCAATTTGCGTGAGACGAATTCTGTTCAAAATTTTACTCAAGATTTGCAACCATAATATCTAACTTTTGGCAATTTTTTATGAATTTAATCTCATTATTCTATTAGTTATTAATTTTTTTGTGCTTTTTTTCAAAAACTCGCCATTTTCATGTCAATCCTTTTATCATAACTCTTGAAATTTCCCACAAAAAATACGTATCTCCATTAATTTTCGAGATATTCTAGCGGAAATATCCAAAAATATTTCAATTTTTCCTATTTTACCTATTTACGTTTAAATTAACAAAAAAATTCAAGATTGGAAAAAAAATTGATTCAATTAATTGATTTACAAAAAAATTACCCCCAATTATTTCCATTGCAATATATAATTTTTTTTATTTTGTACCTTTTTTTATTGAACAAAATTTGATTAAACTCATAAAATTCACAGCATTTTTTTATAATTGAATTTGTCCAAATCTTTTTGAATTAGAAATTCACCAATAGTAATAAATAAGAATTACCAAAATGACCCATATGCGAGAGTTTCGAATAAGCCAATGGTGAAACATGTGAAAAAGTATTCTATAATCTCTTGGCCCTTTGGAGAATGGACCTTACTGTTTCTCCCACGTGTTTCCCTCCCCCTCAAACCGGAACTAATAGTTTTTTTCCTCTTTTTTTTTTATTTTTTCATCTTTTTCCATCGATGCTTCTCTTATATCCCGTAGTGTCTGATGGGCTCCCGGCTGCTGCTGCTCCTGTTATTATCATCATGATTTTCCATCGGTTCTCGCGAGAACGCGTCTCAGAGACACAGGGGAAAAATGAGAGAGGGGGGGGAGTTGAAGAGCAGAAATAGTGGGGATGAAAAACGTGGAAGAAAGAGGAGGGAACCGAAGCGTTCGATAGGCATCGAGTACTGACAGATGTTTCTCATTTTTTTTTTTTTTTTTTCATTTTTTTTTCTCTCTTTTTACCTCACTCGACCGAACACCGTTATTTCGCAAAAAAAAATCCCCGAAACTGATCGCGCAACTGAACGAACAAACTAAACATTATGTACTCACTATTTTTCCTCGATTTCTCTCTCTCTCCCTTTTTTTCGAGAATTTTTTTTCTTTTTTTGTATTTTTTTAGTTGCAAAATTTTAATATAACTGCCTTTTTATTTACATTCTTTCTGAGAGTCTAAAGAGAAAATTATAGGGAATTGATGAAATTAAATTAATAAATTTTTTATTCATCGAAAAATTATGGGATTTTTTTTTGTTGCAATTTTTATGAACAAAGCTTAGGGAAAAAAAGGCGTATCTCCATTAGTTTCCAAAATATTTTAGAAAAATGTCGAAAAATCTTTATTTCCAAAAATTGCACAACTGAATGGATAAACTAAACATTATGTGCTCACTATTTTCCCTCGATTTTTCTCTCTCTCTCTTTTTTTCTCTTCAAGAACTTTTTTTGTCTTTTTTTTTAAATATTTTTTGAGCTGCAGAAAATAGCTATCATCTTTCAATAGAACTGCAGATTCAGTTCGTTATGTAGGGATATTATCGGTGGATTCTTGTGTACTTTGCTTTTCCTCGTTTCTTTTATATATATAGATATATATATATATGTCCAGTGAGATACTGGACATTTGAGGAGTCGCTTGAATATATAATGAGAGAGGCAGGTCGAGTAGAAATTCAAGTAATAGTTCATGTGCCTTTTTAAATTCAGTTTAGAGATGTCAAAACTCTTTTGTAGAGAAATGTTTTGTCCTCGACCAAATTGGATTGAAGAGATTTTTTTTTTTCTACTATTCTTTTGATTATTTTACGGAAATTTCAGGGGTTTCATTGAGGATTGTGGAAATTGAATGAATTAATGGATCTATTTTATTCAAAATTTTTGGATTTTTATTTTTCGTTATTTTTTTGAGAATTTTTTTGGAAAATTAGAGAGATTATGGGCAATTTTTGACGTATTTTATTAAGTAGGCCTTGAAAATTTTCTAGAAAAAACGAATTAGAGCAAAAAAGGCGTATCTCCATTAGTTTTCGAAATATTCGATAAAAAAAGATCGGCAAAAATGAATTTTTTTTTATTTTAAAAATATAAAAATATGGTCTTTTCCACTTTTTTTTCTTCATTTTTTTCCACATTTTTAAGGGATTTCAGGTTTTTTTTTATTGAGAATGATGAAGAGAATCTAAGTGGAAAATTCCGGGGAATTAATAAAATAAAATGAACAAATTTTGTATTTATTGAAAATTTTAGGATTTTTAAATTTTAGAATTTTAGGATTTTTATTTATTGAAAATATATCTTAGAATATATAAAAAATAATTTTTTTTAATATTTAGATATTGCTATTTCAATACGTTTTTTTAAATATATTCTGAGATATATTTTTGATATATTTTATATCTATTCTAAATATATAAAATATATACGAAAATCGGCCAAAAGTTGTAAATTGAGAATATATTTTTTGTATACATTTGATAGGGGAGAGTGGGGCAAAATGGACACTGTAATGAAACGGTTAGAGATGGATTCTTTTTGATGATTCCATTGAAAAGCTGAGGAAATTTTAGCTGGAAAATAAGTGTCAGATGAATTTTTTTAGAATTTTTTGAAAATTCGATATTTTTCGGCATTTTTGAGGGGTAAAAGCCTTTCCTTTTTCGAAAATTTTCTGTTTTTTGCGAATATCTCTGGTTCTATTGGTCGTAGCAATTCGGGGTTGGTCTCAAATGAAAGGTGAGTTCATTTCCCATCGATTTTTGGGGTTTTTAATTCAAAAATATCGATTTTTGGGATAGTTATAGGCCAAAAACTGTTTCACAAAACTGTTTCACAAAAATGCCCATAAATTCCTTAAAAATCGATATTTTTAAATTGAAAACCACATGAATCGATGGCAAATGATCTCACCTTTCACCTCCAATCGAAATTTTTACGCTACGACAAATAGAACCGAAGATATTCTCAAAAAACTGAAAATTTTCAAAAAAGGAAGTGTTTTACCCCTCTAAAATCCTCAAAAAAGTCAAAATCGTCAAAAATTCAAAAAAATTAGTTCCAGCACTTGTTTCCCGCCTAAAATTTCCTCAGCTTTTCAATAAAATCATCAAAAAAAATCTACCGCCAATATTTCTATCAATTTCAACAGTTTCCCACAATAATTGCCTAAAAATTTAGATGTGTCCATTTTGCCCCACCTTCTCCCATATAATTATATATTTCTATTTTTTTTATATATATTCTTTATATCCCAATATATATTTTATTTATATTTTATTTCCATGGGGAACCAGATTAAGTAGCTCAATGCATTTATCCATGTAACTGCGTAAATAAGTCGAGTACATCCAGGAATAAAGTGACACAGGCCCTTTTTTTTTTCTTTTTTTATTATTTTCTAGGAGATCACGCACGATCCGATGAACGAGGGCGATGGTGTGCGGTCACTTTTCCATGGGATAACCTTGTAATCCGGCATGATACACTCAGATAGAGGGCCAAGTGCGACTTTTGCAGCTTCTGGACCAATGGGGGGGAGGAGAGGGGGGGAGAGTGGACATGAGGCACGCAAGAGTGCTCATGATGAAAAAAAAGCGGAAAAAAAAGAAGCGCGGACCACGAAAGCAGTATGGAGAAATGTGTAATCCAAAAAATGGACTGGAATAACGAGTGTTTGATGATGGAAACCCATGAGAGACGGGTACACACTGAGAACCACCGTGTGTATACGGCCTTCGTTGAAACGCGTGGGGGACGAAGAATGAATGAAAAAAAAAAGGAGAAAAAAAAAAGGTAGGGCACGTGCTCATCTGGGGGTACCTTTCTCTTTTTTTTTATCCCGGGGACAGACGGATATGAGCGGAAAAAAAATCATCCATCATTTTTTGATGCTGAAAAAACAAAAAATTAAAAAATTACAAAAATTCGTGAAACGCGAATTTTTTTTAAAAAATTTGATTTTTTCCGTCGTTAAAATTTCCGCGGATTCTTTGTTTTTTTCGCCTTTTTTAGGGTTTTTTTCTTTTTTCGAGGCTCTCAATATGATTTTTTAGCAGTGAAAGTTGGAACATGTGCGTTTTGTAACCCTCGATACCTTCACCGAGGGTAGGTAGGTGACCCCCTTCGGGTCTTTTTTTATACAAGGGTTTTTCCTGGAGGGAGATTTTTTTTTTTTATATATATAGATTTGAAGGGGGGCCCCCGCGCTTTGGGGTGGAGTTTTTTTATGAATCCAGCATCTGTACCCCCGTGCAACGCGAAATTCTTCAGTAACTCACCTGGCTCAGTTCGATTCGGTCGTAGATCGAGACTCGGAAAATTACTGGATTTTTCGGTTTATATAATTACGAGAAAATCGAGAGTTAGTGATTTTTTAGTGTCAGTGTGCTTCAAAAAAAAAAATTGGTTAGTACTTCAAATCCATTGAGAAAATTCGTGAAATTCAGTGTGCCTGAAAAAAATCACAATTTTCTACGAAAATAAGAGTCTTCTCCTTTTTCTCTGTCTCTTGAAAATTAAAAGTTTTTTTTTTTTAAACGACTTTATTATGTTTTTTTTTCTTGAGAATATACTAGGGACTTGAGAAGTTTTCAGGAGACTTTTTAATGGGCAATAAGAGGTCCTTGCCTATCCCTGCATATTTATGGCGTTGAGTTTAGAAATGAGGATGAGTTTTTGACGGAAATATCTACTCATACCGTTAAAAAAAAAAATCATGAAAAATTGAAATTTTATTTTTTTTTACATTTATGAGTTTCAATTAAATTGGGTTTCGACTATAGAGAATAAAATCGCTGATATACATGGGAAATTTCCGTTCATTGCTTGTAACTATTCTTGAAAAATTCAAAAAACATGAAATTTTCTTAAAAAAAATTTTTTTCGAATTTTTTTTTTCTATCGACAGAATAAGCTGTATCGATTCAAATGCTAAATAATAATCAATTCTTTAAATCATTGGGAACCACGAATTCTTCAACGTTTATAAAGTCAGTTCAACGTTTATGAAATTTAGTTAATTTAAACCGATTAATTACTTGAATTACCTAAATTAAAAAAATATTGGAAAAAATATTTGATTCCATTCATAAGCGAAAAACGTCAATTTTTGAGAAAAAAACGTCTCTCCTTTTTCTCTGTGATCCAAAGATTAAAACCTTCTTTGGAGTCACGAACTCGTTTGTCGGACGTAGTTCCACTCTGTCTCAACGGTGGTGGCAATTTATTTTCCGTTCCACCCCCCCCTCGAATAGTCTCTTTTTTTTATCTCTTTCATTTCTTTTCTCACCCGCAAGAGAGAAAGAAAGAAAGAAAGAAAGAGACGAGTCGGATAACGAAGCGAAAACGTCGCCCAGCTAATTTTACGTAATTTCTCAAAACCTTCGTCTTGCCTCTGACGTAGCCTCGTGTTTCGTATTATTTCTTCCTTTTGTCAGTTCTGGCTCCCCTTGACAGAGGGCCCTATGTCTCACCCTCTCATAAGCTCGTGTCCCTCCCAATTCCAACTCTCCCTCTGGCCCAGACTTACTGGCTCGCTGACGCGCTCACAGAAAAAAAAGGAAAAAAAAAATAAAAATAATCTATTACCCTGAGAAACTGATGCGTTTGGCTGAAATGAGCCTCGTTTACTGTTAACGAATGATAGTTAGAATGATAATCAAACTAATATTAGTTAATATTTAATGAATGATTCGTTTGGGGGACTTCGATTGAGGCAAGTGGACTCAATAATTCGAATTACCCAAAATGGCGTTAACTCCTTGTGGGTTATTTGAATTCTTGGATTTAATATTCTGTCAATACTATTGGCAGTACGCTTCCGAATGGAATTTTCAATCTCTAATCCAATAATGACCATTTTAATTGACATGAATCACGTTAACTTACGTTAACAGACACATAAAATATTTTCCAATCGTCATATCAGGATGAAAATGATCTCATTTTGTGCGGAAAATTATATATTTTATTATCATGAAATAAAAACTATATGTGTTCTCAGGAAAAAATTGAGAAAAATTTACATTTCTGATTTTTTATAAAAAAGTTATTTTTTTTTTCAAAATAAAAATAAATACTTGACCAATTAATTGGGAATCTAGAGAGTTCATTCTCTTCATTATAACGAATTTTTTAAGTACAAGTTGGTGCAAATCAGTCGCGTAGTTTTTGAGAAATACGCCTTTAAAGAAAAATCATTTTTTGCAAATATCTCAGAAACGGCTGGACGTATTTTGCCTAGATTCAATAGCACACTGTACCTTCATCAGATATACAAACTGACAAAATTTGAAGTCTCTAGCTCAAATATTTATCGAGTTATCGTTTCGCTGAAATATGAACTGAAAATCACTAAAATTGAAATAATTTCCAAAACTAAGAATCAGTGAAAAATTTACCAATGGTGAAAATATTTATGTCGAGCCTTTAATGCTGATCTGTCATGTTACAGTTTTGAATGGAAATGTGAATTTAAAATGTGTGAGAGACCTGGGAAAATCGAAATTTCATTTCTTCAATTGATATTCTTTTATAATGAATTTCAATACACTGCGACAGGCGAAATATGATGGAAATACGATTAAATGCGTCAAAAGTGTACACATTATTGTGTAGTAGTAATGAAAAACTCGATTTTTCTCATTTCCGTGCAAATCTGGGCTTTAAAAAAGAATAAAACAGTTTAATTTTGAAATATTTGAGATTTATCCAGAAATTTCGAAATTTTTTTGGGATTTTTCAAAAAGTGGATTAAAATTAGAGAAGGATCATGTAGAATTAGCAGGATTATGAAATAAGAGGAAGTCATTTTTTCATGGCTATAGCACAAATATTGTAAATTAGTGACTCATTTAAAACTTTTATGCATCGTTCACCCTTAGAAAAAGATGGAAATTTCATAGACAATTTGATAGGAATTTTTATAAACGTGATATTGAATATTTTTTAATTGGCAAGATGTTTATGAAATCTGCGAGTTTCAGAGAAATTCAAAGGAATCCATGAGTCTTAAGTAGAATTAAGACGGAAATTTTACAATTTACTTGAATTTTCAATTTTTTTTTATTTTTCCTATTTTTCCTAAATTTTCAAGAAACAATTAAACTGAAATTTACAAATTTCATTGATATCCAGGCATGAAATTATTTAAAAATCGATGATGTGTTTATTTTTCAATGACGTAATTATCTGAAATTCCAGTAGAAAAAAGCGTCTGTAAAAATAAATTAGACTGCTCAATTCATTCAGAGATTTCATCCACTTTTTCCTCAAAAATCATCGAAAACGTGAAAAATAGATTGATTTTTGAGGAAATTTTTTTCTTAACAAAGGGGTTGATGAAAAAATCTGAAAAAATTTGAGAAAATGGTGGAGAATGTCTCGATTGTCTGTGAATTTTTTTCAATGTTCAAAAAAAATTCCTTTACTCCTAAAAAAAATCCAGAATCATTTCGACCAATAGGACCGTTTTTCCCCATTTTTTCTCAATGAGTTTTTTTTTTTTAAAGTTTCTTTGACTTCTATGAAGCCCAGAGATTGAATGCAGAGGTTCTATCTCTTCTTGATAATTTGTGTACACTGAAGAGATGAAGAATAAATACAAAGAAATATTTATCAACCACTCCACCTCCAAGTCCCTCATTATACCAATTTAAATAACCATTTTTATGTATATTCATATTTTTAGTGGATTTTTTTTTTCATTGAAAAGAAGAATTTCACATTTTCCACGTATTCATTGTGATTTATTGTCAGAGAACCGGACGTCCTGTGCAATTATTCAGTTTCCGTCTTCAATCGCGCGCGGTTTTGATGCATGAAGGATAGAGTGCAGAATATATTTAAGGCTCACAGTTGCCGAGAAAATAAAAGAGGAGTATATACACACATACACACATACACAAAACAAGTGCAAGAGAGAAAAAAACAGAAAAATAGAAAGAGAGAGAGAGAGGAAAAAAAAAAGATACACTTTGCGAAACGATGGGGCTGAGTATAAGCGGGCTCCATTTTGTCCTGGGGGTCCTTAGACGCTCTCTCGTGGCGCACACATGGCCGACAATACGAGCGATATCACACACACACACACACACATACGTATTTCACATACTCATTAGATGTACACACATACGTGAGTTTAAGAAGA
This sequence comes from Aleiodes leptofemur, assembly GCA_963942555.1. Lineage (NCBI taxonomy): Eukaryota > Metazoa > Arthropoda > Insecta > Hymenoptera > Braconidae > Aleiodes > Aleiodes leptofemur. The sequence continues at coordinate 17,348,459 of OZ012613.1, forward strand.
GGCTTTTGCCTGTATTCGCCTTTTCCTCGTACGTCTGTAGGGAGAAAAAGGGGGGGGGGGAGGGGGAGGGTTGAGGGGGGGGGGGGGTGAAGCGTTTGCAAGTGTATATGGAGAAGAGAAATGGAGTGGGGTGAAAAAAAAGTAGTACCAGGGGAGGCGGGGGATGCTGAGTTTATCTGTATGCGCATGCGCATCCCCAAAGATATTGATAAAAATACGCGCCACCCCCTTTCCCCTCACATTACCCCCTCTCTCCTCAACAAACATCTCAGGAGATATTCTTACGTCAAGGACCTGCTGCCCTCTCGTTTCATCTACCCCCTCCCCTTTTTTTTTTTTTTTTTTTTTTAGTCAATACAAAAATTCTACCCCTCCTTATTACTGTATTAACATAATTATTAATATTTTTTTTTTTTTCACTACTGAGGGTTGGAATAAAAAAAATTTCATTCTCAGAAGAGAAATCGTTAACGAGACCATAACGATATTCACGCGTATTATGTGTCAGTTTCTTTTTGAATTTTACTTTATTTCTTTTTCTTATGTCTTTTTCACGGATTTACTTTTTTTTTACTCGGCTCTTTAGAACTTCCTCGTTTTTTTTTAAGGGGAGAGAAGAGACCAATGGCACCAATACTTACAAACGCTTTTTTTTTTTTTCATTCGATACACACAATTCAGACTGTGTGTGCCATATTCATTTTTTTTTTTTCATTGGCGCTTCGTGGCTTGAAAACCGTTTCATTAAAGTACACAGGGTACTCCATCTATTTCACCTCGATGTGGCTTCTTTTTCCTCTTTTCTTCATTTTTTATTATTATTATTATTATTATTTTTTTTTTTCTGGGGAATATACTTTCTTGGGACTTGAAGAGTTTTCAGGAGACTTTTTAATGGGCAATAACGGATCTTCTGCCTATTCCTGGATATTTAGGGCTGATTTAAAGGGGAGAATGAGATTTTGAGGAAATTCGGGGGATTAATTATGGGAAATTTTTGAGGGAGAAAAAGGGATTCTTTGGGGCTTGACAAGGGGCATAATGGGCATTTTTTAGGTTTTTGGGGTTTTGTACTGTGAAAATTAATCGAAATCAATGGAAAGAGGGGAGATAGATTTTTTCTGATAATTTCAGTGGAAAGCTGAGAAAATTTACCATGAAAAGCATATGTCGGAAGGTATTTTTTGGAATTTGTCAAAAATTCCATTTTTTTGGTCAAGATTTTAAGGTGAAAGATTTCTGTTTTTGAAAAATTTCAGGTTTTTTGGAATATTTTGAATTCCATTGATCCTAGCTACCTGTGGTTGATCAAAAATGAAGGATGAGCTCATTTCCCATCGATTTATGTTTAGAAAAAAAAATTATCAATTTTTCAAGTATTTATAAGGCAAAAACAGATTTTCAAAAAAATAAGCTGTAAGTATTTGAAAAATTGTTGAAAAAAAAATTTGAACGACATAAATCGATGAGAAATGAGCTCACCTTTCATTTCAGATTAGCCCCAGTTTGCTAAAACCAACAAAACCAGAAATATCATCGAAAAAGTGAATTTTTGCCTTCAAAACTAGCCAAAAAAAGTAAAATTTTCAAAAAAAAATCAAAAAAAATTATTTTTGACAAATTTTTCTCACTCAAAATTCCTCAGCTTTCCAACGAAATCATCAGAAAATCTCTATCTCGAACTGCTCAATCCTTATTTCCCATTTTACCCCATCTTCCCCTATCCCCCCCAAAAAAATACTAATTTCAATATTTTTTCCTCACAAAATTTTTCTTTTCATTTGCGCCAATGAAAGTCTCTACGTTTACGCTCTTTTAAGACAGGCATGAGAGGAGGAGGGGTGGGAGGGGGGGGGGGGGTAAGAAAGAAGCTGGACTGAAGCCAGCCCTTCGCGATAAGGGCGGCTGTTTTTTTCTCTCTCTCTCTCTCACCGGGGAGTGTGACGGTGGCCATATTAAATTTATCGATCATAACGAACCTCGAGGCCCCCATGAGGGGTGGAAAAAAAATGAGGCGAGATAAAGAAGGGAAAAAAAAAAGAGAAAAAAAGAAGTGGAGTCCAGCCGCAATCAAAGGGCGCGCATAGCCTCGGGTATTGAGCGTGTTAAATTTTTTTTAAGGGTTTTGCATCTCCTTTTTTTCTTCTTCCTTCGTAAAAGCCCTCGGTTTCTTCGGGATTCCGTGAAGGGGTGGAAAGAGGGGAGGGAGGGGAAAGAGGGCGCGGGCTTTGACCGTTGGCCAGTTGGAAACAATGAGATTAAGGATTCGTTTGGAAATTGGACAATTAAAATTCTCAATGGCACTTTACTTTGTTAAATTTTGCAATAGATGTGTAAAAGGAGGAAATTGGTAAAGGGAATTTTCGTATTAACGAAATTGGGGTATGCTAGAGACGATCAAAGGAAATTATTTCATTAAATTGACTAATCGAGCGAAATTATCTCTTGTGTTTCTCAGTAGTTAGAGTCTATTCTAATTTGTGGAATATTTGGAATTGTTAGGTAATTTTTTTGCTTGATCGGTTTTTTAAATAAATTTTTTTGGGAAAATAATTATTTTTAAAAGAAAAAAAAAAAAAAAAAAAATAATAATTATTGATGGGGGTAATTTTGGGGAAAGTCTTGGATTGGATTAGAAAGAGGGGTGCAAGTACTAAAAAAAGGTGGATGCTTCAGAATTAAAGAGGCGTATCTCTTAAAATCATTGCAATTTTTTAATTTTTTTTATTTCCGTAATTTCCATCATTTCGAAAAATTTTTTATTACTCTTCTAATGAAATATTTGGATTTTTTAATTTTTCATTAGTTTAAAAATTAATTTTTTTAAAATAATTTTCATTATTATTGTAATTAAAAATTCGACTGATGGAATTTTATAGTTCTTTTTCTTATTCGAAATTTTGATTTTTTCTTACTTATTAATTGATTGGAATAATTAATTTTATAATAAAATAAATGTTTAATATAACCGTCTTTCAGACAAAAATTTTGAGTTGAGAGTGTTAACTGAATTTAACACAAATAAGAACTTATAGAAAAAATGATGAAATTCCATCAGTCAAATTTTTAATTACAATAATAATCAAAATTGTTAAAAAAAAAAATTAATTTTCAAACTAATGAAAAATTAAAAAATCCAAATTTTAAAAAAAAATTAAAAAATTGAAAGTTGAAAGAAATATTTGGACTTGTGCCTTTTTTTATCCAATAAAGTGTCGCTAAAACCTATTTTTTATTGATTTTTCTTCCCCAAAAATTGTGAAAAAAATTGATTAGACTCAAAAAAAAGGGGGGGGGGGGGGAAATGATACTTCCCCCCCCCCTTTTCTTTAAAATTTGAATAATTTTAAGTGATACAAAAGAGCACAAGGCCGACATGTGATTATTTTATTCATGAAAAAATCTCATTTTTTCATGAAAATTTTCTTCAATTTCTAACACCTGTTTCTCTGAGACGTATTTCTTTTGCGTAAAATTCGACTTTTTTGTCGTCAGGACACGTATGAGGATATCCCGAGGGTATTTAAAGACTCTTCGTCCATCTTCACGGTGTGTTGCCCCAACGAGTTCTTCTCATGAGGTAATCCTTCTGGCGCACCCCAGTACTTATATGAGCATTTTTTCTCTTCTTCTCTTACTATCATGTATTTCTGGGGAAAAACTCGCCCTCTCGTTCTCGATGAAATTTACCAACACGAGGTTATAAGGGACCGAACGTTTTTCCTACAGCAACACGCAAAAGGGAGACCGAAAACCGCGATCAAGTGGGATTACTTGGGAACAATATGCTCTCTCTTCTTTTTCTTTGTCCTCATTTAGTATCTCTCTCGTCATCTCCCCCCTCTCTCTTGTGAGAAGGAGGAGGGACACGCACTCAACAAAAAAAAAACACGTATGTGTGGAAAATAAGCCTTAGCCTGCGGCCAATGCCTGTTATCTCGGAAATTCTCTCATCCACTCGTACAAATGAGAATTGGAAAAATCGCAGAAAAACTGGAATCACGAGGTAAAAGTGTTTATGATTTTTTCTAGAAAGCGCAGTTCATCCAAAAAATCTGAAAAAATTCTACAATAATGAACATATGTCGGGGCATATTCTCAAATTTTTTCAGATTTTTTTACAGAGTCTTTCACCTCCTAAAAAAATCCTGAACATTTGAACCTGAAAAATCCATTTTACCCTCAGTTTGTGCAGATGACAAATGGTCCAGAATCTCGTGTCTCATCTTATTACATACGTCTTTTAAATGCTGACCAAAATAAGGGGGCATTAGTTTTCCTGCAGAGAGAAAAGAAAAAACGCAAATTCTCCTATTTCACCTTTTTTTCTATCTCTTTTATTCTACCTCCAGGCGTTTCTTGATGTCGAGTGATTTCACGGTGTATTTCGTTTTTAGGTACATTTCCCTCTAGTTTTGTTCTCTCCAAGATTTTTTGCCCCCCCCCCCTCCTCCACTCATCATAAACACGGTGGAAACAATTTTTCTCACGATTTTCATGCCGAGAAAATAATGCGAAATAAAACCAAATACCTTATAGTTTTTTTTTTTTTTTTCTTCACTGATTACATAAAAGAAAATTCAAGTAAACGTGAGTTCCTCGTTTTCTCAAATCTAAAGAGAATAGGTGGGAGGGGGGGAGGGGGGGGGGATGGGTGGAAAAAGGGGAGGGAGGGAGGGCAAGGGACTCGTTCGTAGTTTTCCTACAGAAAACAATTTGCATAATAAATTTATCTCTGGCGCGCCTGTGAGACGCGCCGCCCATTCATGTGGCCTTCGTAACTTTACTTGGGCGGACACATTATTCTCAGAGAAAATTATTGACAAAACTTGGGTATCCCGAGGACTTATACACAAGCCTTTGTACGTTGTACACGAGGCCATATATATACTGGTATTTTCAAAAGTATTATATTAGAATGAAAATTTTCTTTCATACGTGGAAAATTGCGGGAGAAGAGGGGGGCGGGGGAGGTGGTAGAAAAGGAGGGGGAGGGGGGGGGGGGTGTTCGTGTGAGAACGACACCTGTGCACGAGGCATTACAAAAATCGAGGTCTCATCCCAAAGTAGAAGTTGACTTTGTGTCCCCCCCCCCCCCCCTTCTCCTACCATCTCAAGAGAGAAAAAGACAGAAAAGAAGCTGGAAAATGGTCGAGCTATCTTTTGGAGATACGAGTATAATATTCTTGAGAATCGTAAAGTAAAGTAGGTGCACACACACACACACACACACACATACATAAATGGATGAAATGAATGTGTGGATGTGGAGAAAAGTAAAAATGTACACGAGTTAGATTTGGGTGAAAATGAACGTAAATAACGGATTTACGTGTTTTTTTTTATTCCACAAAGAGTCTTAGAAAAATTGTGAAAAAATTCACCAATAAATAAGATTTATTAAAGTTGTTTTTGCGAATTTTTTCAGATTTTTTTACCGTCTCTTTGAGACTCAAAAAAAATCCCAAATCATTTAACCTAAATGGTCTATTTTGCCCCAGTTTGGCATGTTTAATAGGGAAAAGAGACGACTGGTCCAGGGCGAGAAGAGACGTGTGTGGGGACTCTCTTTCCCTCGAGAGAGAGAAAGAGAGGAATCGCGGGTAAAAGTCCGCGAGCCATTTTTCCCCATATAATTATAAGAGAGGGACCTGGGTGTTGCCATGACAACCCACACACTCACTTCCACCCCTCAGCACACCCCGTTTACTTATATGCCAAGAAATAAAAGGGGAGGGAGGGGAGAAAGAGGGGGAAGAAGGCGCTTCTCGGCACATGTGCCGCAGACTCTCGTATACGGACTTAATGTAAGTCTCTCTCTCTTTTTCTCTCTTGGAGAATGTGAATGTGCATGTAGTCGCGTATGTAGTGGGTTATACTCTCTCTTTCTCTCTTTCTCTTTTGGACCCATTCGCCTGCTGCGACGACGCTGGAAGAAGAGAAAAAAAATGAAATAAAATGAAGGATAAGGGAAGAAAAAAAGGAAAATAAGGGGTGAGGAGGGGGAGGGGTGGGAGAGAGCAGGACCGTCCGAAGGGTGGCGTATATAAGATGAGGAGGTGTATGAGGTGGAATATGGAGGGCGGCAACGTGAGTTCAAGTCGAGACGAAGATATAGAGAGAGAGTGAGAGAGAGAGAGGGGAAAGAGGGGGGGGGGGGGAATGAGAATCGTGCGACAAAGACAGAGGATGAAATTAATGTATTTGTTCTGTGCGCTACCCTCTCGTATGTGTGTATATATATATTATAGGAATATATATATACATATATATAGATATATATATATATATAAGATGTGAGAGAGACTTGCTCGTCTATCGTTTCGGCAAGACAACGTTATACCGGTCGTTGGAATAACCGGTGGTAGAAGACCATTATTATTGCTTTCACGAACCAAGGATGTCCGTGTTTCAGAAAAGAGGAGGGGAGGGAGGGGGGGAGGGAGAGGGGGAGGTTTCATACTCTGGTGTGTTGGCCAACGATTCCAAATCAAATCTCCGGGGCTATACGTTTGCATTCGTATTCCAGGGAATTTACAAGTGATACTTGGAGGACCGAATTGAAATGTAGTCAAATCGAAGAGGGAGGGGGTGGAGGGGAAGAGGGAGGGGGGATGTCCGCGATGAGCGTACATGGAGAAATGGGGAATGAGGGACTTGACTGATATTTATTCTGTAACGTTGAATTTGCGTGGAGAGAAGTGGAGATGGAGTTTCTTTGAGGAGTATGAAAAAAAGGGGGGTAAGGGGGGGGGAGGACTTGCGTGCATGGGAAATGGCGGCTCGTAAAGTTCATCTCAATTTTGCACTTTTTTCCGCAACTATTATTACATTTATTGCTTTAGTAAGAAAAAGGCGTAAATATTAAAAATTATATGCTTCAGAATTAAAGAGGCGTATGTCCTCAAATTTTGAAAAAAACAGCGTAATTATGAATGTTAGATTAAAAGAGACGTATTTCCGCATCTTGAAAGAAATTTGTGAACTTACACCTTTTTTATTTTCAATAAAAGACACTAACAAGTATTTTTTATTGATTTTTTTCCCTAAAATTGCAACAAAAAAAGGCAACAATTTTTTTTTTAATAAAATTAAATTCCAATAAATTTTTTTTTTCCAATTTTCTATTCTTTTCCTTTTTTTCTACATTTTTTTTTTTTTATGAAACTAGTCGCAAGAATTAAGGTGCGTTGGTACTTTTTATTCCGATCGTTTCTCTGAGCACACATATATGTAGAGTTTTTTTTCGGCCGAGGGTTGCGGAATTTTACGTAAAGAGAAATAGAAGAAGAAGAAGAAAAAGCGGGCAATAGGGGCGCCAAAAGCGAGCGAATAAGGTAGAGAGAGGAGGTAAAGGGGGTTAGAAGCTCATTCGGCTCCCCTTGAAAAAAAAAAAAAAAGAAAAAAGCTATTTAAATAGGTACTACCTCGGGGGTTGGTTCGTACCGAAGTTTTTTTTTCTCTCTTTCTCTGATGCTGAATGTATATATACTCTTCATGGCTTTATTCCCTTTTGCAAAGACGATCGGGGCCTCTTCGAATAGTGCCTCGTATTCTTTGGATCGATTCAAACGAGATTCCATAGAAAACAAAAGAGATCTGATTTTATTATTTACTAATGGTGTGATTTATCGTTTTCTTTGGAGATAAAATTAAAAAAAAAAACTTGAATTTTATGGTTTTTTTTTCTATTTTTAATGAAATTTTTATTATTTTCCCCACAATTCTGATAAGTATGTTGATAAAACGCTTTTATTTTATACTATTTTATTATCGTTGCACTCGAAATTGCAACGTTTAACACGAACGTCTTCATCACGTCAGTGGCAATATACCGGGAAACAGTTTTATGCAAAACTTATGAAATTGTGAATAAAAAAAAAAAGAAGAAGAAGAAATTCTGGAGAGGTAAAACGGCCTTACCACCGATACACCTGATATCGATTTTCTTGATCGTATAATAACGTATTCCATTTCATTCTAATAACCACGTGTACGTGGCATGCTCCAGTACTCGTAGTTACGTAACGCGAGGGCAAAAAAAAAATAAAGAACCCACCTTTAAGAAATGAATTCAATATTGAAATGAAAAAAAAATGGCTGCCTGAACTAGGATAATCTCAAAATTTTGATTTTTACTAATTTTTTGTTGCAAAAAACCGTGAGAAAAAAGGCAATTTTTTCGCTTTTTTCTTCGTTTTCACCGCCATTTCTTCATTTTTGCATGCACATTGAAAATCCTAGTTCAGGCGGTTGCTGGAGTTACATTGAACCTAAAACAATTTTTTTTTTTCAAATGGTCCATTTCCAAAATTTCGAGACCTATAAATCGAGGCATTGGATTAAAGTCATATTTTTGGGTATAAAAGGTGCATAAAATAAATAGAAAACAATTTTCTAACGTATTTCAAGAGTGTATTTATTGAGCCTCACAAACCCTACATGAATATCTTTATTCACTCTCTAAAAAAAAAAATTCGAAAAAAAGGATTTTCAATTCATTTTATCCAGAGAATTTTAATTCCTCAAAAAATTGCAGTCTCGCTTGATTTTGATTGCTTAAAAAAAAACATCTTTCGTTGGTAAAAAATGATATTAATCAATTTTCCAAGATTTGCTTCAGAAACAAAGGGGCATAAGTCCTGAAAAAATAATATGCTTCAAAATTGGATGAGCGTATTTCCCACACTGAGAGAACGATTCGTTTGGCTGTAACGAGCCTCGTTAACTATTAACTAATATTAGTTGGGATGGCAACCAAACTAATATTCGTTAATAGTTAACGAATGGCTCGTTCAGGGGGTTTCTGTTGAGGCACGCAAAAATTGCTACATTTTCCTCATTTTTCGAGGTTAGTTCGAAATACAGAAAGCAGTTTCTGTTCAAGTGTTATGGAATAATTTTCTTCTCTGAATTTCAATTGATTTTACTAATTGATTTCACTAAAACACAAAGAGAAAAACGTTCAGGCGGAAAATTTGCGAATTTATCGGTCAGGTGGCGCACGACGCCTCAAATGCGTATTAGTTAACAGTTAACTAATACGCTGTTGGGTCAACCGGGTGAAGTTTTTCGGTTCAACTCAATCCGTGAGTTAACTGTTAACGAATCGTTCTCTCAGTGCACAGAACAATGAAAAAGAATTCCCTCTACTTTCCACTCATTCACATACACTAATTCTCAATAAAATCGAAGAAAAAAAAAGTCTAAAAAAAACACTTACCAATTCCATAATATACGAGTCCAAAGACACTATATATATATATATACATATATATATATATAACTGAATACATAGCGAATACCTGAGGGCCAGTGACATTTAAACATTAGGAATTTCCCAGTGAATAATTGAGCCACGTAATTTATCGTGTGTAGTCTCTTTGCTTTTGCTCTATGTGTATGTGTGAGTGCCTCCCCCCCAACTCCGCGGAAAAATACCAAGAAAAGAGGGAAAACTCGAAAGAGAGAGAGAGAGTGAGAGAAGAAGGGCTGGCGTTGGCAGAGGTGGAGGGAGGAAGGGGGGGGGGGGAGTGGAAATTGAATTTCGATCGAACACGCCGGGAGGTTGAGGCGACAGAGAAGAGGAGAGTGCAGGACATTACAGGGCATCCACGGACTTATCTCCCCCCCCCCCTCCTCTTTCTCCCAATTTTATTTTTTTGCTAAGCCACCCCCCTCCTTCCTTTCATCCTCGGACGAACAAATGAGCAATTCTCTCGTCCCATCGTGTCCTATGATGTCCTGCACGTCCCGGGCGTCTTCATCCCCCCCCTCCCCTCCCACTTCTTCCGCAACTCTCTTCTGAGTTTCTCATTCCATCGAATTTCATCTGCCTTCTATACCCCAGGCGAGATGATCGTAGTTTAAAATTTCTCACACGGCTCGCCGAGAAAAGTACGTCGACGACAAGGCTCCGAGTATCCCCCCCCCCCCTCTTCCTCCTCCCTCCTCTAGAATCACCCAACCCCACTCTTTGTCACTCTCTTCTTTCCTATATGTCTCGTGTGTCTCTTCACCTCTTCCATCCGCTACTATATCCGTTCACTTCGTACAAGACGTGACGGCCCTCTTGGTGAAGATGATGAAGAAAGTGTTGGTAGCTGCTGACGAATTATTTTCCAAAGTTTCGAATTACAGTTTGATGCCAACGCGGAAAAAGAGGAGAGGGAGGGGGGGGGGGGGGGGAGTCTTTTAGGTGGTATAGCGTCTAAACTTCCCGTGGGACTCTAGACGATGGTGTCGTCTACCTCGGGATATTTAGGACACTCACACTACTGACAAAATGGCAGAGTCGAGTCGAGTGTGAGGATATATATGTCTTCTTGATTTAGAAATTGCCAGGGACATAACTCTTTCTTTTGTGCGATTTGCAGGAAATTTTTTTGACAGGAATTTGAATGAATTCTATTAAGTACTGGGTTTCTTGGAGGGAGGATTTTTTTGGGGGGGGGGGGGGAAAGACTCGGTAGAAAAATTTGAAAAAATTTGAGAAGATGTTAATGTATTTGTTTATTGTTCAGGAATTTTTTGGAATTTTTTTGAAGAGGCCTTCAAGAAAAAAAAATACAGACCGTTATGTTCGAATTAATCTCTGGAAATGATTCGGGATTTTTTTTGGGGTGAAGAGCTTTACTAAAAAATTCTAGAAAAATTTGAGATTTTGCCTCAATATGTATATATTGTCAGAGAATTTTTGCTGATTTTTTTATAGAGGCTTGCATTAGAAAAAAATCCGCTCCGTTTTTCCGAATAAAAGGGATGAAATGACTTAAGATTTTTTTTAGAGTAGAGGACCTTACGGAAAAATTTGAAAAAAAATTCGAGAAGATGCCCTAACATGTGCATATTGTTATGCAATTTTTTACAAAATTCTCCACATTTCCGTTCATTCTAAAAAAAAATCAGTTTATTTGAATTCCTCTGAATTCATTAAAAACCTGTAATTACCGATTACCCTGTTTTTCAAAAGAACCTCTCCTCCAATAATAAACCTGAATTGGTTGAAGGGACTCTTTGGCACGTATCCAAGTATCGTGAAATCGCGTTAACTCGAAAAAAAAAAATGCGCAAAGTACTCTAGGACCGTTGCGATCGGCACCCAGGGGAATGAGGCAGAATGACGCGAGAAGGGGGGAAGGGGGGAGGGGGACGAAAACGTAAAGGGGGAAGATTGAAAGAGGAAAGGAAAATGGCCGGTGCGCCATTAATTAATAATAGAAGCCATGGAGTTGAAAAAAAAAAAACTTGATAAAAAAGGCGCAAGAAAGTGAGTTAAGAGAAGAAGAAAGAGAGAGAGAGAGAGTAAGGACGGAGTGAATAGGAAAGATCTTTTCTTTCACCGGCCAACTTCCCTGCTTGCGTTCACTTGCCACCCCCTTTTGGCCCCGAAAAGGGGGGTTGAAGAAGGCGGTCTGGACGAGAGCGTGAGGGAACGCGCGGCAGGGTGAAGAGGGGGGGGGGGGGCTGAGAGACGAGGAATGGATTTTATGCCCAGAGCGAGATATATGGCGGCCGCTACGCCCGGGCAAAAATAATATTAATATCGGAAAGGAGGGAAAGTTTCGCTTGGCCCTGCTTTGGGCAGGGGATATCAAGTATAATCATAATAATAAACGCCCAAGCGCCATTGCTTTGGCTGGCATACACATACTCCCCCTCCCCCCCTTCCTACGATCCCACCCACCTCTTCACCTTTTACTGACTCTTTTTCCTCCACACATTGCCGTCAGCTCATACATATGACTCCTGCATCGTCCGACACACATTTGTATACACATATACATGAAACATTTGTATTAGTACCCACGTGTACGGGAAAAAGCTTATTTCGTTTGTTGGTAGTTGAGGAGAAGGAGGGGGGAGGGGGGAGGGAAGGCCATATACTCGGGGATTAGATTAGCTTCCACTGGCTTCGCAAAGGCTTACAGAGCCCAAAAGCGGCAAACAAAAATGGTCGGTTCCCAAAAGATCCTGGAGAAAAAAGGAAAAACGAGAGATTACGGAGAGGGGAAAGGGGTAAGATTAAGGGGTATGAGGAAAGTACGTGATTTTTACTGCATTTTGTTTGGGCATGTAAAATGACGGTCATTTTGGTAAATTTCCATACGACAAATTTATGACGGTCATGTGACGGAAAACGTGTCTTGGATCAAAATGATCGTTAATGACGTCAAATGTGATAGATAGTACCTAATTATATGTAAAATAACTGTTAATTTCTTGTTTTAGTGATAATTGGGTCATTTTCAATCTTAATTTTATAATTATCATTCTAAATAGTATTCAGGTGTGTCATATTTCATCTATTTAGATGGAAAATGACAGTGTTCATTCTTGCCGGAGTTCTGTCACTATTGGCAGCTGTCATTGACAATTATAAATGAAATGATGCATTATTTGCTTGGATGCAATATGACTATTAGTCGATAATTCAGTCCGATTTTCCTCTCAAGGGCCTCTCAAGTGTTCTATTAAGAATAAAATTTAATTACAAAAGAAGGTAAAACTCAGTGTTATTGTAGCAATGTAAAATGACGGTTATTTTTCAATATTTCCATATGAGGAAATCATGACGGTCATCTGACGGAAAGAGTGCCTCGGGTCTAAATTATTATCATAATCGTCAAATGTGCCCGCTAGCACCTAATTAAATGTTAAATAACCGTCAAATTTCATTTTTTCGTCAGAATTTTATTATGTTCAATTTCAGTTTTTCAACTATAATTATTGTAATACTATCAAGATATGTGACATATCCTCTCTTTAGATTTAAAGTGATAGGATTCCTGCTTGTCTCAGTTTCGTCATCATTAGTAACTGCAATAAACAATTATAAAAGAAATGGCGCATTATTTATTTAGATGCAATTTTAACGTTGATATTTTAGTCAGAATTGGGTCGTATGAAGACAAATGACGGAATTTGGGAGGCATGTAAAATAGAAGCCATTTTGAAAGAATGTCATATGACCGTCATATGACAGCAAGTGTTTCTCGGGTCTAAATTAATGTCACAATCATTAAATGTACTAGATACCATCTAATTAACCCTAAAATAACTGTCAAAATTCTCTTTTTCATCACAATTTTGTCATGTTCAATCTCAGTTTTACAAATATAATTATTGTAATATTATTCAGATATGTCACATATCCTCTCTTTAGATGTAAAATCGTAGTTTTCCTTCATGTCACAATTGAAAACTGTAATTGACAATCATAAATGAAATCGTGCATTATTTACTCAAATTAGACCATTACAATTGATAATTCAGTTAAAATTGGGTCATATGACAAAAATCGTCTGGATTTTCTTTTAAATCACTAATTTGTGTGAAGAGTCCTCAAGTTCCTCATCCAGAGGGCCTTTCATTACCATCCACGACATAAAATAGAAAAAAAAAAAAAAAAAATGAATTCATTATTTTCAAGGATCACTGGTGATTTTCCAATTTTTTCTCTCCGAGGGCAATTACTCGTGTCCTCAGTGGAGAGGAGGGAGTTCGTTATTTCCGGGGGAATTAATCTCGCGTAGACAAAATGTGCCTGTCAGGTCCATCAGATTAATGGTGGTTGGCTCTAACGAATCCCCACTGACGTCACACGCAAAAAAAAAAGAGAGGGGGGGGTGGGGGTTATTCTACCAATCGTTTCCGGTTCGTGGAGAGCATTTTCCTCCATCGGACTTTCCCTCTAATCCCACAATGCCCAATGTCTTCTGCCTTTTCCCTCCCCCCCCCCCCCCCCTCCCCCTTTTTTCTGCCTTTTACGAGGAGCGCAGATGCATTTATATCGAATTGCAAGAAGCCCTCATATATTGGACTCTCGTACAAAAATCGAGGCTTTTGTCTTGGCGTGCTTCATAAGCGTGGATTTGGCCTTATTCCACCCCTATTTTTTTCACAATTTTTTTTTTTTTTTTTTCTCTTTTTTTATCCTCCTTCATCTGTATTTATTCATCTCGTCTCTCTGTCTATCACAGACAATCGCTTCCACCTTCCACGCTCGACCACCCCCAAAGTCATCTCCCCCATGGAGAGAATGTTGTTTTTTTTTACTCTCTCTTTCTCTCTTTCTACGAATACTTGTTTTTAGGGTGGAAGACTTCCACATATATGTACACACGCTCTTTTTCCCTTATTTTTTAGGTTTTTTTTTTTTTTTTTTTTTTTTTTTTTTTTTTTCATGTATCCGTGCATATTCCACTAACTTCTTTTCTCCTACGCGGACATTTCGTTTCATTATCATACCATTATTTTTTTTTTTTCCTTCTTTTCTCCGGTATATCCATAAATTGCCCTTTCTCCATGGGCTTTTTGCCCTTGGTTTATGCGTCCCACTTCTGCCATTAATGTCAGAAGTCTCTCGCACATAGTGTTACAAAACTGAGCGTGTGTGTGCTTTTTTTTTTTTTTTTTTTTTTTTTTTGTAATACCTCTGCTTTCTTCCGTTCATCCCCCAAATGAAGCACACACACACAAACAAATAAATGCGACGAGAAATTTTCTGCCTCCAATTGGTCATTCAATACTGCGGTCATTCGCGCAAAATACGTGACTTCTCGAAATGAAAATGCCAAAATTCTGTGGCAAAGGGGGGGGGGGATTATTAATGAAGAGTCACGGCAGTTTGATCCACAAACATAAATATTCATTCTGCATTTTTATTTCAATTTTTTTTTTATTATTTCCG